>SJYT01059923.1:390697-465734 GCA_006410635.1 Cephalophus harveyi | reverse complement strand
GAGAGCGAAAAAGTTGGCTTAAAGCTCAACATTCAGAAGACGAAGATCATGGCATCTGGTCCCATCACTTCATGGGAAATAGATGGGGAAACAGTGGAAACAGTGTCAGACTTTATTTTTTGGGCTCCAGAATCACTGCTGATGGTGACTGCAGCCATGAAATTAGAAGACGCTTACTCCTTGGAAGAAAAGTTATGCCCAACCTAGATAGCATTTTCAAAAGCAGAGACATTACTTTGCTGACTAAGGTCCGTTTAGTCAAGGCTATGGTTTTTCCTGTGGTCATGTATGGATGTGAGAGTTGGACTGTGAAGAAGGCTGATCGCCGAAGAATTGATGCTTTTGAACTGTGGTGTTGGAGAAGACTCTTGAGAGTCCCTTGGACTGCAAGGAGATCCAACCAGTCCATTCTGGAGATCAGCCCTGGGATTTCTTTGGAAGGAATGATGCTAAAGCTGAAACTCCAGTACTTTGGCCACCTCATGCGAAGAGTTGACTCATTGGAAAAGACTCTGATGCTAGGAGGGATTGGGGGCAGGAGGAGAAGGGGATGACCGAGGATGAGATGGCTGGATGGCATCACTGACTCGATGGATGTGGGTTTGAGTGAACTCTGAGAGATGGTGATGAACAGGGAGGCCTAGCGTGCTGCGATTTATGGGGTCGCAAAGAGTCGGACACGACTGAGCGACTGAACTGAACTGAAGGTCTGTTAAGAGATGCCATTTGCCAGATTTCTTTATTACAAAAATGGGACAATTCCAAGGGGAATAAGACTCCTCAACATGCTTTGATTTCAATTGTGCATTGATAAGTTCTTTAGTAGCCTCCAATTTTACTTTTATGAGGGGCCATTGCTCTGTCCAAATAGGCTTGCAGAAAATCTTTTGCCATTAATTTTGATATTTATATTTGTTCATGCATATTCAGATACTATTGACGTCCATAAGGATTGTTTTTGATCTGTACTGCCAAATCCACCTGTCCAGATGCCATTAGAGGACTTAATAGACACGTAAGGTAAAAGAAGTAGTTGGGCAACTTTGTCCCCCTTTTTGAATTGCCATAGTATCTGAGACGACATCATAATTTGAATTTCTCCCTTATCATCTGAATCAATTATTCCAGGATGAACAGTAATTCCTTTAGAAGTCAAACTAGATTGGCCAAGTAAAAGGCAGAAGGTTTGTGGGGGCAGAAAGAGTATCCACCTCATTAGTTTAAGTGGGACCTTATATACTTCTCAACTAGCTGCTGAGAATAGATAAAAAGAATACCTCAACGTTGTAAGAGGTCTATTAGGCCCTTTCCCAAGACATTCATCCTGAGATAACTTTGGTACAAGATTAGTCAGGGAGAACAGTTTCCAGACAATGTCTCTATGCAAGATATACTGTTGCTGTGTAAGCAGGGGTACAAGTCTTGAGATATATGTTCCTAGGCAAGATTTGTTACAATTATTATCATTAAGATAGAGCCTAAGAAAAGCATTTCCATGAGTAAGACATTCGGCTGTGTAATCATTAGTTCTGGACCTAAAGAAAGGTCAGTTCTCCGGCAAGATACATTGCTGCACAAGGCTTAAGGGAAGCATGAGTGAGAATGTTTGCCTCCTCCTTACAGGGCCTTGGACTGCCTGCCTAAGCATTAACTCTTTCATTTCCTCCTGCTTTTAGGAGAATATTGTCGCCAGGGAAAGGGGTGGAGAAATCATTCTGTAACTTCTTCCTGCTGGGAAAGGGCATAGACCCTAAATTGTTGAGGCAACATATTCTCCTTATCCTCATATTGAGGGTCCCTGATCCAGGGGCCCTGAGTAATAGCTAGAGGAGGCAGTGGAAACTGCAGGATCATGAACAATCACTTGTAACTTAAATGCCTAAGCCACTTAGATACAAAGTTCATTATATAGTTAATGAACCATTAATTTTGATATTTATATCAAACAGCAAGAACAAGATGACTATAGTTATTCCAGTCAAGATAGTTTTCCACCAAGGAGGGCTTTGTATTTGAGCTTCTATAGCATCACATTGCCCTGTACTGGTTAACATTTCAAAAGTTATTTGGTTTTGGGGAGTACCAGCTCGAGCATTAGAATTGGCATGATCTCGGGCCATACCCTGAAGCCACATTGTCCACTGAAGATATTCTCCTGGTTTAAGAAGAGCCCTTATCAAAAGTCACCAATCATAAGTTACAAAATTTCCAATAGAAGATGCCTTAGAGTTTAAAAGTTCCCTAGTAAAAGGCGAATGAGGGCGTACATAGTTACAGCTTTTTTCATTTGTTGCATGTGAGAAAAATCAATGCCTTCCTATTGAGGTATTATTTGCCCCTGGGCATTAGTATTTCTGAAAACAGGAAAAGCAGAGAAACTCTCTGCCTCAGAGATTCGAGACTGCAAAGCCAGTAACTCAGAAAGCCTTTGTCATGAAAGAGAATGAGTGGATAGTACTTTTTCATAAATACGAGTGTGTGACAAAGGCTTATCATTGTCATCAAGAAAAGTATTATCGGCCTTAGTGTAAAAAAGAGCCTCAGAATTATCGTCAGGGTCATCTTGTTCTTGAACTGAGGGGACTTTCAGTTTTGTGCCCATTGCAAGAGGGGGAAGAGGAGCACTTGGGGCAGGGCTGGTGGGGAAATTTTGAAATATTTTATGTTGTTCTAATTGCGCCTTTTGTAAAGTTTCATCATCTAATTCATATTCATGTAACAAGTGTTCTGCCTGTTGTCGAATATTGGGGAGGGGAGGGGCTAGAATTACCTTGAAATGGCAGAATCACAGCTTTAATAAGAGTCCATAAGGGCCAGAAATCTATTGGAATAGTTTTTCCATTAGAGGCTTGAGGCTCGTTTAAGATTCTGTTTAATCTGGTTTCAAATTTCTAAATTGAAACTGCCTTCATCAGGGAACAAGGGATTATGTTCAACCACCGCTTAGAGATATTGCAGAAATGCAGCCTTATATATCTTCAATAAAATGATTACTCAGCCATTAAGAATGAAATTCCATCAGTTGCAAAAGATAATCCTGTAAGTAAAAGGTCACTGAAGAGAGTCACTGAAGGGAGTCACTGAAGGGAATCCAAGCAGGTGCTCTTTCCCATGATCTCAGTCCTGAGAACTGCATGCAGCTCTGCTCGTTCCTGTTTTCCAGGAACTGATATGGAACAGAGAGTCCTTGAGAAACGGCACACAACGGAAAAAAATGCAACATATTGGATCCCTTCAAGTTGAACGTCCCCTGACACTTATCCAGAGCAGACTTTACTAGATTCCTGTCAGGGAATGTTTAACAGGAGGATTCCTATGTGCTGTTCCTCATAAATCCTCCGTTCCTTATCAGTTTCTGTTGTCAGAAACCAGTGGAGTATCACGCTGCTCCCAGGACTGAGGTCATAAGATGAGAGAGGCTTGAATCTCCTTCAGTAAACATTCTCCTTACAAAACTGCTTAGTCTTGATCCTCTTTCTTAAGATATGGATTGTCTCCTGACCTTGTGACCATTATTAATCCCTTGTTCCCTTGGTAACAGTTGCTATACATTTGGTTTTCTGATCTTTATCATTATCAAAAGAAATTTCTTGTACAACAGCCTATACATACTCACAGAAATATTAAAACACCTTTGCTCCATCAGAGTTTGGGTCTCCGTGTCTTTCTCTCTCTCTCTCTTTCTCTTTCACTTATCATCAACTCTGGACGGCCAGGTTCTGGTCCATTAAAGGACCCCAAGTGGCACCCAAACAGGGACTCTGGTATACGTGGCATTTCAGACAGAGGGACTCAGGGCCTATTGAGGTTGGGACCTATTGAGGTCGGTACGTACTAAGACACAGGTCAAACGGCTGGAAAGCCCCATCATTTCTCTACTTTACTTTACCATTTGTTTAAAGCTCAGGGACTTTTGGTTTCAGGCCAATGAATAGAGGCTTGCTTTCCAACAGTGGTTAAATGAAATCCTTGGTTCCCTGATAAAGGTAGTTTTGATGTAGAAATTTGGCACTGGGTCAAAGAACATGTTGAATGAGCCACCAGGCAGGGAAAAAATATTCCAGTTGATTTCTGATCCCTATGGGCTCTCACTAAAGCTGTAATTCTGCCATTTCAAGGTAAATTCTAGCCCTCCCAATACTCGACAACAGACAGAACACTTACTGCATGACTATCAAGTAGATGATAAAACTTTACAAAAGGCCCAATCAGAACAACATAAAACATTTCAAAATTTTCCTAATAGCCCTGCCAGCAGGCACAAATCCAGAAGTCTCTCCTTTGTTAGAACCTAATGATTTTGACAACAACTCTCCTAAGACTTTTTTTAAGGTTCTTCAGACTGCCCTCCTGCAAGCGTCCACTTTGATCTTGACCACAGGGTCAGAATTTAATTTGTTTGTAATGAAAACTTTAAAGTGCATTATCAAAAGGTGTGAGGTTTGTCAGAAAAATAACCCAAAGACTGAGAATCTAGCAATATCTGGTTTACAACGAAGTGGAAAGTATCCTGGAGAGGACTGGGAAATTGACTTTACTCATATGCCAAAAGCTAATGGGTATTCTTGCTTACAAGTTTGGGTGGATACTTTTACTGGATGGATCTTTGCGTGGTTCAGCAACGACCTTTCGTGCTCTTCTGAACAAAAAGTCCTTGTCACAGACTCATATTTGCAAAAAACCAGCACTTACTCACTCTCCTCTGTGACAGAGGCTCTCTGAATTACAGGCTTTGCAATCACAAGTTCCTGACACTGATGGTTCTCCATCTTTCCAGTTTTAAGAAATCCTGACGCTCAAGGGCACATAATACCTCAATATGACGGTAATAACCTTTTTTTTACATGCAGCAAATGAAAAAGGCTGTAACTATGTATGGCCCACATTCGCCTGTTACTAAAGAGCTTCTAAATGTTGTGGCATCTTCTATTGGAAATTTTATTCCCTATGATTGGCGAACTTTAATAAAAGCTCTCCTTAAGCCAGGAGAATATCTTCAATGGACAATGTGGCTTCATGATATAGCCAGAGATCATGCTAACAAGAATGCTCGAGCTGGCACTCCCCCAAACCAAATTACTTTTGAAATGTTAACTGGCGCCAGACAATTTGATACCATAGAAGCTCAAATACAATGCCCTCCCTTATTGCATGAACAATTAAAAACAGTGGCCCTTGAAGCTTGGGATCGAATTACTCCTCAAAGAGAGCCTATAGGTAGCTACACTAAAACATTACAAGGACATAATTAAAGTTATGCTGATTTTTTAGCTAGATTAGAAACTGCTATTTCCAGTACTGTAATTGGAGAAGAAGCCAAAAAACAGCTAGAGAAATTACTTGCTTATGAGAATGCAAATCAGGAATGTCAAAGAGCAATTGTTCCAATTCATGAGACTGGGACTATTATTGATTATTTGAAGGCTTGTCACAATCTAGAATCAGAAACTCAAAAGATAAAATGCTAGTTAAGACAATGGTTGCTGCCTTCTAGAAAGGGAAACGAAGGATACTTTACATGTGGAGATAAAAACCATTTAGAAAGGGACTGCCCTAAGAAGGCTAATAAAAAACTTCGAAGAATCTGCCCTCGCTGCCATAGAGGAATGCATTGGGCCAAAGACTAAATCTAAATTTGATATTGAAGGAAACCTATTCGGGGAAACTCCAAATAGGGGACCCCTCCCCCCCGCCCAGGTCCCCTACAACAAAAAACAGGGGCAACTTCTATCTTTTCCCTCAAACCCTCAACATCCGGCAGTGTTGCCATCGATATACAAGCCCTAAACGATTTTTCCCTTTAACCTCAAGTAGTCCCTTCTAGAGTACCTACTGGACTTTTTGGACCTCTGCCCCCACAAAACTTCGGTCTTTTACTTGGCCAATCTAGTTTAACTTTTAAAGGAATTACTGTTCACCCTGTAGTAATTGATTCATATTACATTCAGATATGGGTGGCTGTGACCCAGCGCACTGAGCGCAGGTAGCTGCGACCCGGTGCACTAAACGTGGCTGAGAGGAGTTACCCCACGTCCGAGGTCAGGGGCAGCGGCTGAGAGTGCCAGGCTGTGATGGCACAGGAACGGCCGAGAGGAGCTACGCCGCGTCCGAGGTCAGTGGCGGCTGGGAGGAGAAACCCCGCATCTGAGGTCGGGGTGGCGGCTGAGAGGAGCTACCCTGAGTCTGAGGCCAGGGGCAGTGGCCCTGAGAAGCCACCCCATGCCCAAAGCCAGGGGCGGCTGCTGGGAGGAACAACCCGAGGAGCAGTGGCTGCGAGGGCACAGGAGGGCCTAGAAGAGCTATCATCCCACGTTGAAGGTCAGGAAGGCTGGCGGTGAGGAGATACTGCTGGTCCAAGGTAAGGAGCAGCTCCAGCGGCTGCACTTTGCTGGAGCAGTCGTGAAGAGATACCCCACGCCCAAGGTAAGAGAAACCCAAGTAAGGTGTAGGAGTTGCAAGAGGGCATCAGAGGCAGACACACTGAAACCATACTCACAGAAAACTAGTCATTCTAATCACACTTGGACCACAGCCTTGTCTAACTCAATGAAACTAAGCCATGCCCGCGGGGTAACCCAAGACGGGTGGGTCATGGTGGAGAGGTCTGAAAGAATGTGGTCCACTGGAGAAGCAAATGGCAAACCCACTTCAGTATTCTTGCCTTGAGAACCCCATGAACAATATGAAAAGGCAAAGTGATAAGATACTGAAAGAGGAACTCCCCAGGTCAGTAGGTGCCCAATATGCTACTGGATCATCTTGCCAAAGCCTTCTGTAAACATATCTGAAGGAGTCAGGAGTCAACTTGAAGATCTCACTATCTAAAGATGGGACAATGTGAATATTGATAAGGATAATTTCTGTCTCTTATACACATCTAATACTGGAGAAAACTGATAAAAATGAGATTAAGACATATTCTATTCTAGTAAGATTATTGGAAATAAACAACTCTTTGGGTATTTATATCCAGGTAATAAGGTCAAATTTTTTATGATGGAGACTCTCATAATGAGGTTATAATCAGACTTTTCCAAAGCAATGTTTTATGCCAGAAGAAAATTGATTATCATATGTAAGAGGTTCAAGGAAACAGAATGTGAGCCAATGATATTTATATTCAGCCATAAACTAACTTTACTTAAGATACAGCTATGAAGGCCATAGACAAACCATTAACAACATTCAAGAACTCAGAGAATATTGTTTCCATGAACATTTTCTGAGAAATTTACCAGAAAATGGTCCCAGACAAACAGAAAGAAGACATTGATGTAAAGATTGATGTTGAACACTAAATGTATATTCACTCATAACTATGACTAAAATGAGGGTTATAAAGTAGAGAGTACATTAGACAATAGCTACATGCTTTGACAATGTAGACATAATATAACCATAAAAAATATAAGGAGAAAGGAAAATCATATGCAAAATTTTCATTACTTTCAGCAATCATATTGAGTTTGGTAATAGTGCTATTGCTACACAAATTTTTACCTGTGTAGTAGGGAAAACCACTAGACCATTCAGGTATGACCTAAATCAAATCCCTTATGATTATACAGTGGAAGTGAGGAATAGATTTAAGGGCCTAGATCTGATAGATAGAGTGCCTGAAGAACTATGGAATGAGGTTCGTGACATTGTACGGGAGACAGGGATCAAGACCATCCCCATNAAATTGAAGAAAGTAGGGAAAACCGCTAGACCATTCAGGTATGACCTAAATCAAATCCCTTATGATTATACAGTGGAAGTGAGAAATAGATTTAAGGGCCTAGATCTGATAGATAGAGTGCCTGATGAACTATGGAATGAGGTTCGTGACATTGTACAGGAGACAGGGATCAAGACCATCCCCATGGAAAAGAAATGCAAAAAAGCAAAATGGCTATCTGGGGAAGGCTTACAAATAGCTGTGAAAAAAAGAGAGGCGAAAAGCAAAGGAGAAAAGGAAAGATATAAGCATCTGAATGCAGAGTTCCAGAGAATAGCAAGAAGAGATAAGAAAGCCTTCTTCAGCGATCAATGCAAAGAAATAGAGGAAAAGAACAGAATGGGAAAGACTAGAGATCTCTTCAAGAAAATTAGAGATACCAAGGGAACACTTCATGCAAAGATGGGCTCAGTAAAGGAGAGAAATGGTCTGGACCTAACAGAAGCAGAAGAAGTTAAGAAGAGGTGGCAAGAATACACAGTAGGACTGTACAAAAAAGATCTTCACGACCCAGATAATCATGATGGTGTGATTACTAATCTAGAACCAGACATCCTGGAATGTGAAGTCAAGGGGGCCTTGGAAAGCATTGCTACTAACAAAGCTAGGGAGGTGATGGAATTCTAGTTGAGCTGTTTCAAATCCTGAAAGATGATTCTGTGAAAGTGCTGCACTCAATATGCCAGCAAACTTGGAAAACTCAGCAGTGGCCACAGGACTGGAAAAGGTCAGTTTTCATTCCCAAAGAAAGGCAATTCCAAAGGATGCTCAAGCTAAGTCACTTCAGTCGTGTCCAACTCTGTATGATCCCATAGACGGCAGCCCACCAGGCTCCCCTGTCCCTAGGATTCTCCAGGCAAGAACACTGGAGTGGGTTGCCATTTCCTTCTCCATGAAAATATTCCATAAATGAATTTCAGTAACTCTTAAACATTCCACAAAATTTCCTAAGAACCTGTGAGAGTATAATACCTGGCAATCCTCTCTAAAACAGAAATTCACCTATCTGCTACATTACTGCTGATGATCTGAAATGTACATGGATCTCTAAAAAATAACAGTACTGAATAAAACTGAAAGGATCATCCAGGTTCCTACATAATACCAAAGTATTTATCCAGAATTACTGAATAAATCATAGCAATTTGGTATCCTTTTCAGAAAAAAAAAAAAAAAAATCTCAGAACTTACAAGCATGTGGCATTTCACACTGTACCAACAGAGTAACAGGAAATGAAGGTATAACCACTACAACTTCTTCACCAACTTTAGTGTTCTGAAATACGATGTCTGCCCCTGGCAGCTACCATTCCAATTCCACAGGGTATTTTCCAGTCAGACAAGCTGTACAATAATCATTCTTTTCACAACATTCCAGACCATTCTCATTTTCTTGAATCATAATGTCTTGCTTTTTCACTCTCTGTTTTTTCAGTGTTATTCTTGTACAGATGAAACCAGTCCTTCTACTGACAGATATACAACACTGTTCGCTCCTAGATAATCTGAAATATGCTCAAATTCTGGTTTATTGGCAATAAGCTCTTCTTTTGTTGGTATGTTTATTCCTAAGAAGCATGGATATCTAATTGGTGGTGAAGCTACGTGAATATGTACCTCTTTTGCACCAGATTCTTTGAGTAACTTGATTATGGGTGAGATGGTATTGCCTCTCACAATTGAATCATCTACAAGAACAATTCTTTTTCCTTTAAAGTTGTCTGACAGTACTCCAATTTTTTTTGCAACACCAAGTTGTCTTAACCTCATGTTTGGCTGAATGAATGTTCTTCCTACATACCGGTTTTTACATAGCACCTCCACATATGGAAGCCCACACTTTGTTGCGTAACCAAGAGCAGCAGGTGTAGCGGATTCTGGGACAGTGCTGACCAAATCTGCATCCACGGGGGCTTCAATGGTCAGCCGCTGACCACGATATCTTACTGTGTAAACCATCTGCTCTTCAAATATACTATCTGGTCTTGCAAAATAAACATGTTCAAAGATACAGAAAGCCATTGCATTTCCTTCAGACCTTGGTATAATATCAAGAGTTTGGACTTTATGTCTGGATATTTCCACAATTTCTCCAGGCAAGACTTCACGGTAATATCTTGCACCGATAGATAAAAAGCTACAAGATTCTGAAGATACCACCCATCCTTCCGTTTATGATTTTTTTTTTTCTTTATCATTTATATCAGAAATAGGAATAAGACGACCAATGCATAGAGGACGATTTCCATAGGGATCTCGGACTGCATAAATCACATCTTTGTGCATTATAAGCAGAGAGTATGCTGTGGGTGCTTCCTTCATTAAATTTTTAATCCTTGCTACCCAGTCTGGGGTGTCATCTTGTTCCTGAGGAGGGGTATAAGCCAACAGCTGGGTGATCATTTCACTATCAGAACTTGTTGACAGACCAATACCATGACACAGAAGCTTTTTCCTTAAGTGCACAGCATTAACTAATTCGCCATTATGTGCCACAGCTATTTTTCCATGAAGTGTTTCAACAACAAAGGACTGGCAATTTTCTAGTTCGCAGTTTCCTGTAGTGGCATACCTTGTGTGTCTAATTCCAAGATTTGAAGTATATAATTTCTTCAAATTGTCTTCAGTAAATACATGATTTACAAGACCCATTCCTTTGTGTGTTTTGAATGTGCGTAACGAATTTCCATCACTGGTCACAATACCAGCACTCTCCTGACCCCAGTGCTGCAGCCCCACGAGTCCCAGAGTGATCACATGTGGCATGTCTAGCTGCGTGGGCCACTCTCCTGAGGTGATGCACCTGAACACGCCACATTCCTCTCGGATCCCTAACTCCTCCAGCTCCATGTCACCGCCGAAAGCACGTGGTGGGACCCGCCGCTGCGGCAGGGGTCTAAGCACCAACGAGTAGACTGTTCGGCCTGCAAGCCTCCAAAACTCCGGCCGGGTACAGCTGCTTCCTTCGCAGCAGCTCGACCCTTGCTACTGCGGCGGCACGTGCTTTCCCCTAATAATGCTCAAACTATCATACAATTGCACTCATCTCACATGCTAGTAAAAGTAATGCTCCAAATTCTCCAAGCCAGGCTTCAGCAATACGTGAACCGTGAACTTCCTGATGTTTAAGCTGGTTTTAGAAAAGGCAGAGGAACCAGAGATCAAATTGTCAACATCCACTGGATCATGGAAAAAACAAGAGAGTTCCAGAAGAATATCTATTTCTGCTTTATTAACTATGCCAAAGCCTTTGACTGTGTGGTTCACAATAAACTGTGGAAAATTCTGAGAGAGAAGGGAATTCCAGACCACCTGATCTGCCTCTTGAGAAATCTGTATGCAGGTCAGGAAGCAACAGTTAGAACTGGACATGGAACAACAGACTGGTTCCAAATAGGAAAAGGAGTACGTCAAGGCTGTATATTGTCACCCTGCTTATGTAACTTCTATGCAGAGTACATCATGAGAAACGCTGGACTGGAAGAAACACAAGCTGGAATCAAGATTGCTGGGAGAAATATCAATAACCTCAGATATGCAGATGACACCACTCATATGGCAGTGAAGAGGAACTAAAAAGCCTCTTGAAGAAAGTGAAAGAGGAGAGTGAAAAAGTTGGCTTAAAGCTCAACATTCAGAAAATGAAGATCATGGCATCCGGTCCCATCACTTCATGGGAAATAGATGGGGAAACAGTGGAAACAGTGTCAGACTTTATTTATTTGGGCTCCAAAATCACTGCAGATGGTGACTGCACCCATGAAATTAAAAGACGCTTACTCCTTGGAAGAAAAGTTACGACCAACCTAGATAGTATATTCAAAAGCAGAGACATTACTTTGCCCATTAAGGTCCAGCTAGTCAAGGCTATGGTTTTTCCTGTGGTCAGGTATGGATGTGAGAGTTGAACTGTGAAGAAGGCTGAGTGCCGAAGAATTGATGTTTCTGAACTGTGGTGTTGGAGAAGACTCCTGAGAGTCCCTTGGACTGCAAGGAGATACAACCAGTCCATTCTGAAAGAGATCAGCCCTGGGATTTCTTTGGAAGGAATGATGCTAAAGCTGAAACTCCAGTACTTTGGCCACCTCATGCGAAGAGTTGACTCATTGGAAAAGACTCTGATGCAGGGAGGGATTGGGGGCAGGAGGAGAAGGGGACGACAGAGGATGAGATGGCTGGATGGCATCACGGACTCGATGGACGTGAGTCTGAGTGAACTCTGGGAGTTGGTGATGGAGGGAGGCCTGGCGTGCTGCGACTCATGGGGTTACAAAGAGTCGGACACGACTGAGCAACTGAACTGAAGTGATACCTTCCACATTTTTCCTAGGGGTCACTGCTCATTTAACAAACAAAGCAATGATTAAAATAACTTGGAAGAATGACGAAACTATTTGGACAGAACAATGGCCCCTTACAAAGGAAAAATTACCAGCTACTAAAGAACTTATAGACACAATTAGAATTAAAACATATTGAGGAATCTTACTCTCTTTGAAACTCTGCTATTTTTGTTATAAAAAGGAAATCTAACAAATGATATCTCTTAACAAACCTTAGAAAAGTTAACACATCTATGAAACCCATGGGTGCACTACAACCAGGGATCCCATCACCTACTACTATTCCTTGAAATTGGCACATTACTATTACTGATTTAGAAGATTGCTTTTTAAATATACCTTTACACCCTTTAGACCGAGAGATTCACTTTCTCTCTCCTGCCGGGAGCCAGCACGGGATATCCCACCCATGACAAGGTCATGTGGAAGAGAACTGTTAAGCAAGGCTTCAGGACTTGAGGGGCTCCCTAGACCTCTCGAGCATCTACCCCAAAACCAGAATCTGTCTGTCTTACTATTTTGTGCCTTTCACCAGCTCTACTGACATACAAGGGGCTATCCCCGACCACCTTTCTCTGGAAAAATCAACTTAGGGCTCTAGCTAGTAAGTCTCCTGGACATGAGAGGAATATTTCAAATCAAACCCCCTATGTTAGCATTCTAGCCTGCTTGGCAGGTTTATCTAGACTCTTGCAGCTACACATATGATTGTTCACAGCCTCCCAACTGTGAGAGGCACGTGAAGCCTAAAACATAGAGCCTTTCAATGAGTTAAAAACTATTAGAGTAATGCTGGTGTAGGATATCATTATTGGGCCAATGCTTGTTGCTAAGTTCCCATATCTCTTATCCACTGTGCACCTGGAAATGCATTAGTTAACATAGTTGGAATGTAAGAAAAACAAGTGTAGCTTTGGAATTAACCATATCAGACTTTTGAGCTAATTGGTTCTTTCTTTCGTGTAACTCACTGCACCTTTGCTCCGTGAGAAATGTAACTCTGTTTAACATTTTCTGAGGCTGACATAGATTAGAAATACAGAGAAAAAACATTTCAAGGGAAAATAAGTTTTCTGGTTGAGCAGCCTTTATCAAAAGAGGGTCATAAAATGTTCACAGGCCCTCAAGGCCAGAAGATAATATACACAATATTGTTTATGGGAAAGGTATGCAGAAAAAATCCTGGTTTTTGAAAAAGACAAAACAGATGTAATGTTTGGGCTGACTCTGTATGACTTTGCATCTTTCATTTCCCTCTATGTACAAGTTAAGGTATAAAAATCCCTTTAAAAAATAAAAATAATGGGCCTCACTCACCAAAGAAGTTTGGTCACCCCGTGTTTTTCTTTTTTTCTTTCTTTTTTTCTCTCTCCCTCTCTATTTCAGGCTGATCCCTTGGAACACAGAGGCTCTCGGCCTTCACTTTCCTGCCTGGGCTTTTAAGAGTTTATTAGCTTTCTGTGTAAACCAAGGAATATCAGCCTCTTTCTCTCCTCCATTTTCTTATCTACAACATTCTTTCCTTATCTCTCTCTCAATCATTCGCCAATGCCGTTTCTCCTTCGTGTTCCCCTGGATCCTGCGAGGGCTGGACCCTGGCACTCTCCCTTTTCCTAATCACATTGGGCATCATAAAAGATTTCAATAGACTGTGTTACCTCAAGGTATACTTAACAGTCCTACTATTTGTCAAAATTTTGTAGCCAAGGCTTTACATCCAATGTGACAGCAATTCCCTCATGCATATATCATTATTAATATACTGTAACTTCAAAAAGGAGAAGTGATATTTTTGACACTAAATGGCCATGATATTCTTTAGACTCCAGAAAAAAATGATTAAAATAAAATCTTTTTTGAAATTGCAAAACCAGTTCTTCTTACATGTGTAGTTAGGAAAAGGTTAACTTGTTAAAATACTTTTTTTGGAGCTCCAATTCTGCTTGGGAAACAAAAACAGGCTTAAAAAAAAACCTAAAGTTAACTCTTATCATGTCCTTGGGATACACAGCCCACTCTATCTGGGATTCTAGCCATAAACAAATTGGAATATATAGGAGATGAAAACTTTTAGAGAAACTCTAATAAAAATAATTATATTTTCAAAATGTCTATCTAAAATAATCTCTTAGGATTGGGGTAACTTAAATTCGCAAAATTGTACTAAACGAAATAATAAAATTTATTAAATAGCTAGGTCATTTCCAAATAAAGTAAGATTTTAAAGCATTAATTACTGAACACTAACTTCCTCTTACAAAAAGTTTTTCTTACAGAAAATCTAAAGAGATTTTAGACTATTAATAAATATATAGAAAAATATATATTTATATAAAAATATATAATAAATATATTCATCAATCTATAAAATGCTAATATATGACACTTCATATCTGCTAAAGAAAAGTAAGATGTATGCTTTTAATAAAAAGATATAAGAAATGGCTAATAAAATGATGAATACAAACATATAAAAAAGGTTTCTGACAAATGAAAGAGAACTTTATGGCAAATGGATGTAACTCATTGCTGTGAACTTTCTTCCTCTTCCTTCTTACATGTCTCGATAGATACGAATTCTTCTTTTATATGGGCCACACCTCTCTGAGGTGAAATACACAACATGATATATTCCACCTGTTAGCTTACTTTGCAATAATCAGAACACCTAATTCTATAAAAACAGACATTGGCCCTGCCTATATTTCTAAGCAGTTCAAACAATTTTTACATTCATTCTCTAATAAACAGATTACAGACATTTCTTATAATCCACAAACACAAGACATAGTTAACCAAACACATTACGCACTGAAAATGTAAATAAAAAATTAAATAAGGGGGAATACACAGTAACATTTTTATCTTCTTTATCCAGAGTAGACTTTGCTAGATTCCAATGCAATATATTCTTTAAGCCTATAACTATTGTTAATATAGCTTTATTTGTTTAAATTGTTTTTAACTTACTGCAAGGACATATGGAGAAGCAATGGCACCCCACTCCAGTACTCTTGCCTGGAAAATCCCATGGATGGAGGAGCCTGGTAGGCTGCAGTCTGTGGGGTCACCAAGAGTCAGACACGACTGAGTGACTTCACTTTCACTTTTCACTTTCATGCATCGGAGAAGGAAATGGCAACCCACTCCGGTGTTGTTGCCTGGAGAATCCCAGGGATGAGGGAGCCTGGTGGGCTGCTGTCTACGGGGTCGCACAGAGTCAGACACAACTGAAGAGACTTAGCAGCAGCAGCAAGGAGATATCTTGACACCAGCAGAAAAACATTTTGAGGAATTGAAGGACTCTTCCTCTTCCCATTTGGTACCAAGACAGGTTGAATAAACAATGGAAATCTGGGAAATTAATCTTATAGGGAAAGGGGTATGCTCGTATTTCCCCAGATGGATCCAACGAACTCACATGGCTTCCTCTTTGAAAGAGCCAACCCAACGGGCCCCCGGCCTTCAACATAGAGGTGAGACAACAATAACCCCAGGAGGAAGAAATTCCAATACAGGCCATGGCGGCTCTCAAGATCTCCAGAAAACACCTCCCTCAGCGGCATCAACCTTATAATTTCCCCTCTTGGCGACAAATAAAAACCATTACTCATCAAGCTGAAAATCCGGTTTCTCAATAGAGAATGCCTTGGAGTCCTGAAAATATTTTTTTGCCCTGTTTGCTTTGCTTGCTTGTGCCGCCCCCGCCCCCTGCGCCCGCTCAAGCTGAACCAATCAATCACACTTACTGGGCTTACATACTCAATCCCCCTTTACTTCAGGTTGTAGAATGGACTTAGAAAGGACCAATCGTATTAACCAATGACTCCATACATATGCCTTCTCCCTGGAGCCTTAAAGGGCCATCACACCCTGAAGAAGAAGGGAAACTAATTAATCTCTCTCTAGGTTATTAAATCCTTCCTTTGTGTATGGGCCCAGAAAAATTATGCATAAACGTTAGCAGACAAACTTGGGCTTTTGCCCTGCCTCCAAAAGAGGACTTTTGGACATTGCTTATTTACTGCCCTTTCTTTGTCCGTGAACCATGTTTATACTACTGAAACTTTAGGGAAAGAGTTAGGGAAAGAACAAAGAATACTATGCAAAGGGTTTACTAATAAGAACTTTAAATATACTCTGGTTCGTTGGGACAAATGTCAAGCCAAATCAGGAAAATTAATGTTTGTGGCTAATCATACAATTGTCGATTGGGGACCCCATAGTATATGGTTATCTAACTGCTCAGATGATATTAACAGCACTGCGTGTGATTATGCTACTCAAGTAGCATAGAAGGTTAGTAACATTATAATGGGACATTACCATGAGAAAGGACTCCTTGGCTGGCTTGACGGTGGAATGGCACACACCTCGTCCTCAAATCGTCCTTGATAAACAGATTGGGCCTGAACAATGGGACACCTGGAAACTTGCTGCGAGCACCAAAGAACTTCGGACTTGAACTGGACATTTCACAGGGACCAATCGTAGTCATAGAAACTATTTCTTTCATTATAATCAATCATATTTCATACAAGCTTGTGTTCCCCTTCCTTTTGTTCTAGCTATAGGAAGTTGACAATTCAGTAAGACTTTACATTCTGTTACTTGTATAAATTGCAAATTATATACTTAACTCTTCTGTTTCCTTAAGAAATGAATCCTTTTTGATTCTTCGATCTCGACATAGTCTGTGGTTACCAATAAATCTCCAGCGACCCTGGGAAGAAGGTCCCAAGGCTGGACTTGCTTCCTGGTTACTTATTAAACTGCTCTAGTGATCTAGACGATTCATTGGATGGCTGATTCTTGGCATTTAGGGATTAATAGCTATTTGCACCACTGCTGCCATCACTGGCATTGCTTTACAAACCTCAATTCAAACACATAATTTAATACAAAATTGGACTAAAGATGCTCATACTATGTGGGCCACTCAGGCTCAGATAGATGAGCATATTCAAGATGAAATACAGGAACTAAAATCAGTCATCAACTGGATTGGAGATCAATTAATAGATGTACAAAAACAGGTGATGCTAAAATGTGATTGGAATTCTACTCAATTTTGTGTTACTCCTGTTCAATTCAATAATAGTACCTAAAACTGGGAATAAATCAAATTTCATTTACCAAATAAACACGATAATTCCTCTCTGAATGTACAGTTATTACAAAAAGAAATCTTTGAAACCTTTTCAAAAAATCTGCCCTCTTCCACTAATTTGGAAACATTAGCTGAACAACTAGCTGATCAATTATCTGGGTTAGACCCACGCGGATGGTTTCAAAGCATTACTCACAGCACTGGGTCTGGAACTGTAATTTTGGTGATTGTCTTGACAATTATATTTGTCATTCACCGTTGCCTTCATGCAAAAATTGTTAAAACTAAACAAACTCAAATGGTCAGAACACTTTTTAAAAATATTATAAATAAGGGGGAATTGTCAGGGATTGTTTAACAGGAGGATTCCTATGTGCTGTTCCTCATAAATCCTGTTCCTTATCAGTTTCTGTTGTCAGAAACCAGTGGAACAGCACGCTGTTCCCAGGACTGAGGTCATAGGATGAGACAGGCTTGAAATGCCTCCAGTAAACATTCTCGTTATGACAAAACTGCTTAGTCTCGATCCTCTTTCTTGAGATATGGATTGTCTCCTGACCTTGTGACCATTATTAATCCCTTAGTAATGGTTGCTGTATGTTTGGTTTTCTGATCTTCATCATTATCGAAAGACATTTCTTGTACAACAGCCTATATATACTCACAGAAAGATCATTAAAGCACCTTTGCTCCATCAGAGCTTGGGTCCTCATGTCTTTCACTTTCTTATCGTTGACTCCGGACCACCAGGTTCTGGTCCATTAAATGACCCCAACAGATTCTAACGCAATATATTCTTTAATCCTATAACTATTGTTAATACAGCTTTGTTTAAAATTTTTAAAGTTGCCACAAGGGGATATTTTGACAAAGCAGAAAAACATTTTGAGGCATTGAAGGATACCTCCCTTCCTCTGCCCATTTGGTATCAAGACGGGTTGACTAAACAATGGAAATCTGGAAAATTAATATTACAGGGAAAGGGGTATGCTTGTATTTCTGCAGATGGACCCAACGAAATCAGTTGGCTCCCTCTTCGGAAGATCTGCCCCAGGGGAGCCACCAGCATTCAAGATAGAGAAGAAACGGTGAAATCCCCAGGAGGAGGAGTTTCCAGTACAAGCCATAGCGACTTTAAAAATTTCCAAGAAACACCATACTCGAGGTCATCAACCTTATGATCTTCCAACCTGGGGACAGATAAAAACCCTTACTAATCAAGCTGAAAATCTGGTTTCTCAACAGGGAATGCCTCGGAATCCTGAAACTATTTTTGTCGCTATGCTTGCTTTTGCTTCTCCTGCTCAGGCTGACTTGATTAATCACACTTATTAGCCTTATATACCTAACCCCCCTTTATTGCAGGTTGTAGAATGGACAGATATAGGACCAGTTGTATCCACCAATGGGGCTTCCCTGGTGGCTCAGAGGTTAAAGCGTCTGCCTCCAATGCGGGAGACCCGGGTTCGATCCCTGGGTCGGGAAGATCCCCTGGAGAAGGAAATGGCAATCCACTCCAGTATTCTTGCAATGACTCAGTACATATACCTCCTCCTTGGAGCTTGGAGGAGCCTTCTCATACTGAGGACGAAGGAAGATTAACATTCCTCTAGGCTATAAAATCCTTCCTTTATGCATGGGCCCAGCAGAATTATGTATTAATGTTAGTCAACAAACGTGGGCTTTCATCCTGTCTCCAAAGAACAACTTCCACACATTGTTTAGACTGTTTACTGCCCTGTCCTTTTATGAGGACCAGATCAATACTACCAAAACTCTAGGACAAGGACAAAAGTTGGAATGTAAGGGGTTTACTTGTAAGGATTTTAAATATGCTCCTGTTTACTGAGATAGATGTCAAGCTAAATTATGGAAATTAATGTTTGTGGCCAATTACACCATTGTTGATTGGGGACCCTATTGTATGTGGTTATCTAACTGCTCAGGTGATATTAACAGTACTATGTGTGATTGTTACTCAAGTAACATGGAAGATTACCAATAGTTCAATGGAACACTTACATGACAAAGGACTCCTTGGCTGGCTTGATGGTGGAATGGCACCTTCTCCCCTCAACTTGTCTTCAAAAAACAAATTGGGCCTGAACAATGGGACATCTGGAAACATGCTACAAATACTGAAAAACTTGGAACCTGGACTGGATATTTTACAGGGACCAATCATACTCATAGTAACTATTCCTTCCATTATAATCATTCATATTTTATACAAGCTTGTGTTCCCCTTCCTTTTGTTATCGCCATAGGAAACTTACAATTTAATAAGACTTCACGTTCTGTGACTTGTATAGATTGCAAATTGTATACTTGTCTTGAAGGTGAGGTGAAGGTGAAGGTGAAGTCACTCAGTCGTGTCCGACTCTTTGCGACCCCGTGGACTGTAACCCACTAGGCTTCTCCGTCCATGGGATTCTCCAGGCAGGAATACTGGAGTGGATTGCCATTAAGTCCTCTATTTCTCTGAAAAAACGAATCTCTTTTGATTCTTCGATCTCGACGTAGTCTGTGGTTGCCAGTAGATCTCCAACAACCCTGGAAAGAGGGTGCCATGGCAAGACTTACCTTCCAGTTACTCACTAAATTACTCTGACGATCTAAGCAATTAATTAGATGCTTGATTCTTGGCATTTTGGGGTTAATAGCCATTTGCACCACTGCCGCTGTCGCAGACACTGCTTTACAAACTTCAATTCAAACACAAAACTTTATTCAAAACTGGACTAAAGATGCTCATATTATATGGGTCACTCAGGTTCAGATAGATGCAAAAGTTCAATATAAAATTCAGGAATTAAAAAGAGCCATCGAATGGGTTGGAGATCAATTAATAGATTTACAAAAACAAGTATTAAATTGTGATTGGAATTCTACTCAATTTTGTATTACTTCTCTTCGGTTCAACCATAGTGCTTACAATTGGGAAAAAATCAAATTTCATTTGCAAGATATGCATAATAATGCTTCCTTAAATGTACAACTGTTGCAAAAGGAAATCCTTGAAACCTTCTCTAAGAGTCTACCCTCTTCCAACAATTTGGAAACCTTAGCTGAACAGCTAGCTGATCAGTTATCTGGGCTAGACCCTTGAAGATGGTTTCAAGGCATTACACGTAGTATTGGATCTGGAACTATAACGCTGATAATTATCCTGGTGATTATATTTGTAATATACTGATGCCTTTCAACTAAAATTTTTCAAACTAAACAAACTCACCTGGTCAGGGACTTTTTCATAAAAGTATCTAGAGTCATCCCCAATTATGAAAAAATAAAAAAGGGGGAACTGTCAGGAGATATTCAACTTTAAAGGATCCAACCTGATATTTTCTTTTTGTGTGTGCCGTTTCTCAAGGACTCTATTCCTTATCAGTTCCTGGAAAAAGGAACGAGCAAAGCTACACGCAGTTCTCAGGACTGAGATGATGAGAAAGGGCATCTGCTTGGATTCCTTTCAGTGATTCCCTTCAGTGACCTTTTACTTGAAGGTAATCTATTCAGTTATGCTTACTCAGGATATGGGATGCTTTCTGGCCCTTTCAAGATTGTTATTTGCTTGGCTTTCTTTTTCCTCAATTTTTTTTACTGCCTAGAGCTGCCTTGTATGAAGAAATATAAACGTGTTTCTGCAAATAAAGCACCCTTGTTTCACTCGAGACTTGGGTCCCCTGCTTCCTTCTTCTCATCGACTCCAGTCCCCAGGTCCCGGTCTACAAAGACCGTGACAGCTCTGTCTTCAATTTTCACAAATAAGAGTAACTCTTCTTTAATCATACATACAACAGTTATTTCTATCCAATGGAGAACATGACTCTTTTCCTATGCATTGTTCCTAGCACAACATCAGTCCCTGGCAACTGTCCCTCTCCTACGAAAAGCCCAGGCCTTTTAACATCTTGCCTACTCTGTTCAAGGTCGGTTGGTAGAACATTATGTTTTATAACAGGCTGGACTATGCTCCCTGTTGCTAATTTACACACACTATTGAATTTCCTAATTCAGGCTGTGTGTTTTTCAAGGAAACACGGATGTGAGTAAATTGTATCTAATGAAGTCAGCCCCTACATCTTACTGATTCCTTCCCATAGAACATCATGAAATGCATGTAGCAAATGCATTTGATCAATGTATTACCAAAGCCAAGCTCTTAGAGCTCACCACATAACAGGCCAATAAACTGAAAGACTACTTGTTGGGCAAGAAATAGTGACTTTATCCAGAAAGCCAGGAGACCAAAAAGATGGTGGATTACTCTCCCAAAGAATCATCTTTGCTGAGCTAGAATTTGGGTTTCTTTTACACGAAAAGATCTCTATAGCTTCTCTTCAAATATGGACTTACTGCAGTTGCTGAGTACCTGAACTAAAGTCATCAGAGAATACATATAGTGAAAAAGGTAAAGGATTTGCCACAACCACTGAGTCTGGGAAGTATGGCTCCATTATGTTCCTATCTTGTGACTTTTGGGTAAGATCCTTGCCACACACATTACATTGCTGTGTGTTTTCTCCAGGATACTCTGGTACTACTGGTGAGATGTGAGAATAGGGTTATTATTATTTTTTTAAAAACATCTGTGAAATTGGTGAGGAATCTTTCTAGAACGAATTCATGTTCTAAAGACCTGACTAATAAATACATATATATCTCACTTCTATCCAGTATGAATTTTCTAATGAAGCCTAAGATGTTGCCACAATCATGATATTTGTATGGTTTCTCAGTAGGATGAATTATCTGAGCAACAGTAGGGTGTGAATTTTGAACTTTGAAATTTGAAGACTTCTACCATATACCACATTCACATGAGTTTCTCTCATGTATGGATTTTCTGATGTTTAGTGAGTGCTGAGACCTGAGTAAAGGATTTTCCACACTTGAAACATATTAAAGGTTTCTCTGTATGTATTATCCGATGTCTTTTAAGGTGTGAATTTTGACTGAAGAACTTGCCACACTCATTACATCTGAAAGGTCTCTCTCCAGTATGAATTCTCCAGTGAAGTTGAAGATGTGGTTTTTGACCGAAGACTTTTCCACACTCATCACATTTGTAAGGTTTCTCACCAGTATGAACTGTCTGATGAGTTAAAAGGGTTGACTTTACACGAAAGGCCTTGCCACACTCATCACATTTGTAAGGTTTCTCTCCAGTATGAACTGTCTGATGACTTAAAAGGGTTGACTTTACACGAAAGGCCTTGCCACACTCATCACATTTGTAAGGTTTCTCTCCAGTATGAACCCTCTGATGACCAGCAAGATGTTCATTTCGGCTGAAGACTTTGTCACATATATCACATTTAAATAATTTCTTTCCTGTATGAATTTTCTTATGTCTCCTGAGGTGTGAGCTGTGAGTAAAGGCTTTGCCACATTCATCACATTTGTAAGGTTTCTCTCCAGAATGAACCCTCTGATGACCAGCAAGGTGTTCATTTCGGCTGAAGACTTTGTCACATATATCACATTTAAATAATTTCTTTCCTGTATGAATTTTCTTATGTCTTCTGAGGTGTGAGCTGTCAGTAAAGGCCTTGCCACACTCATCACATTTGTAAGGTTTCTTTTCAGTATGAACTGTCTGATGACTTAAAAGGATTGACTTTACATGAAAGGCCTTGCCACACTCATCACATTTGTAAGGTTTTTCCCTGTGTACTTTGAGTTCTTGTGTTATTACGGAAGGATTCATAAAATCATTTCCATATATATTAGAAACACTGGTTTGGATACAAGGAGGAATTCTTTGAACTGGTGAAAATGAGAAACTGTTGTTGACAGACCTCTTAACTTCATTATATTCAGAAATTATCCCACCAGTTTGAAATATCTGCAGCTTATCCTGAAAGTTAAATCCAAGCCTGTTTCCAAAGGGCTTGATGCCTGCATCCTTTCTATCATGTGAATCTCTTCCATCAGGCACATTTCCATTAAGGCTTACAGGTGTCCCTTTGTAATTTCTTTTGTCATCTCTCCCCTGACACTCAAAGTCACACATATTTTCCTGACTTTCCCAAAGATGAAAATGTTTAATTTCACAGCTTTCAGGTGTTCCCAGCATCAGTGTTTGGAATGTTTCTTGTTTATCACTGTTCGCTTTGGGTTGTAAATGCTTGATCACATGTGTAGGAGAGATATCTACAAGATAAAAAGAATCATAGGTATCCTGCTCACAATAATCCAAAAATAACTGTTTCATGTTGAATATATATTACACCAAGAGTAATACTTACACCAAGTTATTAAACACCACAATGATGACCTTAAGCGTTTAGAAACACTAAAGGAATAGAATTCTTAACTTAAGAAAGCATAACATAAATTCACCGTTAAGGTAGCCTAGTTTTAAAAACCATATGTCAAACACAGTCACATTGGACAATCTTATGCCAACTCTCAAAAACAGAGTGTTTTTCTACCTGGACCCTTAGGAATGTATCAATCAACAGTTGTCTCAAATTGAAAAGAAAAATATTACACTATCATTGTATTCTGCATACTTAATGTACATAAATAAATTCTAAACAATATACTACATATTGTAACAGTAAATAATCCCAAACCAAGCTTACCCAATTAATAATTAACTAGTCATAATTGGCTGTTTACAATTGAAAACAAATGAGAAAATGAAGAATATGACAAAAACAATTTTTTGGAAACAACATAGTTTTCTAAATCTGCTATAGAACTACATATCCCAAAAAGAAAAGGCATTTTACATTAACAAGTAGTATGAATATTAAAAAAAAATACAAGGAACTTAGAAAGAAATATCAAAGAAGATACAAGACATAAGTAGTCTGTTTAACTATTATTCAACCATCCCATCTCGAAATGGGTTGTGAGTCATCATGGATGCACAGAGTGATTTAGGTCGTGTCCTGAGAAACTTGTTCAATAGATGACCAGACATTATCTTAACAGTGAGAGTATGTAGAAGGTGGAGGGATGTGATAGGTAAGAACAATGTTTCCATCCTTATCAAGGTAGTATGTGAGGAATGGTCAGGACTAAGAAAGGGCCTGCGTGGAACATAGGGTACACAGGTTTATGTCAGGTATCAGCTTGTGACTGCATGTTTTGGTGAAAATAACTGAGAGCGCAAACTAATATACTGACCTTAAAAGAAAAGAACTGGTTCAGCAAGTTTATGGGCATTTGCTATGGGTATGGGACAGAAACAAGAGAGATTTTAAAAGTGACTGTGATATATGGAGAAAGCAGGATAATACCTGTTATACTATTTACAATGTAATGTATCTAACTGTGAATTTTGTAAGTTACAATGGAATGCTTATATTCAAGAAAAACATACACAATATTCCAGGATATTGTGTAAGAATCTTATTAGCAGAAATCAGAAGGAAAATCCAGGAAAAGGCTATCTAAACCTGGGTTCCTCTGACAAGTACGATTAATCTTTTATTGGACATTTACTTCATTTCTTCTTCCACACATGTTCATCTCAAGATCGAGGAGTATCAAAAAAAAGGAGGGATTGAAACTGACTCTGAAGTACCTTCCCAGAGGTACTTTTGAAGTACAAAAGCCTTTCTGAGGCATCCAACTCTTTTTTGTGGAAAAAGGTTTCATTCTCCTAGATCTTCACTGAGATCAAAAGAGCAGATTCAAACAGATATTAATACATAAAAGGACATAAAAGGATCATACTATGATCAAGTGGGATTTATTGCAGGGATGCAAGATTTCTCAATATCCACAAGTTAATCATTATGATACACCACAGTAACAGTTGAAGACTTAAAACCATATGATCATCAATAGATGCAGAAAAGGTTCTGACAAAATTCAAGTGCCATTTATGATAAAAACCCTTCAGAAAGTCAGCACAGATGGACCCTACCTCAACATAACTAAGACTGCATATGTCAAACACACAGCTAACATCATACTCAACAAGGAAAAACTGAAAGGATTCCCCTTAACAACATGAATAAGACAAGAATGTTCACTATTGCCACTTTTTATTGAACATACTTTTGGAAGTCCTAGCCACAACAATCAGAAAAGAAAAAGAAATAAAAGGAATTCAAGTTAAAAAAAAAAAAAAGAAGTAAAACTGTCACTATGATGCTACACACAGAAAATCCCAAAGATGCCACCAGATGACTACTAGACCTCATCAATGAACAGAGTAACTTGCTGGATACAAAATATAAAGAAATCTGCTGCATTTCTATACACTAATAATGATATATCAGAAAGCAAAATTAATGAAACAATCCCATTTACCATCTCATAGAAAAGAATAAAATTTTAAGGAATAAACCTACCTAAAAAGTCAAAAGAACTGTACTCATAAAATTATAAGATGCTGATGACTGATAGCAAAGATGACACAAACAGATGGAAACACATACCATGTTCTTGGATTGAAAGAAGTAACACTGTCAAAATGACCATACTATCCAAGGCAATCTACATATTCAATGCAACTTTTATCAAATTAACAATGACATATTTCATAAAACAAAGAAAAACTTAATTTGTACCAAAATACAATAGACTCTGATATCTAAAATGATCTTGAGAAAGAAGAACAGACCTGGAGGAATCACGTTCCCTGAGTTCAGACTATACTACAAACTGACAGTCATCAAAGTGAAAGTGAAGTCGCTCAGTCTTTGTGATCCCATGGACTGTAGACTACCAGATTCCTCTGTCCATGGGATTTTCCAAGCAAGAATACTGAAATGGGTTGCCATTTTCTTCTCCAGGAGATTTTCCTGACCCAGGGATTGAACCTGGGTCTCTTGCATTGTAGGCAGATGGCTTTACCGTCTGAGCTACCAGGGAAGTGGTACAATGACAGCACAAAACAGAAACACAGATCAGTAGAACAGGATAGAAAACCCAGAAATAAACCAATTTACTTAGAGTCAATTATTTTATAACAAAGGAGAAAAGAATATAGAATGAAGAAGTCTCTTTAATAAGTGATGCTGGAATAAATGGATAGTTACATGAAAAAGAATGAAATTACAACATTCTCTAACACCACATACAAAAATAAATTCAAAATGTGTTAAACATCTAAATGCAAGACCAGATGCTATAAAATTCATAGTGGAAAATAAATGCAAAACACTGACATAAATGTCAGCAAAATTTTTTTGAATCTATCCCTTAGAATCATGGTGAAGTGAGGTGAAGTGAAGTCGCTCAGTCGTGTCCGACTCTTTGCGACCCCGTGGACTGTAACCTACTAGGCTTCTCTGTCCATGGGATTCTCCAGGCAAGAATACTGGAGTGGATTGCCATTTCCTTCTCCACGGGACCTTCCCGACCCAGGGATCGAACCCAGGTCTCCCGCATTAGAGGTAGACGTTTTAACCTCTGAGCCACCAGGGAAGCCCTTTGGAAAGCAAAGGAAACCAAGCAAAGGAAACCAAAAAAAGAACAACAATTCAACTTTTGGACTAGGAGACTATATATGCAAATGATGCTATCTATAAGGGATTTATTTCCAAAATATACAAACAGTTCATACAGCTTAATATCAGAACAAACAAACAAACAACTCAATCAAAAACTGGGCAGAAGATCAAAACAGATACTTCTCCAAAGGAGACAAACAGATGGCCAACAATCACCTGAAAAGATGTTTGATGTCTCTACTTATGAGAGAAATGCAAATCAAAACCACAAAAATGTATCATCTCACACTGGTCAGAATGACCACCATCAAAAAATCTACAAACAATAAATGCTCGGGAGGGTGTGGAGAAAAGAGAACCCTCCTACACTGTTGGAAGGAACATAAATTGGTACTGCCACTTTGGAGAATAGCATGGAGTTTCCATAAATACCTAAAAATAGAGTTATCACATGAACCAGCAATTCCAATCCTGGGCATATATCCAGAAAGGATGAAAACTAATTCAAAATGATACATGCACCCCAATGTTTTTAGCAGCACTATTTATACCAGGCAAAACATGGCAGCAATCTAAATGTTCACTGACAGACAAAGGGATAAATAATATGTGGTACACATATACACGGGAATATTATAAAGTGAAAGTAGCTCAGCCATGTCCAACTCCTTAAGACCTGCAGCTGCCAGAATCCCCAGTCCATGAAATTCTCCAGGCAAGAACACTGGAGTGGGTTGCCACCTCCACAGCATAAAACACAACAAAGTAATGCCTTTTGCAGCAATATAGACAGACTTAGCAGAGGAGGCAATGGCACCCCACTCCAGTACTCTTGCCTGGAAAATCCCATGGATGGAGGAGCCTGGTAGGTTGCAGTCCATGGGGTCACTGAGGGTTGGGCAAGACAAAGTGACTTCACTTTCACTTTTCACATTCATGCATTGGAAAAGGAAATGGCAACCCACTCCAGTGTTCTTGCCTGGAGAATCCCAGGGACAGGGGAGCCTGGTGGGCTGCTGTCTACGGGGTCGCACAGAGTCGGACGCAACTGAAGTGACTTAGCAGCAGCAGACAGACTTAGGGATTATTTTAAGTGAAATAAGACAGAGAAAGACAAATATCATAGGATATTATTGAAATGAAATAAATGATACAAATGAACTTATTCACAAAATAAACTCACCAGCATAAAACACAAACTTATGGTTACCAAAGGGGATAGTACAGGATGGTAATGGGGGCAGGAAAGGGAGAGATAAATTAGGAGTCTGAATATATACAAACTTATATACAAAATAGATAAACAACAAGAACCGACTATAGCTCAGGGCCTATATTGAGTATCTTGTAAACTGCTGTATACCTGAAACACAACATTGTAAACTAACTATACTTAAGAAGTGGATCCCACTTTGAAGGTCAGGAAGGGTGGTGGTGAGGAGATACCCCTCATCCACGGTAAGGAGTAGCAGATGCGCTTTGCTAGAGCAGCCGTGAAGAGATACCCCACACCCAAGGTATGAGAAACACAAGTAAGATGGTAGGTGTTGCAAGAGGGCATCAGAGGGCAGACACACTGAAACCATACTCACAGAAATCTAGTCAATCTAATCACACTTGGATCACAGCCTTGTCTAACTCAATGAAACTAAGCCATGCCTGTGGGGCAACTCAAGATGGGCGGGTCATGGTGGAGAGGTCTGACAGAATGTGGTCCGCTGGAGAAGGGAATGGCAAGCCACTTCAGTATTCTTGCCTTGAGAACCCCATGAACAGTATGAAAAGGCAAAATGATAGGATACTGAAAGAGGAATTCCCCAGGTCAGTAGGTGCCCAATATGCTACTGGAGATCAGTGGAGAAATAAGTCCAGAAAGAATGAAGGGATGGAGCCAAAGCAAAAACAATACCCAGTTGTGGATGTGATTGGTGACAGAAGCAAGGTCCGATGCTGTAAAGAGCAATATTGCATAGGAACCTGGAATGTCAGGTCCATGAATCAAGGCAAATTGGAAGTGGTCAAACAAGAGATGGCAAGAGTGAACGTCGACATTCTAGGAATCAGCGAACTAAAATGGACTGGAATGGGTGAATTTAACTCAGATGACCATTATATCTACTACTGTGGCAATCTTGATTCCAGCTTGTGTTTCTTCCAGTCCAGCGTTTCTCATGATGTACTCTGCATAGAAGTTAAATAAGCAGGGTGACAATATACAGCCTTGACGTACTCCTTTTCCTATTTGGAACCAGGCTGTTGTTCCACTTCCAGTTCTAACTGTTGCTTCCTGACCTGTATACAGATTTCTCAAGACCAGGTTAGGTGGTCTGGTATTCCCATCTTTTTCAGAATTTTCCACAGTTTATTGTGATCCACACAGTCACAGGCTTTGGCATAGTCAATAAAGCAGAAATAGATGTTTTTCTGGAACTCTCTTGCTTTTTCCATGATCCAGCAGATGTTGGCAATTTGATCTCTGGTTCCTCTGCCTTTTCTAAAACCAGCTTGAACATCAGATACAACCCTGTATTAAGAAGGTCCTTTATGGACATCTCTGGTTAACTGAATAGAAGCCTCTGGAATGAGGTGCCAGAGGACATGATATCCCCAGTAACTGAGTCTGCTTGCCTTTTTTGAATCT
The DNA here is from genome assembly GCA_006410635.1 of Cephalophus harveyi. NCBI lineage: Eukaryota > Metazoa > Chordata > Mammalia > Artiodactyla > Bovidae > Cephalophus > Cephalophus harveyi. Next base: position 436,498 of record SJYT01059923.1, on the reverse strand, counting down.
CCCTATAGATTACTCTGGGTTTCCTTTGGTGCCTCAACAGTAAAGAATCCACCTGCAGTGCAGGAGATGCAGGTTCAATCCCTGGGTCTGGAAAATCCCTTGGAGAAGGGACTGGAAACCTACTCCAGTATTCTTGCCTGGGAAATTCCATGGACAGAGGAGCCATGAGGTCGCAAAGACTCAGACACCATTTAGCTACTAAGCAACAACAAAACAACACTGTAAGAGCTCCGAAGATATTTACAAACATAAAGTTTATTTTACTTCTTAGATACATGCATGTATCTTAGTTCTTATAGATGTTAAAGTTGTATTTCTTTCTACTGACAAGAAAAAAAATTGCTCTCATGACAAGGCATGTTTCTTAAATCACCCTTCTTCTCACTGCCCCCCACAGTATTTGTTATATTCACATATTAGATGAAGAGCCCAAGATAAGGGTCTAATTTGGATTAATAGGATAATTACCGTGTGACAAACGAATGCCCACTAACACGAGGAACTGCTTTGTGAGAGAGTTTTTAGTTTGACAAAGGTTTGTTTTCAGGTGTGCAGCCTGAATTGCCAGCTTCAGAATTATTTCCCAGGCTTCTGATGAAATTTATATTTAAACATGCAATACAACCCTGTCATTTTCTCAGATGTTTTTAAGAGTCAAGTTTGAACTCTCTTGTGGCGTCTTTCTATCCTTCCTCAGGCTTTGCTGAGGCAGCTGAAGGCTGAATTGTCACCTCAACCTTGTTGATACCCCCAAGGAGAGTTTCCTGAAAATGAGGAGGCAGAGTCTTGAACCTGCAGGTGGGAGAAATGCAACCAGCCTCTAGGGCTCACGCCTGTGTCCACCAGGGCGTCCTGCATGCTCCCTGGTGATTGTCGGCTTATGCGTTTCTCATCCTTATAAAGCTGTGAACTCCATCAGCGTCATGGGCTGTGCAGGAATACTCTGAAAATCAGGACAGAACATCTTCAACAACTACCCACATTTGAGCCGCTAGGATGCCCCAGGCGCTATACTAGCAACTATTAGTCACATTTCAGGGACAAGAGAATGTGAAGGGAGAAGGCAAAGATCCTTGCCAAAGAGGGACTTACCTGGTGGTCCAGTGGTTAAGAATCCACCTTCTAATGCATGGGACCCAGGTTCAATCCCTGGTTGGGGAACTAAGATCCCACATGCTGATGGACAACTAAGCACCCCTCCACCCACCTCCTGGTGCACCATAGCAAGGAGCCATCACGGCCAAAAAAAGAAAAAAATAAGAAAGAGAAATTTGCCAAGTAAGTGGCAGATCCTGGGGGTTCTGATTCTAAACTGACTCCAAAGACTGAAGAATCACATTTTTGTATTACCCCTATCTGACCTGGAGTAGGGAAATGGTAGGTTTTAAACACATTGAATTATCGAGGAGCCACCCTCTTCTGGATATTGAGTTCAACTAGTTGCAAAAACAATCAATGCCCAGAATCTAACCACCCTACTTCACGTGGGAGTTGCCTGTGAAGATGGAGGCCACTTGATAACTGTGGGGAGACTGGCTCTCACCCCCATGGAATGGCTCACATTTCTGTAAAATTAAAAATAGCAGCCAGGCTAGCTCAGTCAGTAGAGCATGAGAGTCTTACTCGCAGGATCATTGGCTTAAGCCCCATGTGCAGCACAGCTTTGGGGCTTCCCAGGTGGTGCTATTGGTAAAGCGCTTCTGCCAGTGTAGAAGGTATAAGCAAAGCAGGTTTGATCCCTGGTTTGGGAAGATCCCCTGGAGGAAGGCACAGCAACCCACTCCAGTATTCTTGCCTGGTGAAGCCCATGGATAGAGGAGCCTGGCGGGCTACGGTCCATGGGGTCCCAAAGAGTTGGACATGAATGAAGCAGCTCAGCACATGACCCAGGAATCCCACTAGTGGACACATACCCTGAGAAAAGCATAATTCAAAAAGACACACATAAGCCAGTGTTCATTGCAGCATTATGTATGATAGCCAGGACATGGAACGACCTTAATGTCCATCAGCAGAGGAATGGATAAAGAAGATGTGACACATATATACAATGGAACGTCACTCAGCCATAAAAAGGGACAACACTGGACCATGTGCAGTGATGTGAATGAGCCTAGAGTCTGCTGGGGGGAAGGGAGGGTGAGACAGTTTCAGAGAATAGCACTGACACACACACACTGCCATGTGTAGAGTGGATAGCTGGTGGGAAGACGCTGTTTAGCACAGGGAGGTCAGCTCGGTGCTCTGCGATGGCCTAGAAGCCTGTGGTGGAGGGTGGAATGGGAGGGGGGCTCGAGAGGGAGGGGATATGTATATATGTATAGCTGACTCACTTTGTTGTACGGCAGAAACTAACACAATATTGCAAAGCAATTATACTAAAAAAAAAAAAAAAACCTTCAAGGCTTCTGTTACTTGAATTAATCATTTCTGTTTCTCTTCTCTTCCGACTTCCCTATTGTCCACCCTTACCTTATGATGGGTCCTTTTCCACATACTTAGACATTTTTCCCTACTGGTTTTCACTACCTGAATCCCCTCAGGACACATGAAACACATAATAAGCATCGGCCACCTGCTTGGTGCCCAGCACTTCTCAGTCCCAGTCCAGCGTGGTCCCATGTCAACCACCGACCTCTCTGGGTTCTTTCCCAGTCACTGTGAAGAAGGGATGGCTGGGCCACACACTACCTGAGATCACAGCCTCTTTTTATTATTTTATGACCTGGGGCAAGATGTGTAACCCGACCACGGCTCAGTTTCCTCTTCTTCACCAATTCTGGCCTCATGGTAAGAGCGCCAACAAGGTGGGCCCATTGACCTAACCTAATGCCCTTCTCTTGTGCGTGCGTGCGTGCTGAGTCACTTCAGTTGTGTCTTACTCTGTCCAACCCTATGGACTGTAGTCCACTAGGCTCCTCTGTCCATGGGATTCTCCAGGCAAGAATACTGGAGTGGATTCCCATTTCCTCCTCCAGGGGATCTTTCCGACTCAGGGATCAAACCCACATCTCTTAAGTCTCCTGCATTGGCAGGCAGGTCCTTAACCACTAGCGCCACCTGGGAAGCTCAACGGACCTCAATTCAGGACGGCTGCTATGCAGTCTCCTTTGCAATTTGTCATCTCTCTCTGCTCCCCTTTCTGGCTCATTCCTCAGGGTTGTCTTCTGTCTAATCTTTAATTTTCTTCTTTGCCTCTCTTTCTCATTTCTGCTAAGTTCTGAGGCCCCAGAAGGATGTATTTATGGTATGTGTTCTTTAGTATACAGTCATCACACCAGTGAAAAAGCAAAATAAAAGGTTCAGACAATTTCATGGCTAGTTCTTTTTAAACACAATGAATTGAGTTTGAGATGGAATTAACAGAATCAATGACATATAGGCAGTATTTCATAAAAAAAAATATAGTTTCGCACAAGTGAATTTGTTTTAGTTGTATATGTTTATGTGTGTGTGTGTGCGTTGCAAGGCTGATGTATGCCCACACTGCAAATAAAGACCAACTCTGCTGAGTCCTTAATGAATCTTGGTGAAAAAGATATTGAACAGCTCAAAGCCTGCTAGCATATCTGAACAGCAGGGGTAGGTGTGTCTCCTACATAATGGTGCTTGGGGGAATGCCTTGTTGATGTTGAAGGTTAAGTGAAACTGGAGGGAAGTGCTTGGAAGAGGTTTTATAGTCTGTTATAAACTGTTCATTTTCTTCCTTTTAATGAGGGTTCTATCCAGAAATCTTAGAAACTGCCTTTGTTCCCCTAGAGTTGATGTCTTTGTAACCATATGATAATGTGATTGTGTGTTTTCTTCCACATTCCTTATCTACACGATTTTATGTCTCTCTCCTGGGGAAAAAGTATATGCAATCTGAAATGATGGGTGGATACCATGAGTCATAGGAAGGACGTTTTGACACAGAAAATACACAACATTGGCACCAAGTATTCTTCAGGAGTTGGAACGCAGGCTCAAATTGATGATGATGTGGACGTTGGAATGTTAAAGAAGACACACAGAAAAGAAGCCTCTTTTCTGGTATCCTTTATCAGTTGTGAAACAGTTGCGTTATTTAGACAGTAAGTAAGAGTTAAGTAAAAGAGCCTCTTGATGAAAGAGGAGAGTGAAAAAGTTGGCTTAAAGCTCAACTTTCAGAAAACTAAGATCATGGCATCTGGTCCCATCACTTCATGGGAAATAGATGGGGAAACAGTGGAAACAGTGACTGACTTTATTTTGGGGGGCTCCAAAATCATTGCAGATGGTGATTGCAGCCATGAAATTAAAAGACGCTTACTCCTTGGAAGGAAAGTTATGACCAACCTAGACAGCATATTAAAAACAGAGACATTACTTCGCCAACAAAGGTCCGACTAGTCAAGGCTATGGTTTTTCCAGTGGTCATGTATGGGTGTGAGAGTTGGACTATAAAAAAAGTGAGCACTGAAGAATTTATGCTTTTGAAGTGTGGTGTTGGAGAAGACTCTTGAGAGTCCCTTGGACTGCAAGGAGATCCAACCAGTCCATCCTAAAGGAGATCAACCCTGGGTGTTCATTGGAAGGACTGATGTTGAAACTGAAGCTCCAATACTTTGGCCACCTCATGCAAAGAGCTGACTCATTTGAAAAGACGCTGATGCTGGGAAGGATTGAAGGCAGGAGGAGAAGGGGATGACAGAGGATGAAATCGCTGCATGGTATCACCTACTCAATGGACATGAGTTTGGGTGGACTCCGGGAGTTGGTGATGGACAGGGAGGCCTGGCATGCTGTGGTTCATGGGGGTCTCAAAGAGTCGGACAGGACAGAGCAACTGAACTGAACTGAACTGAAGAGTTAAGAAGGGTTTCCCTGGTGGCTCAGATGGTAAAGAGTCTGCCTTCAATGCAGGAGACCTGGGTTTGACCCCTGGCTTGGGAAGATCCCTTGGAGAAGAAAATGGCAAATCACTCCAGTGTTCTTGCCTGGAAAATCCCATGGACAGAGAATCCTGGAAGGCTACAGCCCATGGGATCACAAAGATTTGGACATGACTGAATGACTTTTGTGGAAAATTCTGAGAGAGATGGGAATACCAGACCACCTAACCTGCCTCTTGAGAAATCTGTATGCATGTCAGGAAGCAACAGTTAGAACTGGACATGGAACAACACACTGGTTCCAGATAGGAAAAGGAGTGCATCAAGGCTATATTTTGTCACCCTGCTTATTTAAATTATATGCAGAGTACATCATTAGAAACGCTGGACTGGAAGAAACACAAGCTGGAATCAAGATTGCTGGGAGAAATATCAATAACTTCAGATATGCAGATGACACCACCCTTATGGCAGAAGGTGAAGAGGACCTAAAAAGCCTCTTGATGAAATTAAAAGAGGAGAGTGAAAAAGTTGGCTTAAAGCTCAACATTCAGAAAACGAAGATCGTGGCATCCGCTCCCATTGCTTCATGGGAAATAGAGAAACAGTGGAAACAGTGTTGGATTTTATTTTGGGGGGCTCCAAAATCATTGCAGATGGTGACTGCAGCCATGAAATTAAAAGACGCTTACTCCTGGGAAGAAAAGTTATGAAAGCCTCTTGATGAAAGAGGAGAGTGAAAAAGTTGGCTTAAAGCTCAACTTTCAGAAAACTAAGATCATGGCATCTGGTCCCATCACTTCATGGGAAATAGATGGGGAAACAGTGGAAACAGTGACTGACTTTATTTTGGGGGGCTCCAAAATCATTGCAGATGGTGATTGCAGCCATGAAATTAAAAGACGCTTACTCCTTGGAAGGAAAGTTATGACCAACCTAGACAGCATATTAAAAACAGAGACATTACTTCGCCAACAAAGGTCCGACTAGTCAAGGCTATGGTTTTTCCAGTGGTCATGTATGGGTGTGAGAGTTGGACTATAAAAAAAGTGAGCACTGAAGAATTTATGCTTTTGAAGTGTGGTGTTGGAGAAGACTCTTGAGAGTCCCTTGGACTGCAAGGAGATCCAACCAGTCCATCCTAAAGGAGATCAACCCTGGGTGTTCATTGGAAGGACTGATGTTGAAACTGAAGCTCCAATACTTTGGCCACCTCATGCAAAGAGCTGACTCATTTGAAAAGACGCTGATGCTGGGAAGGATTGAAGGCAGGAGGAGAAGGGGATGACAGAGGATGAAATCGCTGCATGGTATCACCTACTCAATGGACATGAGTTTGGGTGGACTCCGGGAGTTGGTGATGGACAGGGAGGCCTGGCATGCTGTGGTTCATGGGGGTCTCAAAGAGTCGGACAGGACAGAGCAACTGAACTGAACTGAACTGAAGAGTTAAGAAGGGTTTCCCTGGTGGCTCAGATGGTAAAGAGTCTGCCTTCAATGCAGGAGACCTGGGTTTGACCCCTGGCTTGGGAAGATCCCTTGGAGAAGAAAATGGCAAATCACTCCAGTGTTCTTGCCTGGAAAATCCCATGGACAGAGAATCCTGGAAGGCTACAGCCCATGGGATCACAAAGATTTGGACATGACTGAATGACTTTTGTGGAAAATTCTGAGAGAGATGGGAATACCAGACCACCTAACCTGCCTCTTGAGAAATCTGTATGCATGTCAGGAAGCAACAGTTAGAACTGGACATGGAACAACACACTGGTTCCAGATAGGAAAAGGAGTGCATCAAGGCTATATTTTGTCACCCTGCTTATTTAAATTATATGCAGAGTACATCATTAGAAACGCTGGACTGGAAGAAACACAAGCTGGAATCAAGATTGCTGGGAGAAATATCAATAACTTCAGATATGCAGATGACACCACCCTTATGGCAGAAGGTGAAGAGGACCTAAAAAGCCTCTTGATGAAATTAAAAGAGGAGAGTGAAAAAGTTGGCTTAAAGCTCAACATTCAGAAAACGAAGATCGTGGCATCCGCTCCCATTGCTTCATGGGAAATAGAGAAACAGTGGAAACAGTGTTGGATTTTATTTTGGGGGGCTCCAAAATCATTGCAGATGGTGACTGCAGCCATGAAATTAAAAGACGCTTACTCCTTGGAAGAAAAGTTATGACCAACCTAGATAGCATATTCAAAAGCAGAGACATTACTTTGCCGACTAAGGTCCATCTAGTCAAGGCTATGGTTTTTCCAGTAGTCATGTATGGATGTGAGAGTTGGGCTGTGAAGAAGACTGAACGCCTAAGAGTTGATGCTTTTGAACTGTGGTGTTGGAGAAGACTCTTGAGAGTCCCTTGGACTGCAAGGAGATCGAACCAGTCCATTCTGAAGGAGATCAGCCCTGGGATTTCTTTGGAAGGAATGATGCTAAAGCTGAAACTCCAGTACTTTGGCCACCTCATGCGAAGAGTTGACTCATTGGAAAAGACTCTGATGCCGGGAGGGTTTTGGGGCAGGAGGAGAAGGGGACGACTGAGGATGAGATGGCTGGATGGCATCACTGACTCAATGGACCAGAGTCTGAGTGAACTCCAGGAGTTGGTGCGGACAGGGAGGCCTGGTGTGCTGCAATTCATGAGGCTGCAAAGAGTCAGACACGACTGAGTAACTGAACTGAATGACTTCTCTTTCATTTTCAAGAGTTAAGTTAGGAAAAGATTAGAGAAGAAATTGTAATATTGCATACTACTTCCTGTATAAAACTTTGTGAAAACTGTCCTTTGTGAAAAAGGAGAACTCATAGATTTGTATCTTAAGGCTAAAAATGCTCCTATAATCTTGCCATCTAAACCATTCCATGCCTTGTTTTTATTGTTGTTCAGTCACTAAGTCATGTCCAACTCTTTGCGACCCCATGGACTGCAGCATACCAGGCTTCCCTGTCCTTCACTATCTCCCAGCTGCTGCCACTAAGTTGCTTCAGTCGTGTCTGACTCTGTGCGACCCAGTAGACCGCAGCCCACTAGGCTCCTCCATCCCTGGGATTCTCCAGGCAAGAACACTGGAGTGGGTTACCATTTCCTTCTCCAACTATTTCCCAGAGTTTGCTCAAATTCATGCCTTCTTTATATTACCTGACAAGTTGTGGCTGCAGGAATGGGAAGTTTCTGAGGCTAGTAGAAGAATGAAATTATGTACAAATGAAATGTGTTCATTTAAGTATGTCAGCATCTATTCAATCCACTTGCAACAATAGTTCTTCAAGTTCTATTTATCCTATTGTGATTCATGTGGATCTCTGTCACCAGACATGTGACTTTACCTTATCAAATACATATTCTTCTGTAATTCCTAGTTTATGAGGTGACAGAAATAAGGAGAGAATAGGGAGGGACAGAGAAGAAACAGAGGAAAGGTGGGGGGAAAAGTCATGGAGAACACTAATACTTATTTAGCCTTTACTATGTCACAGACAGGGCTTCCCTGGTGGCTCAGCTGGTAAAGAATCCGCCTGCAATAGACATCCATGCCAGGCATTTTATGTGACTAATCTCATTCATTTTCACAGTGGCCCGGCATCATTATTGTTCGATTCTGTACTATGCTTCTTTGTCCATGGAATTTTCCAGGCAAGAATCGTGGAATGAGTTACCACTTCCTACTCCAGGGGATCTTCCTGACCTAGGGATCAAATCCATATCTCTTGGCCTGCATTAACAGGCAGAGATTCTTTACCACTAGGGGCCACCTTGGAAGCCTTTTTTAGAGGAGACTGCATAAATTATCTGACTTACCAGGAGCCTTGAGTTAATTCTCTCACTCAAGGAGTACAAGGTAGCTCTTCCAGCTTCATCTCACTCAGCATTTCCCCAGCACTGTGCTTAGGTAACGCCAGAAAATTCAGCTAGCTTTTCACTTCACACAGCAAGGAAGAGCTGGTTTGGTTTGGAAATTAAATATATACAGAAAAATATAAATGCTCTGTAGACTATAGATCCCTGTCACGATGAAGTTGTTTCTTTAGTCAGCATTAGACAGCATTTTCATTACTAGGAGTTGTTTGTAAGATTGTGATTGTTTTGAAGAAACAGAGAAAAGGTGGGGGAAAGTCCCACATTTGAAGTCCTGAGATCAGCTGATCTTGCAAACTCAGGTTCAGTTCAGTTCAGTTCAGTCACTCAGTCGTGTCCGACTCTTTGTGACCCCATGAATTGCAGCACGCCAGGCCTCCCTGTTCATCACCATCTCTCGGAGTTTACTCACACTTACGTCCATCGAGTCTGTGATGCCATCCAGCCATCTCATCCTCGGTCGTCCCCTTCTCCTCCTGCCCCCAATCCCTCCCAGGTCACTCCTAGTAAAAATGTGGGCAAGTCTGTTGGAGATAGGAAGATTCTCTTAGTTCTCAGATTATTTGGTTTATTTTGGATGACATATAGTATTGATCCAATTCCAAGTATTTTTCCAAACTTTTTCATACTCAGGCATCCACTTAAAGAAAGCACTTTTTTTGGGGGGGTGGGCTGTGCAGGCTCTCTGTTGTGGCATGTGGGCTTTCTCCAGTTGTGGTGTGTGGGCTTCTTCGCCCCAGGGCATATGGGATCTTATCTCTCCAACCAGGGATCGAACCCATATCCCTAGCATTGGAAGCACAGAGTCTTAACCACTAGACCACCAAGGAAGTCCCAAAAGAAGACACTGTTCTGAGGGGAGTATTCTAGTGGTACAAAGATTTAGAAGATCTTGCCTCTAAGTCTTGCCTTTAGATATATCATTCAAGCCATTTACCTATGTTAATATATTGTTGAGACACAGGCTTAACAAGTTTCTAAAAGAGACTGTTCCTTATTACAGGAACACTATCACGATAACATTCACATGATGGATTGTACAGAGCCATCTCTTATCCTCTGGAACATGGATCCAGCTCCACCATTATCCGAGCCAGCCTCCCACCTGCTCCCCTTGCAGACAAGTGGGACTGGACTAAAGCCATTGTTTTGTTAGATAATCTCTGACCCATCTGACATTCATTCCATCAGTGACTCAGCCTTTCAACCATATACTCACACAATCAGCAAAGAGACACTAAGTGCCTATTGTGTCAACATTTTTGTTTCCAGGAAGTTCCACCCTGAATCGAGAAAGAAGAGTTGATAACAAATTGCAAAGGACACACTAGGCTGACAAAAACACTTAATGACACCAATAAAATCTTCATTCTTATTCCAATATTTATCCATTCAGATTTTACAAATACTGAGATGTACAGACATGCACTCAGATGTTTCCAATCAGTATTAGCATGCAGAGGACTGACTCAATATCTGAAATACTAGAGAGAAATCTACAGCTGTCTGCAAGGAATTTTTTTTTTTTTTTTAAATCTTCCTCTTTCCCTTATAATTCTGAAATTTGGAAAACATGGGAAACTTTGTAAGGTAGGAAAATCTATAATTTCAACATTCTTAAGTAACCACTGTCAATATTATAATCTTTAACTTTTTAATCTTTCTTGTACAAAAATTTGAATTTTGCCTGGAAAATCCCATGGGCGGAGGAGCCTGGTGGGCTGCAGTCCATGAGGTCGCTAAGAATCAGACATGACTGAGCGACTTCACTTTCACTTTTCACTTTCATGCATTGGAGAAGGAAATGGCAACCCACTCCAGTGTTCTTGCCTGGAGAATCCCAGGGACGGGGGAGCCTGGTGGGCTGCGGTCTATGGGATCACACAAAGTCGGACATGACTGAAGTGACTTAGCAGCAGCCGCAGTATTGATGCATACAGGTAGAAATCTACACACATATTTTCTACCAAAAAAAAATCTAAGCACAGTATGTTATAGCCACATATTCACTTTATAGCCATATATTCACTTAGAACGCTTATTAAGAGCATTTTATATGCCAATGAATATTTTTATAGAATATTATTTTTAGTGATTGCACATTCATTTCATGAATATACCATCGTTTACTTAGGCAATTTCCCTGGTGGCACAGTGGTAAAGAAGCCACCTGCAGTGAAGGAGATGCAGGTTCCGTCCCTGAGTCAGAAAGATTCCCTGGAGAAGGAAATGGAAACCCACTCCAGAAAGATTCTCTGGAGAAGGAAATGGAAACCCACTCCAGAAAGATTCTCTGGAGAAGGAAATGGAAACCCACTCCAGAAAGATTCTCTGGAGAAGGAAATGGAAACCCACTCCAATATTCTTGCCTGGGAAATCACAAGAGGACAGAGGAACCTGGCAGGCTAGAGTCCATGAGGTCACAAAAGAGTCAGACATGACTTAGTGACTAAACAACAACACTTGAATATTTAATTTGATTTTACATTTTTTAATTGTAAGTTATACTATTATGTCAGTCAGTTATTGTTAAAATACTGCTGGATAACAAACCACTGCAAAACTCAGTGGCTTAAAATAATCTTTATATTCATAGATCTACTTGTTGGCCATAGTAGCAGCTCTGGTTCTCTTTTCAAATCTGCAATTCAGTATCTTCTCTGTGTGAGTCTCCTCTCAAACTATCAGGCTAACTGGGACATGTGATGTCCATGGCAATAGTAGAGATAAGCCCCACTTTGCAAACATATTCCAAAATCTTGTTGACATTATATCTGCCTATAAACAAGTGTTCAAAACAGATCACATAGTCGGGTCCAAAGAAATCAATATAGTTCATCTTTCCTTAAGGGAACAGGAAGGAGTGGGAGGAATTGGGAGCCTGGGATTGAAGCATATATACTGCTGACACTATGTATAAAATAGGTAACTAATGAGAGCATTTTATACAGCATAGGGGGCTCTACTGGGGTGACATTTATGGGAAGGAAATCTGGAAGGGAGGGGATATATGTATACAAATGGCTGATTCAGTTTGTTTACAGTGGAAACTATTTAGGTTGCTGAAAAACTAACTGTGCTTACAGGCTGTATTTTAAATCACTATAACTAGGCTTGAACAAATCTTTTTTAATCAAAATAGGAGCCATTATAATCAATACATTTTTGCCAATGAGAAATAAGTTTGTTTATTCCTGTAGCATAAAAACCCATGCTGAGAGATTTGACATACTCTTGGAAGGCATTTTCTGTCTCCTGCTGGCTGTGAAAGCATTTCCCCTAAAAAGTTGTGGAGTGCTTGAAGAAGTGGTAGCTGGTTGGCAAGAAGTCAGGTGAATATGGAGGATGAGGCAAAACTTCATAGCCCAAATCGTTCAACTTTTGAAGCGGTGGTGGTGGGACACGCAGTCAGGCGCTGTCCTGGAGGAGAACTGGGCCCTTTCTGTTGACCAATGCCAGCGGCAGGAGTTGCCGTGTTCAGTGCCTCTCATCGATTTGCTGAGCATACTTCTCAGATGCAATGGTCTCACTGGGATTCAGCAAACTAGTGGATCAGAAGCACAGCAGACCCCTAAACAGTGATCATGACCTTTCTTTGAGTGCAAGTTTGGTTTGGGAAGTGCTTTGAAGCTTCTTCTCAATCCAACCACTGAGCTGATTGCTGCAGGCTGTCTTTACAATCCACTTCTCATTGCACGTCACAGTTTAACAACTGTAAGACGGTAGATGTTGAGTTCTTCAGCAGCTTCCCAAGTAGTTGTAAGAGGATCAGCTTCAACGAACCTCTCAACTGGTTGTTGTTAACTTCTGATGACTAACCACCATGCACCTCTCCTTCAAGTCTCTCATCTCCTTTGCAAAATTTCTTGACCTGCCACTGAACTGTACATGCGTTAGCATTTCCAGGGCCAAATGTGTTGTTCACATTGTGAGTAGTCTCCACTGCTTTACGACCTGTTTTGAACCTGAATAAGAAAATAGCTCAAATTTGCTTTTTGTCTAACATTTCCCCAGTCTAAAATAAATATAAAATACACAGTAAGTACATTAGCAAAAAAACATAAAGTGAGAATTATGCATTAAAATGATATATTACATAACCACATTTATTTGAGAATGTATTCCAGTATCAAACAGCAAAGTTCAACAATGCAAAACCACAGCTAAAAAAAAACACAGTTAAAAATTTAAAAAAAAATTTTTTTTGATGTGGATCATTTAAAAATCTTTATTGAATTTGTTGTAAGATTTGTTTTATGTGTTGGATTTTTGGCTGTGCGGCGTGTGGGATCTTAGCTTCCTGACCTGAGATCGAACCCACACTCCCAGCATGGGAAGGCAAAGTCATAACTGTTGGACCGCCAGGGAAGTCCCTAGATGATAATCTTGAAACGTTTGTTTAAGATTATTTTATGTAAGTAAGGTTAGACAGTATGTGTTCTACATGTATGTGCCTAATCTACCCACAGCATGTGCTTTAGATATAAAAATCTGCTGTAAATTAAGTTCCTGTCTAAGGATTTGATTCAGGCCATCTCAGACTTGATGACATTTGTTTCTCTGTTCTTGATCTGCTGGTAGGTGCTGCATCTCAGATACCATCTTGCTTCTTGATGATTAATGGTCTCTGATGATCTTGCTTTTCTTCCCTGATTAACATCACTATTGTTTTGGACACAGGCTTGCTATCTGTGTTCTGCACCTAGCCGGGTGGTCCTGGTCAGGGAGATCATTGCCAGCATACCCTCTCCAGCCTTGCAGAGCTGGCAGACCTTGCCAGCACCTAGTCTAATTTGAGCTTGAAGGAAATCAATCTTAGACGAGTGGTTTCATTCTTGAGAAATTTTCCTCTCTTCCTTATTAAGACTTGGCTTCCCTGACTATTTTGTCAGTTATTGTGACAACTCTTGGATGTTTCCATCTTTATAGAGTATGGGTAGGTTCCTCAAAAGCCTTTAAATAGGTGTGTATGTGCTAAGTGGCTTCAGTTGTATCTGACTCTTTGTGACCCCATGGACTGTAGCCCACCAGACTCCTCTGTCCATGGGATTTCCCAGGCAAGAATGCTGGAGTGGGTAGCCATTCCCTTTCCAGAGGATCTTCCTGACCCAGGGATCAAACCCAGATTTCCTGAATTGCAGGCAGATTCTTTTCTGTATGAACCACAAGGGAAGCCTTGGTAACCTGGTTAAATCTTTGCAATCTCTATGGAAGAGATAATGATGGGTCACTTAAAATATTTTCTACCTATGTCTTTAAAATATTAGGTTAATGATTCTCAAATTGAATATACATGATAATATCCTGGAGGGTTCTTAATATCGTGGGTTCTTAAACTTGGCTTTTCATTCCTACTCCCCAAATCATGGTTTAGTAGTCTAAGAAATATCCAGGACTGTCAGTTTAATGAGTTCTTTTGAAGCAGTACAATTTAAATCATATCTTAAAAAACTTGTCCAAGACAGAGTTATTGTTGCTATTGCATTTAATCTGACTGCACACTTTTTATATGTGAAAAAAAATTAATTCATGAGTCAGAAAAAAAATTCTTGCCTGAATTCCATGTACTTTTTAAAATTTTTATTTTCTTGGTTTTGGATGAGTCTGGAGCAATAGTATCCTCCAGTATGTCCCCCCATGGGATTTTGATATGTAGACAGTAAGAAGTACTGCTTCAGTCCCTCAGCAGTTAATATTGGCTATCACTCTTTGGCCAGTCATAGACGTACCTAGATGTTCACACATGTATCCTATGGACATCCTTTTTTGAATTTTTCATTTTTTTAAATCTTCTTTTCTCCAAGAAGAGAAAGTCCTATCTGTTGTTAACTACAGAATTGTGCAAGAATTTTTCTGAGGGAGAATTTGTGATACTAAAATTTCACCTTGGAGCTTCTGATTTCAGCTCTGCTATTTAAATGGCTTAAAAGTTATCATTCCCATTCTTCCAATAAAACAAAGCTGTAGGGGCTTCCCTGGTGGTCCAGTGGTTAAGACTCCATGCTCCCAGTGCAAGGGGTCTGGTTCAATCCTTGGTCAGGGAACTAGATCCCACACGCCACAAGTAAAACTCTCATGCTGCAACTAAGAGAGTTCACACGCTGCAGCTAAAGATCTGGGATGTTGCAATTAAGATCTGTTATGGCCAAACAAATTTTTTTAAAAAGAAAATAAAAAGCTGGAAAAACTGCCAAGCGGTGACTACTCTTAGACCTCTCAGAGAACTGAGGTTTCAGGATAAACCACTACCCTGAAATTTGGAGAGACAGACACATCCAGGGAGCTTCCCTGGTGGTTCAGCTGGTAAAGAATTCGCCTGCAGTGCGGGAGAGCTGGGTTCACAAGCGGTGACTACTCTTAGACCTCTCAGAGAACTGAGGTTGCAGGATAAACCACTACCCTGAAATTTGGAGAGACAAACACATCCAGGGAGCTTCCCTGGTGGTTCAGCTGGTAAAGAATTCGCCTGCAGTGCGGGAGAGCTGGGTTTGATCCCTGGGTTGAGAAGATCCCCTGGAGGAAGGCATGGCAACCCACTCCAGTATTTTTGCCTGGAGAATCCCCATGGACAGAGGAGCCTGGCAGGCTGCAGTCCATGGGGTCACAAAGAGTCGGACACGACTGAATGACTAAGCACAACACAGACACATCCAGAGAGATAGTGCCACTTAAGATCTACTTGCTGGAAACGGAAGCCACTGGGATCATAAACAATAAGAGTTACATAGCAGGCCTGAGACATCTCCGTCTGCTTGCAAGTCAGCGGGTTCCTGGTAACTCAAATTTTGGAAGGGTTCTCAGATCTGGGATGTTGCAATTAAGATCTGTTATGGCCAAACAAATTTTTTTAAAAAGAAAATAAAAAGCTGGAAAAACTGCAAAGCGGTGACTACTCTTAGACCTCTCAGAGAACTGAGGTTTCAGGATAAACCACTACCCTGAAATTTGGAGAGACAGACACATCCAGGGAGCTTCCCTGGTGGTTCAGCTGGTAAAGAATTCGCCTGCAGTGCGGGAGAGCTGGGTTCGATCCCTGGGTTGAGAAGATCCCCTGGAGGAAGGCATGGCAACCTACTCCAGTATTTTTGCCTGGAGAATCCCCATGGACAGAGGAGCCTGGCGGGCTGCAGTCCATGGGGTCACAAAGAGTCGGACACGACTGAATGACTAAGCACAGCACAGACACATCCAGAGAGATAGAGCCACTTAAGATCTACTTGCTGGAAATGGAAGCCACTGGGTTCATAAACAATAAGAATTACATAGCAGGCCTGAGACATCTCCGTCTGCTTGCAAGTCAGCGGGTTCCTGGTAACTCAAATTTTGGAAGGGTTCTCACCGTTCAGAGAACAGTGTTCACTCACGGTGCCTAGGTTGTTTATATAAACCATGTGGTTTAGCTGACACCTGTTTCCCATCTTTACATAGCAGGCCTGAGACATCTCCGTCTGCTTGCAAGTCAGCGGGTTCCTGGTAACTCAAATTTTGGAAGGGTTCTCACCGTTCAGAGAACAGTGTTCACTCACGGTGCCTAGGTTGTTTATATAAACCATGTGGTTTAGCTGACACCTGTTTCCCATCTGGGAGGCTGAAAGCTTGGTATGTGCCAGGCTGAAGGTGACCCCTATAAAAACCTTGAGCACTGGGTCTCTATGAGCTTCCCTGATAGGCAACATTGAATATGCATGGTCATAACTCCTAGCTGTAGGAATTAAGAGCATCCTGGGTGCCTCCTCTGAGACCAGACTGGGGGAAGCTTGTGGCTGGTTTCCTCCAAATTTCACCCATATGCATTTTTCCTTGGAGGATTTTGCTTTGTGTGACTTTACTGTCAGAAATCCTTGCTGTATGATGATATTCTGAATCCTATGAGCATTTCTTCTAAATTACTGAACCTAGGGTGAAGGTGAAGGTGAAAGTCGCTCAGTCGTGTCCGACTCTTTGCAACCCCGTGGACTGTAACCTACTAGGCTTCTCTGTCCATGGGATTCTCCAGGCAAGAATACTGGAGTGGATTGCCATTTCCTTCTCCAGGGGATCTTCCCGACCCAGGGATCGAACCCAGGTCTCCCGCATTGGAGGCAAACGCTTTAACCTCTGAGCCATTGTGGGGATCCCTGACAGAAATATTTAGGCAGCAAATTTGATAAATTGCAGGAGGCTGATTATGGATAAGCTTGAAAGGGAAAAGATCCTGAAGACCATTGTGTTAGGAGGGGTCTCATTCATTGATGGGTTTTATCTCCAGAACTCTATCTAGTTCTCATGGTGAAGTTTTAACAAAGACTCTTTCCTTGTTCTGGCAGAGAAAGGGGAAGCATACTCATTGTGAAATAAGTTCAGAGGCTTCTACTTAACCAAATCCCACTCTCCAGGAGAAAGTCTTTGCCAAAGGCTTATACCAGGAAGAACATTCCTTTGACTCCAGTCCCCTTCAGGTTTCCCATCTCTCCTAAGAGGGGAAAATATCCAATAGGGTTCAGAGATTGAAGGAGACAGATGGAGAACAAGGCATCCATGGAGGATTCTGGGATATACAAATAGGTTCTATTCTTGAAACTAATGTCATGTTATGTGCCAATTATACCTCAATAAAAAATTAAGCCAGAATGGATTGTAGACTTAAATGTAAAATGTAGAATACCTTAAAGAAAACATAGGAGACAAATCTACCAAATTTTGAGTTTTGTGACTCCAGTCCCCTTCAGGTTTCCCATCTCTCCTAAGAGGGGAAAATATCCAATAGGGTTCAGAGATTGAAGGAGACAGATGGAGAACAAGGCATCCATGGAGGATTCTGGGATATACAAATAGGTTCTATTCTTGAAACTAATGTAATGTTATGTGCCAATTATACCTCAATAAAAAATTAAGCCAGAATGGATTGTAGACTTAAATGTAAAATGTAGAATACCTTAAAGAAAACATAGGAGACAAATCTACCAAATTTTGAGTTTTGAGATAAGTTTTCAAATATAAGACAATGGTGTGACTCCTGAAGGAAAAAACTGATACTTTGGACTTTATGAAAATTATAAACTTCTGACACTCTTAATAGAATCAGAAGACAAGCACCAGATTGGGAGGGAATATTTGTAAAGTACTTATCTGATAAAGAATCTGTATTCAAAATATACACAAAAAAGTCAAGACTCAAGAAGAAAAATATTCCAACTAAAAATGAGCAAAATATTTGAATAGATATCTGCCCAGATAAAATATACAGATGGAAAATACACATATGCAAATATGCAAAACAACAGTAAGATGCCACTACATAGTTAGCAAAATATTTGAATAGATATCTGCCCAGATAAAATATACAGATGGAAAATACACATATGCAAATATGCAAAAACAACAGTAAGATGCCACTACATAGTTAGTTGTTGTTTAGCCCCTAAGTCATGTCCAACTGTTTGAGACCTAATGGACTTCTGCCCTCCGGGCTCCTCTGTCCATGGGATTTCCCAGGCAAGAATACTGGAGTGAATTGCCATTTCCTCCTCCAGGCGATCTTCCCAACCTAGGGATCAAACCTGTGTCTCCTGCATTGGCATATGGGCTCTTTAAAACTGTGCCAGCAGGGGAGCCCATTCTACAAAATACCTGACAATCCTCAAAATTGTCAAGATGGTCAAAAGCAAGAAATATCTGAGAAACCATCACACTTAAGTCTGGCCAAAGAATAAATGACATTTCTTGTGGTAACCTGGATGGACACAAATAGGGGATTAGGCAAAATGTAATGCAAATAAATAGGAACTTCAATTAAGTTCTTTAAAAAACAGCTTTCAACCAAGAGTCATGCATTATGTCTTCTATTAATGTTTATTTGTATCATTATCTGAGAAACCATCACACTTAAGTCTGGCCAAAGAATAAATGACATTTCTTGTGGTAACCTGGATGGACACAAATAGGGGATTAGGCAAAATGTAATGCAAATAAATAGGAACTTCAATTAAGTTCTTTAAAAAACAGCTTTCAACCAAGAGTCATGCATTATGTCTTCTATTAATGTTTATTTGTATCATCAGCTCTGCATTAACCTCTGCCATACCACTTCCTCTGTCTTCAGTTCAGTTCAGTCACTCAGTCGTGTCCGACTCTTTGCAACCCCCTGAATCGCAGCACGCCAGGCCTCCCTGTTCATCACCATCTCTCCCATCCCTCCAGGTTGTCACAGAGCGCTGGCTCTGTGTGCCCAGGGTCTCACATCAAACTTGCACTGTTATCTATTTTACATATGGTAATGTATATATTTCAGTACTATTCTCTTAAATCATCCTACCCTCTCCTTCTCCTACTGAGTCCAAAAGTCGGTTCTGTATGTCTCTGTGTCCTTTGCTGCCCTGCACATGACGCTGGTTGCCATACAGGTAAACCAAGTCTTCTCAACCTGCCAGTTGAAATCTATCAGTCTAACTGGATTTGATATTTGATGCTCATGGAAACCAGGGCTTAATCCACCCCATTGGATGACTTCTATAGCTGTTATGGTGGAAACAAACTTGTTCCTGAAAGATAGCTAGAAATTTGCAGTGGGCTTGAACTTGTCTCTAAGTCCATACAGGTAAACCAAGTCTTCTCAACCTGCCAGTTGAAATCTATCAGTCTAACTGGATTTGATATTTGATGCTCATGGAAACCAGGGCTTAATCCACCCCATTGGATGACTTCTATAGCTGTTATGGTGGAAACAAACTTGTTCCTGAAAGATAGCTAGAAATTTGCAGTGGGCTTGAACTTGTCTCTAAGCTGATGTATCTCTTACGGAAAGCAGTAATTTTTTGTTTTTTTCAGAAATTTAATTTGTGAATTTAAACTAGTTCTCCATCCTGTGCCTGAAGCCTCACCTCTACTTATGCAGGGCAATTTCCACAGTGTGATTAATCTCTATTCCAGGCAGCATTTATAAGCAAACAATTCATTCTGTAAGTGACAGTATGTTGCTTGGAATATTTACATTTTAAAGGGTTTAAGTTACATTATCATACTTAGAAAATTAAAATTCAATCATTCACTCAACACAAATTTATTGAGCATCTACTATATTCAAAGCACTCCACTAAGCATCAGGATCTTTCAAAGCTAAAGCTCCCTGCTCTTCTAGTCTTTCTTATACAGTTGGGAAGAGGAAAGAACTGACAGAATGCTTCTCTGTTGTTTTTTTTTTTTTTTCATTTCCACTGGAGTATAGTTGCTTTGCAATGTTGTTTTAGTTTCTGCTGTACAGCAAAGGGAATCAGTCACACATACACATATATCCCTTCTTTTTTGGATTTCCTTCCCATGTAGTCCTCATGGAACACTGAGTAGAGTTCCCCGTGCTCTACAGAAGGCTCTCATTAGTTATCTATTTTATAAATAGTATCAATCGTGTATATGTATCAATCTCCTAATTCATGCCACTCTCCCCTTTCTCCCCTAGTATCCATATGTTTGTTCTCTATGTCCAGTGTCTCTATTTCTGCTTTGTAAATAAGTTTGCTGTTGCTGTTCAGCCACTAGGTCATGTCTGACTCTACTACACCAGGCTCCTTTGTCCATGGGATTTCTTTTTATAATCCAATGGACTATAGCTGCCGTGCTCTTCTGTCCATGGGATTTCCCAGGTAAGTATAATGGAGTGAGTTGCCATTTTCTTCTCTAGGGGATCTTTCCAATCCAGGGGTTGAACCCGTGTTTCCTGCTTGCCAGGTGGATTCTTTACCTCTGACATTTGTTTTTCCCTTCCTGATTTACTTCATCCTGTATGACAATCTCTAGGTCCATCCACATCTCTACAAAAAACAACTCAGCTTTGTTCCTTTTTATGACTGAGTAATATGTCATCATATATGTGAGTGAAATCTTTATCCATTCCTCCGTTGATAGATATTTAGGTTGATTCCATGACCTGCCTCTTATAAATAGTGCTTCTTTGAACATTGGGATTCATGTTTCTAATTTAAGACTGTGTATAGTGGTTACTCTGCCTACATTATAAACTTCCTAAGTAGACCAGGATGTTGTAAGCTGAGATTATCAGGAAAAACTTCTTTGAAAGTTTCAAGATAATGTTAACTAGCACTGGTAGAAGCCAGCAGTACAGGAAGAATAAATGGAAAAGGCAGATGAGAAAACAGGGCATGCATATCAGAGGATGAAAACTGGAGCTATCTGCTCTGAATAGATTTATGGAGGGAGTGAGGAGGGAAGGCAATGTGACATAGATTGGGCCCTTTATGTACAAACTGAAAGAGCTTAAACTTTGTTTCACAGGCAATGTGGAACCTTTGGAAGGAGCCATTTCTAATTACAAAAGTGCCAAGATCAGAGTGGTAGTTAAAAACCATTCAGACAGCATGTAGAGGAGGGTGGAAAGAGAACGAAGTTGGTAGCACATCTAAAGTGAGAGCCTGAACGAAAGTAGATCCTGGAAAGTAGACCTAATTATGGAATTAGAAACGAAGGAACTGGTATGGGAGATATGAAGCAATTAAAAACGTTGTTTCAAGCCTGAGTGAAGAAAGTCTGGACTGCAGGGGAAAAGAGAACAGGACCAGAGTTTCCACAGGAAGGTCCTGAGGCTGACACCATAGTGATCATCCTTCTCAGCTATCTCTTCCCAAGTAATTTCCAAGGAGGCACATCAGTCGAGTTGCACAATATTCAATATTCTATGGGATTTTCCTAGTGGCTCAGATGGTAAAGAATCTGCCTGCAATGCAGAAGACCCAGATTCGATGCCTGGGTGAGGAAGATCCCCTGGAGAAAGGAATGGCACGCCACTACAATAGTTTTACCTTTACAGTATAATTCAGTTCAGTTCAGTTCTACTTCTCAGTTTACTAGCTCTAAAAGTATGTATCATATACATGCATGATAAAATTACTTACCTTAGAAAGTTGTTATAGATATGAAAACTCAACCTCTGTGCCCCAGTGCCAAATCAAATATTGGAGACACAGTTTTGGGTGAAGTCTAGCGTTATTGCTTTGCCAGGCAAAGGGGGACAGAGGGGCTTGTGCCCTTAAAAACTGTGTCCCAACCTGTGATGGGGTGGATTTGATGAGGAGTTTTATGGCAATGGTTCAAGGGCAGGGTTGCTGATAAGAATCAGTGTGTGCAGGGCCTGCATCCCTTTAATCTGGCCTCCGGTGGTCTCCTGATGATCTGTGGTTTTCAATGTTATCACACTGTGACCTTCTCTATGCAGTGAAGAATGCTTCCACTGGATGGGGTGGTAATTCTACAGAAGAGCTCAAAGATATTGTTATGAGTATCCCTTGAGGTGGAACCAAGACCTTGCCCCAAGACTGCACTACTGTTTCCTGGCTGTTCCTCCCTTGTCTCTGCATCTCCTCCCTTTCCCGGTTAGCAACTGTTTGAACCTGCCCTTTAGAACTCAGGGAAGGTCATGGAGGCTGAAACTTATTTCCTACAAACAAGAAACTAGGGACACAACAGAGAAAGGCTTTGGTATCCGGGAGTCCCACATGGTCCTACGTGGCTTCATTAAGAATAATAAATGTGTTACTATTTGCAAAAGATTTAAAGTGATGCTGGACACCTCTCAGGTGCACTGTGTTTGGCTAAATAAAGGTCATGATCATGCTCAGAAAGCTTTAGGACTGCTGCACAACAGAAAGTGAAAAATTCTTAGACATTCAAGGTCTTTTCAACAGCCTTTGATTTTCCTGTCGTAACCAACCTTGTTTCCATAGGCAGGTATTCTACTGTCAGTATTCCATTCCTTTTGTATTTTCCTGCTTGCATCTTTTAACCTGTAGCTTTCCTCAAACTAGGATGCTAATCAGCATCTCAATACCATACTCATGTCCATCCATAAGCTATATATTAGATCAGGCACAACATTCAGATACCTCCTTTACCCTGTCTCCTGTGTCATGGTTTTCTTTTTCACCCTCTCCTGATGTAATTTTCCCCTTCAAAATTCCTCAAACACACATATAATGATGTTGTGTTGGTAATAAATTGTTTTTGTAATCCATAGTGTCTCTCTAGCTAAGTTCCTAAATTCTTAAAGAGTGTATGTAGCATCAGCACTCAGTGTGTATCTTTGCATGCCAAAGATGCTCCTAAGTATATGGTGAATGAGAAAATGAATATGCAGATAAGTAAATGCATGCATAAATTGGAGCATCCAACAAATGGATTTCTTGTCTTTTAAAGAGATTAGAAGGCCTCAGGATCTCAGAATTTTGGTGTCATTCTGTCAGGTTTAAGAAAATGTCTCTAGTCAAGAGCCCGCTAAAAATCAGATACTTAGTTTAAAATTTTCAAAGAAAGCACAGAATTAGTGTTGCTTGAGATGACCAAAGTCAGAAAAATGTTCTGATACACACAGAAGCTTAGAAACAGCTAATGGGTTTTATCTTGGAGAATGCCAGTGGGTGTGCTATGACAGAAGCAACAATTGTAGCTGTCAACTAAAAAAAGATGCACTTGAGAGTTGTAAGTTAAGTTTTATTTGGGGCAAAATGAGGACTGTAGCCTGGGAGGAAGCATCTCAGATAGCTCTGAGACACTGCTCCAAAGAGACATTGGGAGGAAGGTCAATATGTAGATGTGAGGAAATGCAAGGACTGAGATCATAAATCTGTTCCTAAAAATATCCACCTATGTAAAGACCTGTCCCACCAGATTCCTTGGAGCAGAGAGTGCTCCACTCCACCCTGAACTCCCTCGGTGGGTTTTGAAGGTCAACAGCTGCAAGAGCACAGTGTTCAGTCTCTGCAGAGGCAGATGGCAAATGCCCTTGTTGTTCAGTTATTAGCAATGGACTTGGCAAGTGCCAATTCGTAGTTGATGTGTAAACTACAAATTGGCACTTGATGTGTCAACTTCGTAAAACTGACACTTGACCTCATGTCTAGAAAAGCACTAAATCCCTTCATGGTGACATAAGATCCTCCTGACTAGCAAAAAACCTGTAAAGTACACACTTGATTGCATTGGACTCCCCCTTCTCCAAAACCTTATATATTGAACTTCCTCCCAATGCCTCTTTGGAGCAGTCTCGCTGAGCTTTCTAAGATATTGCCTCCCTGGCTTCAGTCCTCATTTTGCCCCAAATAAAATTTAACTCACAGCTCTCAAGTCGTGCATCTTTTCTTCAGTAAACATAGCCTTTGCATGATTATTAGCATAGGCCTGTTTGTATTAAGAAGGGTTTTCATTATTTCAAGTCTGAGAACTGGATGTGTTGGCAGTTTTACTTTTAGTACCCAGTGACTGAGAAAATAATTATACAACGTAGCATAAATATGCCAATGCTTTAAAATGAGTATATCTTATAACCTAATTGAGATAAGTATCTTTGAGAATTATTTGTGTATATAGGTGCAAAATATTTCTAACTTGTTTTCTGGATATGTGAATTTTCAGACCCATTATAATATACTGAGTACAACACCACCTAACCTGCCTCTTGAGAAATCTGTATGCAGGTCAGGAAGCAACAGTTAGAACTGGACATGGAACGACAGACTGGTTCCAAATAGAAAAAGGAGTACATCAAGGCTGTATATTGTCACCCTGCTTATTCAACTTCTATGCAGAGTACATCATGAGAAACGCTGGGCTGGAAGAAGCACAAGCTGGAATCAAGATTGCCAGGAGAAATATCAATAACCTCAGATATGCAGATGACACCACCCTTATGGCAGAAAGTGAAGAGGAGCTAAAAGGCCTCTTGATGAAATTAAAAGAGGAGTGTGAAAAAGTTGGCTTAAAGGTCAACATTCAGAAAATGAAGATTGTGGCATCTGGTTCCATCACTTCATGGAAAATAGATGGGGAAACAGTGAAAACAGTGTCAGACTTTATTTTTTTGGGCTCCAAAATCACAGCAGATGGTGACTGCAGCCATGAAATTAAAAGACGCTTACTCCTTGGAAGGAAAGTTATGACCAACCTAGACAGCATATTAAAAAGCAGAGACATCACTTTGCCAACAAACGTCCATCTAGTCAAGGCTATGGTTTTTCCTGTGGTCATGTATGGATGTGAAAGTTGGACTGTGAAGAAAGCTGAGCACCGAAGAATTGATGCTTTTGAACTGTGGTGTTGGAGAAGACTCTTGAGAGTGCCTTGGACTGCAAGGAGATCCAACCAGTCCATTCTGAAGGAGATCAACCCTGGGATTTCTTTGGAAGGAGTGATGCTAAAGCTGAAACGCCAGCACTTTGGCCACCTCATGTGAAGAGTTGACTCACTGGAAAAGACTCTGATGCTGGGAGGGATTGGGGGCAGAAGGAGAAGGGGACGACAGAGGATGAGATGGCTGGATGGCATCACCAACTCAATGGACATGAGTTTGAGTGAACTCCAGGAGTTGGTGGTGGACAGGGAGGCCTGGTGTGCTGTGATTCATGGGATCGCAAAGAGTCGGACACGACTGAACGACTGAACTGAACTGAACAGGAAGTCCAAGAGATACTCTGCTGATTCCACTGTGGATCTGAACTCCACATTACCTAGTCCAGAACCCAAATCAATATCGGTTCCTTGAAGACAGGGAGAGTTGTGTGATTTCTGTCCTACAGATCCTTAGACGGAAAGCAACGAGATGAAAAGTGAGAAGTGATTTGCTCTTATGTTTCCAACAGAACAGCCAGTGTTTTTGCAGGAAGAGGCTCTGGTGCAGCCCTCCCCCACAACTCCCTGGTGGGAACTAGTAGCTGAGGGGAGTGAGAAGATGTTAGTAGGGACAGGAAAATGTAAACAAAGAGGTCTGCCGGAAGCCCAGGCTCTTCTTTAAAGGTTTTATTTCCTAACCTTATGTTTGTTTTATCTCTAGAATTATGATGGACTTTTGTCTTATGTTCGGTTTCATATCTATGTTTACTTTGATACAGAAGTGATATATTCTTTCTGATCGTTAGAGTAAAGCTTTTGCACTAGAAGATATGCCATGATAACCCAAAGTTATTGAATACTCACTGCAGATCCCTGTGCCCCCTGGGGTACTCATAGCCCTGTATAATAAGGATAATTCTTTTTTTCCACAAGCAGGCAGTATAGGAAGAGGGTAGTTCTCACATCTACCAAGCTTGTCTTTTTTTTGGTGCGGCTGGGGTGGGGAGGGGTGGATAGCATCTCTTATTTTTAAAATTAATTTATTTATTTTAAGTTGAGGCTAATTACTTTACAATATTGTAGTGGTTTTTGCCATACATTGAAACCAAGCTTGTCTTAAGGGCAAGTAGGAAATCAAAAGCCAGCTGGACTTCTAATTGCTGAACCTCTAGAAGGAGCTGAATCATGCAGACCTTCCAACACGGTCAGCTTTTCTACCCATTCTGGAAGAGAGAAATACCATCCAAAGGCCTCTGGAGATTGAATGGTCAATCTTGAATTAATCAAAGCCTGGCTGTCTGAAACGAGGGAGCCAAGCTTTCCCTAACTCCATTAACATTTCCCTCCATCCAAGTATGAAATATGGGTCCATTTATTATTTATCATCTTCCTATTTGATATTTCACCTGCTGCCAACACAGCTAAGTCCAGCCAAGTTCCCTGCATGGCAGGCCAAGAGGCAGACGATCCCAGCAGGGCAGCAGCCCCATGTCCAGGGAACCAGATGGGTGACCTTTCCCTTTCCTGTTCTCCAGAGCAGAAGACAGACAGTTAAGCTCTCTGGGTGGTCTAGGATTTTTGCTTCTATAAATTTAAATGTACATTTTCAGACTGATGGTCTGTTTCTCGAAAACATTGATCACACATTTGCCAAACACCATCTTTTAGGCATGATGCCAGAGTAGCCAGTTTTTCTGTTATCTGAAATTCCTTATATTATGTCCCCTACTTTCTTGCTGACCTCCACTCAAAATAACATTGTGTGAACTTTTTATGGTGCCTTTTCTCTCCTCCTATGTAGCCCATGTGTTTGAAATATATTTAATACATTGCCACATCTCATTTTTAAATATCATGAGGCTAGGCCAATTCTATGATATTTTAAGTGCCCTCATGATGAAACATATGGCCAGAGGGGTGGGAATAGGGAGGTGGAGAAAGAAATGTGGCAAATGTAATATTTTCCCAAGGGAAGGGAGCAGGGAATATGACCTGCAAGATGGAAGAGTCTATGAGCATCACTACTGAAATACCATCTGTTTCCATTCAAATTATCATCTTGAAATTATAAGTTTTTTTTTTTTTCATATGCCATAATGTATAGGATTCAAGGCCCAAAACACATCATAGTGTTTGCAACCAACCAGTCCAGTTGCTGCCAAACCTGTGGCAAAGAGAAAAGGGGAAAAAAGAGAGAGAGAGAATGTTGTTGCATTTTCATTTTTACTTCTCTTTGAAAAAGATACATTTTTTATATATAATTTTTATTGGAGTATAGTTGCTTTACAATATTGGTTAGTTTCTGCTGTATAGCAAAGTGAATCAGCTATATGCCTACCTATACCCCCTCTATTGTTGGATTTCCTTCTCATTTATATCACCATGGAATACTGAGCAGAGTTCCCTGTGCTACGCAGTAGGTTCTCATTAGTTGTCTAATTAATACATCGTATCAATAGTGTGTGCTCAGTCGTGTCCAGCTCTTTTACAACCCCATGGACTGTACCTCGCCAGGCTCCTCTGTTATGAGATTTCCCAGACAAGAATACTGCAGTGAGTTGTGTTCTCTCCTCCAGGGGAATGTTCCCAATGCAGGGATCAAACCCGTGTCTTATGTCTCCTGAATTGGCTGGAGGCCTCTTTACCACTAGGGCCACCTGGGAAGCCCATCAATAGTGTATATCCGTCAATCCCAATCTCTCAGGTCCTCCTACCAGACCCTGTTTCCCCCTGGTATCCATACATTAGTTCTCTATATCTGTGTCTATAACTTCAGGTTTGCAAATAGGTTCATATGTATCATTTTTCTAGATTCCACATACACACAGTAATATTTATTACAGAGTTATTAATATTTATAATATTTATTACAGTGATAGAGATCATCATTTACAACATCATTCATTGATCATGAATTGATTCATTATTAATTCTTTCATTTAGCAACTAGTTAATGTATTTTATAAATAACATATGATGTGTGGAGATAAGGATAAAGAAATTAACTTTGTTTTCAGTTAATCAGAGATGAAAGGAGAAGAGAATGAGCAGACTTAAAATGTGAATGATAAGACCAACTGTAGAAGTTCACAGTAATGTGCCAGGAATACTCCCCACATTTGGGGGAAGAAGTGGTGAACTTGCTCAGCAATAGGGAATTCTTCTTAAAGAAGTCTACTTTTTAAGCTGATTTGTAAAATAGGTTGAGATTTCAAATGGCAAAGAATCTGCCCCCAATGCGGGAGACCTGGGTTCAATCCTTAGGTCAGGAAGAAGCCCTGGAGGAGGAAATGGCAACCCACTCTAGTATTCTTGCCTGGAGAATTCCACGGACAGAGGAGCCTGGTGGGCTATAGTCTATGGAGTCGTGAAGAGTTGGTCATGACTGAGCAGCTAACACTTTCACTTTCATCTGTGCAAGGGGGAAATTGACTTTTTCAAGGCTTTGAAATTAGAATATGCAAATATAAAGAAGTATCCATAAGCCCTGGCTACAAAGAATTCATTCTGGCTGAAACGTACGGGAGCAGAGATATAAGAGATTCAAAGAGAGTGGCTATAACGCCTCAAGAGCCCAACTCTATTGAAAACCAACAAGTATTTGAGCAATGGACACCTGAATTCCTACTAGGAATGAAGGAGGAAAATCCCAGACAAGAATACTGCAGTGAGTTGTGTTCTCTCCTCCAGGGGAATGTTCCCAATGCAGGGATCAAACCCGTGTCTTATGTCTCCTGAATTGGCTGGAGGCCTCTTTACCACTAGGGCCACCTGGGAAGCCCATCAATAGTGTATATCCGTCAATCCCAATCTCTCAGGTCCTCCTACCAGACCCTGTTTCCCCCTGGTATCCATACATTAGTTCTCTATATCTGTGTCTATAACTTCAGGTTTGCAAATAGGTTCATATGTATCATTTTTCTAGATTCCACATACACACAGTAATATTTATTACAGAGTTATTAATATTTATAATATTTATTACAGTGATAGAGATCATCATTTACAACATCATTCATTGATCATGAATTGATTCATTATTAATTCTTTCATTTAGCAACTAGTTAATGTATTTTATAAATAACATATGATGTGTGGAGATAAGGATAAAGAAATTAACTTTGTTTTCAGTTAATCAGAGATGAAAGGAGAAGAGAATGAGCAGACTTAAAATGTGAATGATAAGACCAACTGTAGAAGTTCACAGTAATGTGCCAGGAATACTCCCCACATTTGGGGGAAGAAGTGGTGAACTTGCTCAGCAATAGGGAATTCTTCTTAAAGAAGTCTACTTTTTAAGCTGATTTGTAAAATAGGTTGAGATTTCAAATGGCAAAGAATCTGCCCCCAATGCGGGAGACCTGGGTTCAATCCTTAGGTCAGGAAGAAGCCCTGGAGGAGGAAATGGCAACCCACTCTAGTATTCTTGCCTGGAGAATTCCACGGACAGAGGAGCCTGGTGGGCTATAGTCTATGGAGTCGTGAAGAGTTGGTCATGACTGAGCAGCTAACACTTTCACTTTCATCTGTGCAAGGGGGAAATTGACTTTTTCAAGGCTTTGAAATTAGAATATGCAAATACAAAGAAGTATCCATAAGCCCTGGCTACAAAGAATTCATTCTGGCTGAAACGTACGGGAGCAGAGATATAAGAGATTCAAAGAGAGTGGCTATAACTCCTCAAGAGCCCAACTCTATTGAAAACCAACAAGTATTTGAGCAATGGACACCTGAATTCCTACTAGGAATGAAGGAGGAAACAGAACAGGCTCCATCTTGAAAGCAGGACTCCATCTTGGGCTGGACTGTGGACTTTGATCTATATGCCCAGTATCTATGAAAATGACATGCCAACTGGAAAACCAGACCCCTCAGATGGAAGAGCCCAAGGGCTCGTAGCTAGACTCTCGGTCACATAAAAGAATACCCTAATTATCTGTGTAACCAAATAGAATCATAAATTCTATTATGCTTATTGGGGTGTGACCACAGGCATATTGATAATTGTCCACTGTTAACTACCTAGGCTTAAGGCATATGAATCATGGGTTAACTTTGGTTGTATCTTTCTTTTCCTTTGTTCAGACTAGTTTCAGGGAATTTGGGGAGGTGGGTTTGGGCACATATACTTAGAGTATATAAGGTTTTCACAAAAACTGGTCGGGGTCCTTGGCTAGGAGGAGACTCTACCTTGGGCCTGCTGGTGTAATAAGCTGCACTCCACTATCTGCATTGTCCTTCTGAGTGAGTTTGTTTCCCGAAATGCATGGCTACAACAGGAAGGCACACTGTGTTTGGTTGAAATTGTATCTTGATGAACATGGTATAGAGACAAATTCAAGGTCGTGTCTGTCAGTGACCAATCTCAGAGACACAAGCAAAACTACTTTAAGGAAGGCATGAAGAATAAGTAAATGCATCACTCTTGCAAATATGTGGAAGAGAAGAGAGAGGAAAAAGATGGAAGGAACAGGGATGAAAGAATAGGGGACTTAAAAAATAAATAGCAGTGACAGAAATGGTAGGCATCAGAGAGAACAGAAAGGACTTTTGGAGAAAAAAAACCTGTATAATATGCAATTGTTTTGCTTGCTCTTCTAGCATGCAATATTTTCTCTCCATGTCCCCTACTCTTTCCCCAACTCTCTTTTCAGCTCCCTTATGAAGTTTTCTGCAATTTTAGTTATTTTAATGGTGGGTACGATCTTCTTTTGGAAAAGGTAGTAAAAGAATGGAGTCACGTTAATGAAGCAATATGGAGAACTGAAGATACCATAGAAAAGAAAACAGGATCCAGTTCAGGCCTTCAAATAATTTAAAGAAAAATCATGGGATCAATTTGCTTTGAATTTTCACATGGAAAATGCAAAATGAAGTTTCGAGCCAATCTCACTAGATTTTAAGTCTGAGGGAGCACCTTGGCTGACATTAAAGCTGTGTCAGAAAAGATTTAACCGTGATAATGATGGTGGTGGTTTAGTTGCTAAGTCATGTCCGACTCTTGTGACCCAATGGACTATAACCTGCAAGACTCCTCTGTCCATGGGATTCTCCAGGCAAGAATATTGGAGAGGGTTGTCATTTCCTTCTCCAGGGGATCTTCCCGACCCAAGAATTGAACCTGGGTCTTCTGAATTGCAGGTAGATTCTTAACTGACTGAGCTATGAGGGAATAGTTAAGAATAAATCTAGGAGGTCCTTTTACTATATAACTCATAGTCAATTGGAGGAGATAGTCATGTATGCATGAAGTTAATGAACCAGGTAACAGCATTCATCCTCAGCAGTGCTCAGTGCTCAGTCTCTCAGTCATGTCTGACTCTTTGCAACCCCCTGGTCTCTAGCCCCCCAGGCTCCTCTGTCCTTGGGATTCTCTAGGCAAGAATACTGGAGTGGGTTGCCATGCCCTTCTCCAGAGGATCTTCCTGACCCAGGGATCAAACTGGCATTTCCTTCATCTCTTGCCTTTGCAGGCAGATTCTTTACCGCTATGCTACCAGTGAAGTAGTCTTTACAAGCTAAAAACCAGCCACCAACGAATGAAGGTTTCCCATATTTCCAGACTACTTTTGACAATTCCCTCTATCAGCCCATACATATTTTCTCTCTCTCCCACTACACTGCAAGATACGGAATAGTCATGTGGGTAAGTATCCCTCGGAATCGTCACTGCTAGTCTCTGTTTCCCCAGATGTTCGCCAAAATATCAATCATCTTGCATTTTTATAGTTTGAAGAAAATCTTGGTTGAATTAATTAGTGTATTAGGAATTTCTGTGAATTGATAAATAGCAAATTTTCCAAAGAAATTGCCCAGGATATGTTCCTCATTGGTGCACATATTTTTAGCAGATTAAGAAACCTGAGTAATTTCTAATACTTCTGCATGGACTGACTACTAATATTCAAGAGTATACGATCAGAGTGCATCACCCCTAAAACTGATATTGGATGAGCTCATCAAAATTTTTATTAGGCCAAGACTTGTTTTTAGGCATTTCTTATTTAATTAGTTCATGTATTTCTCACCACACTGCTGAAGGATGGGCAACATTATTCCCCTTTTCCGAGGAGAATGCTGAGGTCTATGGGTAATCATCTCCAGAATTTATATCCAGGTCCTTTGACATCTTCGTGGGGTCCATGCAGCCTCTTGGGATTGAGAGTGAGAGCTGAGTCCTGAGACCACGCCTCATTGATTGACCTATAACTTAGACAAGTCATTTCCCTAATTGATACAGTCCTTCCCCACTTCCCCATCTCAGCATCCCACCTCCTGCATATCTGGTACTGCTTATCCTTTATTTTAGACAACCTGGTGCGTAGGACCAATCTACACCCCATGCAGAAGGAGCGAAAATAGTCTAATTTATTATCCAGGGTTCCTTTATCAGTTTACTCAGCCATTCATTTATGCAGATATATTTCTGAGCGCCCACTATTTGCCAGGCATTGTTCTAAGTGTTGAGAGGTAGAGCAGTAGTCCAGACTAGAGTCCTGTGTTTGAGATCTACCCTGGTGCCTGGGAGAGTGTCTCCCCAAAAGACAGGCAGTGTAGTATATTGGGGGCAACACATATTTCAGATGTGATTCATCTGGGTTCAAATTCTCTTTCAATTTACATTCCCACCAACAGTGCAAGAGGGTTCCCTTTTCTCCACACCTTCTCCAGGATTTATTGTTTATAGAATTTTTGATGATGGCCATTCTGACCTGTGTAAAGTGATAACTCATTGCAGTTTTGATTTGCATTTCTCTAGTAATCTTTTCGTGTGATTTTTGGCCATCTGAATGTCTTCTTTGGAGAGATATCTATGTAGGTCTTCCATACATTTGTTTGATTGTTTGTTTTAATATATGAAGCTCCATGAGCTGTTTATATATTCTGGAGATTAATCCTTTGTCTGTTGTTTTGTTTGCAAATATTTTATCCTATTCTGAAGATTGTCTTTTTGCCTGTTACCTTGTATTGGCAGGCAGATTCTCTACTGCTGAGCCACTGGGGAAGCCTATATATATATATATAGGCTATATATAATATAATATAATGATATATATATATATATTATATATATACACACACACACTTAACCACTACTGTATGTGGGGTTCCCAAGTGGCTCAGCAGTAAAGAATCTGCCTGTCAATGTAGGAGACACAGGTTTTATCCCTGGGTCAGGAAAATTCCCTGAAGGAGGAAATGGTTACACACTCTAGTATCTCTGCCTGGGAAATCCCATGGACAGAGGAGCCTGGCAGGCTGCAGTCCATGTGGTCAGAAAGAAGTGTAGATGACTGAGTAACTGGCCACACTACCATGTGTGAAACAGATACTAATAGAAATAAGCTGTAAGCACAGGGAACTCAGCTCAGTGGTCTGTGATGTCCTAGAGAGGTGGGATGGGGTGGGCTTGGGAAAGAGATCCAAGACGGAGGGGTATATGTATCTATATAGATGATTCACGCTATTGCACAGCAGAAATGGACAGAACATTGTAAAGCAAGTATATTCCAGTAAATAAAGGTCTGTTTTTAACCACCTAGTATTATGTGGAATGAGGGACAAGTCACTTTAATTTTTAAAAAATTTTATCCGTGTATAGTTCATCTGGCAACCCACTCCAGTACTCTTGCCTGGAGAATCCCATGGACAGAGGAGCTTGGTGGGCTACAGTCCACGGGGTTGCAAAGAGTCGGACACGACTGAGCGACTTCACTTTCACTTTCACATAGTTCATTTACAATGGTGTGTTACTTTCTGCTGAATAGCAAAATGAATCAGTTATATTTTAAATATGACTTTAAATCTCTGTGTTATCATCTGTTTAATGGGGATACTTAACCATCAGGAGTATAATAGGCAACGAGGAAAGTTCATTGCAAGATTGTCAAGCCAATGGACAATATAATAAGTACACAGGATAGCTGCTGAATTCCAGCACCTCCTTTCTTTGGCGCTGTGACACCACATCCTTGTAATCCACTTGTTTCCTTTGAATGTTGGCATTTTTATAATCTGTTGTCTGGCTCAATAGACCCCCACTTTTCTTAGTTTCTCTTGCTTCCACATGACCGATTAATCATTCAGCAATTGGAGAGATGCTTTGAAAATGTGAACTCGATCATGCCAACTTTTTGATGGAAATCCTTCAACAGTTTCCCATTTTCTTGCAATAATATTGAAATAACTCATCATGGCATGTGATTGACTCCCCCGGCTGCATCTCTCACCTCTTCCCTGATCTTGACACCTTTTGTTTCCTTTGCTTCTAGCCCTCCTGTTTTTGGCGCCAGTCTTCAGAATGTCAGTTCACTTCCAACTTAAGATCTTTACATTGCTCAGCCATCTGCTAGAGATACTATTTCCCCCCAGATTTCTGTCTATTACATAGCAAAAACACCACCACTCACAGAACATCCACTTACTACTCAATCAAAAACATTCCCATTCTTTATCACAGCAACATTTTATACAATCTAAAAGTACTTATTTATTTGATGATTTATTTTCTGCCCCACTACAAAACTGTAAGCTCTATGTCAACAACCAAAATCTGTCTGTCTGATGCTTTACTCTGTCCCCAGCATCTGTGCCAAGTACATAGTATGTCCTCAACAAATACTCATTGAAGGGTCACAGAAAGGATGCTTCCCATTTTGAATATCCCAGCTGCTGGGCAAAACTTCATACTAGCTTATCTAAATTTAACTTAACTCTCTTGAAAGAGGTATCATTAAGCTAGTTTAAAACAATAGGCAGCTGTAACTGTCTCCGAGAAATACCCATCAGCAGTGCACCCTCCAAAGGCCCTCTTTCAGCTTTGCTGTGGGTAGTTAGTTCATAAGGACCAGTGGGTGACTGGCCTGATTATAGAGGCCACTCCCCACAAGCAAGTTTCTAAAAGGCACACAAGACGGCTCAGCCGTGATTAGAGCCACCTTTTCCCTCCTCTCCGCCCCGCCCTCTCTCCTGGGCACTGAGGTGGAGGTGCCGGGCTGACATCCCGTCTCAGACAAATTGCCTCCATCACCTTCCCCTCGTTGCCCTTCATCCGTTTCCAACATAATTACCATCTTCCTAATAAGTCAAATGAGTGGGTACCGCAAAGTGGGCAGCTCCATTTGGCTGCCTCAGTGAGCACTGGCATGGAGTGAATGGGAAACAGGGATTAAAGGGCTGCTACTGCCCTCGGCGCCCCAAGGGAAGGCTGCTAATGGATCTTCTCTTCAGCAGCTCTTGCTTACAGGGATGGTACAGGGAAGCAGCTGGAGGAAGACAGAGCTCTGGCTCCACCTCGGTCCCCAAGCCGTATCCCTCTGGCCATGGTAGCACTTCCCCAAACATCACAGAAAGGAGAGAGCCGGATCCTTCCAGCCCTCGGAAGGACTCAGCCTCCTCTGGACTGCCTTCCCTCCACCCCAAACA
Source organism: Cephalophus harveyi (assembly GCA_006410635.1). Classification (NCBI taxonomy): domain Eukaryota; kingdom Metazoa; phylum Chordata; class Mammalia; order Artiodactyla; family Bovidae; genus Cephalophus; species Cephalophus harveyi. Next base: position 401,268 of record SJYT01059923.1, on the reverse strand, counting down.
CCAGCCACTTCCTTTCAGACATATTTCCAAGTGAATGTTGCCCTTCCCGACATCTGTGCCCTCCCCACAATCCTGACTCTCAGATGAATTTATCAGGAGGTGGCACTAGGGGTAAAGAATATACCTGCCAGTGCAGGAGAGGTAAGAGACATGGGTTCGACCCCTGGGTCGGGAAGATCCCCTGGAGAAGGAAGTGGCAACCCACTCCAGCATTCTTGCCTGGAGAATCCCATGGACGGAGGAGCCTGGCAGGCTATACAGTCCATGGGGTTGCAAAGAGGCAGACCCGACTAAAGCAACTGGGCACTCATGCAGTGCCTGCCTGACATGTCTTAATTCCAGGCTGGGTGAAAGATGCTGGGGCCAGAAAGCAGCCAGATACTTAGGACCGCTTCCTCCCCGAGGCTGGGAAGCCAGGCATCCGGGCAAGTGGCATGGACCACAGGATCACAAGAAACAGGACATCTTCACTAAATATTGCAATCTTATAATACATTACTGTGAACATTCAGCAACAACACAAGGAGTGCCAAATGCTTATTATTATGCAGTCCTATTGGTGTAGAGTTTCTTAATTTAATTTTAAAATCTGTAGAACTTGGCGGGGCGGAGAGGAAGGGGTGGGGCAAGAGAGGGGAGTGTGGTCTTGTTCCCGCTTAATAGAGAAAGATGCCAGATAAAATCATCCTGGTGGGAAAGTATCCAGGACTTGCACTTGCGCACAAGCTCAATTTTAATACACCAGAGTATGCTTTCTTCCTTTTCTCTCTCTTTTTTTATTTTTCGTCATTTACACAAAGCTGCCTCAGTGAGCACTGGCATGGAGTGAATGGGAAACAGGGATTAAAGGGCTGCTACTGCCCTCGGCGCCCCAAGGGAAGGCTGCTAATGGATCTTCTCTTCAGCAGCTCTTGCTTACAGGGATGGTACAGGGAAGCAGCTGGAGGAAGACAGAGCTCTGGCTCCACCTCGGTCCCCAAGCCGTATCCCTCTGGCCATGGTAGCACTTCCCCAAACATCACAGAAAGGAGAGAGCCGGATCCTTCCAGCCCTCGGAAGGACTCAGCCTCCTCTGGACTGCCTTCCCTCCACCCCAAACACCAGCCACTTCCTTTCAGACATATTTCCAAGTGAATGTTGCCCTTCCCGACATCTGTGCCCTCCCCACAATCCTGACTCTCAGATGAATTTATCAGGAGGTGGCACTAGGGGTAAAGAATATACCTGCCAGTGCAGGAGAGGTAAGAGACATGGGTTCGACCTCTGGGTCGGGAAGATCCCCTGGAGAAGGAAGTGGCAACCCACTCCAGCATTCTTGCCTGGAGAATCCCATGGACGGAGGAGCCTGGCAGGCTATACAGTCCATGGGGTTGCAAAGAGGCAGACCCGACTAAAGCAACTGGGCACTCATGCAGTGCCTGCCTGACATGTCTTAATTCCAGGCTGGGTGAAAGATGCTGGGGCCAGAAAGCAGCCAGATACTTAGGACCGCTTCCTCCCCGAGGCTGGGAAGCCAGGCATCCGGGCAAGTGGCATGGACCACAGGATCACAAGAAACAGGACATCTTCACTAAATATTGCAATCTTATAATACATTACTGTGAACATTCAGCAACAACACAAGGAGTGCCAAATGCTTATTATTATGCAGTCCTATTGGTGTAGAGTTTCTTAATTTAATTTTAAAATCTGTAGAACTTGGCGGGGCGGAGAGGAAGGGGTGGGGCAAGAGAGGGGAGTGTGGTCTTGTTCCCGCTTAATAGAGAAAGATGCCAGATAAAATCATCCTGGTGGGAAAGTATCCAGGACTTGCACTTGCGCACAAGCTCAATTTTAATACACCAGAGTATGCTTTCTTCCTTTTCTCTCTCTTTTTTTATTTTTCGTCATTTACACAACTTAGCTCTGAGTAGCGTTTTGAGAGGCTCATGACAGGGAAGAGGCGATCTCCATCTCATCTCATGAATTACTCCCCCCGCCCCCCGCCACCCACTGCTGGTGCACTTTTAAATATTAATCTACACCAGGTTATTAATCATCAGGAAGGCAGCCGCGGGCATGGGCCACAAGACTTCATCTTTTACCACACACCTCTCAATGCTAAAAGAGTAGATGAAAAATGATTGGGGAACCACCCAAGATCTCTTCGCCTTGTCACTGGCTCCTTTTTTACCTGGGACCCACAGGGACTGTGACACTCTCCCCCTCTAGTGCAAAATGAAGGAAGAGAACATGCGATGCGAAGCACAACTCAAGCCTCACTGACTTGGAATGAAGGGGTGAAAGTGAGTATGGATGGGGAAAAAATCCAAGTTCAGAATATTTTTAAAGAAATCTATCCATAAATCTTTTAACATACACTTACAACAAATGAAGTGTTGCCAGAAAGGAGGCCTGTAAAAGAATCAGTGAATGTTATTTTTTAGAAGCTTACTGTTTACATATTGATGACTGGTGAAAACTTGGCTAAAGAATGGCTTTTGAAAATACTTCTTTATATAATTTTTATCTGTTATTCTAGTCAATCTGGTTTGGCATTTGGTGATCATTTATTTCATTTTTTAAAATTTATTTATCTTTTTGTCATTTGTTTGTATGGATGTGTGTAAGGACTAATGTTAGTTTAATGACTGTGATGTGCCAAGGGAGTATTATTGGTCATTTTCATCTCTACTAAATTCTGCAAATTAGATAATAGTAGACCCATTTAGAACCTTCCCAGGGGGTGCTAGTCATAAAGAACCTGCAATGCAAGAGATGTAAGTGTCATGATTTCCATCCCTGGGTCAGGAAGATCTCTTGGAGGAAGAAATGGCAACCCACTCCAGTATTCTTGCCTGGAGAATCCCACAGACAGAGGAGCCTGGTGGACTACAGTCCATGGGGTCACAAAGAGAAACAACTGAAGCAACTTGGCAAATGCCATTTAACAGATAGAAAAATTACAGTTCAGAGAGATTAGATCATTTGTTTGAGGTCACAAAGTTCATTAAAAATAAGTAAGGTAGCATCAACATGGAAGTAAGTCAGAAAAAGACAAATATCATGTGCTATCACTTATATGTAAGCTACAAAATAATACAAATGAATCTACATACAAAGCAGAAACAGACTCACAGACATAAAAAACAAACACGGTTACCAAGGGGGTTGGAGAGGGATAAATGAGGAGTATGGGATTATCACATATAAATTCCTAAACATAAAATAGATAAGAAACAAGGATTTACTGTATAGCACAAGGAACTATATTAAATAACTTGAAATAATGTATAATGGAAAGATAATCTGAAAAATTATATATACCTGAATCATTTTGTTGTATACCTGGTGGGAAACTATCCAGGACTTGCACTTGTGCACAAGCTCAATTTTAATACACCAGAGTATGCTTTCTTCCTTTTTTCTCTCTTTTTTTGTTTTTCATCATACCACTTTTTTGTTTTTGGTATACAACTTGTTGTATACTTATACAACAAGTATAATATTATAAATCAACTTTAATTGAAGTAAATTAAAAATTTTAATTTACTTCAATTAAAAAAAAAGTAAGGTAAATCCAACTTCATGCCACACTGTTTTCCCTCCTTAATAGAACTGTTAAGTTTGTAGATCAGGGCTATGCTGATTTAAGTATAATACATATGGGTTTTCTGTTGTTTAGTCACTAAGTTGTGTCTGACTCTTTTGTAACCCTATGGACTGCAGCCCACCAGGCTCCTCTGTCCATAGGATTCTTCAGGCAAGAATACTGGAGTGGGTTGCCATTTCCTTCTCCGGGGTTTTCTAGACACAGGGATCAAACCCATGCCTGCAATGGCAGGCAAGTATTTATTAGTATGGACCAAATGCTTGTGTGCCTCCTAAATGAATGTGTTCACACTACTCTCCAATCATGGAATGCTTCACGTTCAAGTCTACCTTTACTATGACAAGACCCAAAGACAGATAACAAATGAACAGGTTTTACCTTAAAAGAACGTCACTCTTTAATTGTGGCTTTGCGTGAATGTGTTTCAGTTGTGTCTGACTCTGCGACCCCATGGACTGTAGCCCAACAGGTTCCTCTGTCCATGGGATTCTCCAGGCAAGAATACTAGACTAGGTTGCAATTTCTTCCTTCAGGGGATCTTTCTGACCAAAGGACCGAACCCACATCTCTGGAGTCTCCTGCATTGCAGGCGATTCTTTCCTTTTGAGCTACCTGGGAATCTCCAGTCATGGCTTTGACCTACATCTGCTGCTGCTGCTGCTGCTGCTGCTAAGTTGCTTCAGTCGTGTCCGACTCTGTGCGACCCCACAGATAGAGGATTCTCCAGGCAAGAATACTAGACTAGGTTGCAATTTCTTCCTTCAGGGGATCTTTCTGACCAAAGGACCGAACCCACGTCTCTGGAGTCTCCTGCATTGCAGGCGATTCTTTCCTTTTGAGCTACCTGGGAATCCCCAGTCATGGCTTTGATCTACATCTGCTGCTGCTGCTGCTGCTGCTGCTAAGTTGCTTCAGTCATGTCCGACTCTGTGCGACCCCACAGATAGCAGCCCACCGGGCTCTGCCATCCCTGGGATTCTCCAGGCAAGAACACTGGAGTGGGTTGCCATTTCCTTCTCCAATGCATGAAAGTGGAAAGTGAAAGTNGCTGCTGCTAAGTTGCTTCAGTCGTGTCCGACTCTGTGCGACCCCACAGATAGCAGCCCAACGGGCTCTGCCATCCCTGGGATTCTCCAGGCAAGAACACTGGAGTGGGTTGCCATTTCCTTCTCCAATGCATGAAAGTGGAAAGTGAAAGTGAAGTCGCTCAGTCATGTCTGACTCAGCGACCCCATGGACTGCAGCCTACCAGGCTCCTCCGTCCATGGGAGTTTCCAGGCAAGAGTACTGGAGTGGGGTGCCATTGCCTTCTCCTGACCTACATCTAATTGGCCTTAACTTAGAAGTGAGAATGTATATGTCTAAATCAACCTGTATGTGAACACAGAGCCAGGAAGGAGAGCTAAAAAGGCATCCAAAAAATGTTTCAAAAGCTTCAGCAACAGACTGAACATAGCATCATGAAATTTATCAGGCACAAATGTAAGTTTAAAAAGAAAAACCATCAACAATCACACACATGAGTAATTGGGAGGGGAGGTTTATCAATAACACATGTGAAAAAGACAGGTTTTAATTGACTCTAAGCTCAGTATGAGTTGACTGCGTGGTGTAGTCGCCAAAATGCTAATGCAACTTTGGGCAATAAGAACAGAAATAGAATCCACTTTTCAGAACAAGAGGCAATCTTCCCACTCCATTCTGAGAGCACACCTAGAGCATTGGATTAGATTCTGGGGAGTTTTCAGGTAGGGGAGGAACCTGGAAACATACTATATGGGGAATAATTAAAGGAATTCATAGTCAGGATGGAAGAAAGCCAAAATTAGTATCTTAAAATATCCAAAGTTTTGTCACCCAGAAGGAGAATTTAAGTTTATATATAGGATTATATACATGCGGAAATGGAGGGGAATCTGAGATCAATATAAAGGGGATATTTTTATAATTTAGAATGTTCTTAAATAGAATCGGCTGCATTAGGGAAAATGATTTGTCAATCAGAAAATTAAGCAGATTCTGGACAATCACCTATTGGGCTTTTTAGAGAAGACTGATGCCTTCAATAAGTCAGGGCTAGACAAGAGGCCTGTCATGGCATCACTTCATGACAAATAGATGGGGAAACAATGGAAACAGTGACAATTTATTTTCTTGGGCTCCAAAATCATTGCACATGGTGACTGCAGCCATGAAATTACAAGATACTTGCTCCTTGGAAGAAAAGCTATGACCAACCTAGACAGCATGTTGAAAAACAGAGACATTACTTTACCAACAAAAGTCCATCTAGTCAACGCTATGGTTTTTCCAGTAGTCATGTATAGATGTGAGAGTTGGACCATAAAGAAAGCTGAGTGCTGAAGATTTGATGCTTTTGAACTGTGGTTTTGGAGAAGACTCCTGAAAGTCCCTTGGACTTCAAGGAGATCCAACCAGTCCATCTTGAAATCAGTCCTGAATATTCATTGGAAGGACTGATGCTAAAGCTGAAACACCAATATTTGGCCACCTGATGCGAAGAACTGACTCATTAGAAAAGACCCTGATGCTGGGAAAGATAGAAGGCAGGAGGGGAAGGGGGTGGCAGAGGATGAGATGGTTGGATGGCATCACCGGCTCAATGGACATGAGTTTGAGCAAGCTCTGGGAGACAGTGAATGAGAGGGAAGCCTGGAGTGCTGCAATCCATGGGGTCACAAAGAGTCAGACACGGCTGAGACACTGCACTGAGCTGAGAAAAGAGGCACTGTAGCATAACCACGAGTGTTACAACATCTTAGTCCATAAAACCTGCACACTGTTGGACAACCATGAATCATTTGTTGTATTTTTTCAGTGATTTTTCTCTCTTCCCAATTAAAATGGAAGTTCACTGAAGCCAGTGATGGTGTCCTTGTGAAATGCTTCTTCTATGCTTTCTTCATTCCTTCTTTTTGTGTGCTGTGCTCAGTCGCTTCAGTCATGTCCAACTCTTTGCGACCCTGTGGACCATAGCCCACCAGGCTCCTCTGTCCATGGGATTCTCCAGGCAAGAATACTGGAGTGGGGTGCCATGCCCTCCTCCAGGGGATCTTCCCAACCCAAGGATCAAACCCATGTCTCCTGCATTGCAGGTAGATTCTTTACTGCAGAGTCACCAAGGAAGCCCCTTCATTCCTTCTAGTGTGGCACAAAGATGAACCCATAATAATTATATACTGATTGACAGCTGGCATTTTTGCTACTAATAATGTAACTAGTATCACCCCTTGAAGTATATAATGTTATGTGCTACTCTAGGCCATATTGTGGCTGACCTGTGTCATTTGAGTTAATATTCTCTGATTTTTGGCAAACCATTATATGTGTTCATCTCATTGGAAAACAGTATGCTTTTACTCCAAAGATATCCAGTTCTGAATAATATGGCCATGCTGGGAAATCTCCCTGTGTCCTAGTGTTCTCTTTGTGAAACACAGGGAGGAGATTTCCAAGGTCCCCTTTAATTCTGTCATTCTGTGAATCTAGTCATGTGGACTGCCTTAGGAGTTCTGATTATTTTGTCTTTTTCATGTATTTCCTTCATCTCTCACTGTCTCTTGTTTCTTCAGCGACTTTGATAGGATCAGCACTAAGCTGAGTATGTTACTATCACATTCTGAACATAACATCTCAAGAACTCTTAAAGATTAAATATGTAGAGAATTATAAATATTTGAAGTACCCTGGGGCTGGTGTATGTACTGTCTTTAAACATATCTTTTTGATCTAGTATCTTTTATTTGCTTGCTTGTGTGCTGGCTCTTTCCCCTCTGTTGGAGCATCAGAACCTGTGCAGACTTTTAGACTGGCAAAAGACGATGCAGACTTTAAGACTGGCAAACCTAAATCTTTGCCATCCATACCTACTTTAGGTTGCAGAAAATAATGAGATACTCAAGCAATGAGACTACAACAGACTGCGAAACAAAGAGTTGCTTTTGCTGCTTCTGAAGGTGTTAGCAGTTAACCACGGAAAGGTCCAAGCTCTGGCTTTAGTGCTGCTTACGAAAAGACTAATAACCTTGTTGGGAGCCCATTTCCGAAGTGGTGACTTTACGTCATATAACTTTACATCATATAACTTTACGTTTTTCTTGAATATCTATTTTCCAATTCTCAATTTATTATGATCAAAATTTTTCATTGCAACTCTGCCACAAACATGAGTGAAATAGACACTGACCATTTATTTATGTTTTCCTTCTTTGCTTGCTTCCATTCTTATTTCTTCCCTCCCTCTCTTTCTGTTCTCTTTCTTCACTGTTTCCTCAAAAACTGCTCTAAGATGGCTTACAAGGAAGTGAGAGGAAATGTGAAATTTACAAAAAGAATGTTGTTGTTCAGTCACTCAGTCATGTCCAACTCTTTGCAACTCCATGGACTATAGCATGCCAGGCGTCCCTGTCCTTCACCATCTCCTGGAGCTTGCTCAAACTCACCTCCATTGAGTCAGTGATGCCACCCAACCATCTCATCCTCTGTCACCCCCTTCTCCTCCTGCCCTTCATCTTTCCCAGCATCAGGGTCTTTTCCAATGAGTCAGCTCTTCACATCAGGTGGCCAAAGTATTGGAGCTTCAGCTTCAGCATCGGTCCTTCCAATGAAAGAACAAATTCAATGAGCCCAGGAGAAAGGCAAATTCAGAAAATGTGTTTCAAATGTCCACCACTCTTTCTAGCATGTTTCACTGTGTTTTGCAATAGCAAGAAAACTGGGGGAAATGAGCAAAAACATATTTGCCTACAAGATGAAAGCAAACTCATTAATCAGAAGTATGAATAATCCTGGTGCTGAGATCAGAGAGGAATAAATAAAATTTGGATTGATTCAGACTTGGTTCTCAACATGTTATTTACAAAAATTACAGCAACAACTTTTGTTAGAATGTTTCTTTATTATTTCTCAAAGGAAACATTGGCTGTAATGCTAAATAGCCCTTCATTTAAAGGCATTATTGTAAGAATGGATGGTGAGAAAAGGAGTGGGGAAGAGAAAGACATGTTTCTTTGGTTGTTCAGCTTAAACTAAGGATGGATTTTCAATAACTAGAGGACTGAGCCACCTGCCTACCCTCCAGACAACTTTAATATAAACTCAAACTTTCTCATTGGCCTTATAGAGCTCTAGGTTATTGTTGATGGTCATGGGTTTGAAGCTGTAAAATCTGATGAGGAGGGCATATCATTATTTCCTGTGTCCAGCAAAATTCAGTCCTAAACATTAAACAATCAAGTTTGGATTAAGGTAAAAGCCCTATGTTAAAAATTATTGTGCTAAATACTCATCTGTGTTGCAGACAGTATTTCTCATGTTTAAAAAAGCTCCTCATGGTAAGTGTTACATAGAATGGAGGCATAGAGAAATACGTTAAGTAACTTGTCCAAATTTTCACAAGAAATAGAAGGGCCATATTTCAAACCTGTGTCTCTCTGATTGTGATGACTGGCTGCTCAGTAAGTGGGTGCTAAGTTGCTTCAGTCCTATCCTACTCTTTGTGAACCTAAGGACTGTAGCCTGGCAGGCTCCTCTGTCCATGGGATTCTCCAGGCAAGAATACTGAAGTAGATTGCCATGGCCTCCTCCAGGGGATCTTCCCAACCTAGGGATCAGACCCACACCTCTTTTGTCTCTTGCTTTGGCAGGAAGGTTCTGTACCACTAGCGCCGCCTGGGTTGTCAGTGGTCCCTGCTAAAACTTCACCATGGCTAATTTCCTGACAAAAGTTTATTACATCTCTGAACTTTTTTTTTTTTTTTACTTTCTATTTTTAACTTCTATTGTTCATTCAAATATTCATATGGTTTTACAAAGGCCAAAGGCTTTATGATTAACTTTGGTTGTAAGTTAAAGATTTAAAAAAAGGATGTTAATATTCTCCATCTATCTATCTCTTTCTTTTCTTCTAATATTACAAATCCTGTCTACATCTTGGCAGACATAACACATACCTTGCTTTTTAAAATTTAGTCTTAAAAGATAGACTTTGTCTCCTATAGGGTCAAAGTTTATTGGTTATCATACAGCTAAGAGACGAATTTAGCCCAAAGTAGAAAAGAGTCAACTTATAGCTTTCCTTTTATTTGTCCTATTTTAAATGGTCATCATTTTTTTATTTTTTATAGCCAGGATGATCCATAAGAAGGGTCCCTGATGTTTATTTTAGAAAGGGTAGGGATGTGGATTAAAATAATAATAATATCGATGATAAAACTGCCATACTTGTCCAACCTGCCATGTAGAGCCCCAAATCATTTTTACACTTGTGTAAAGAAGTGGGACATTGACTCACCATTCTTTCCCTGTCTAACACCTCTGCCACTAATCTCTTAAAACTTACTTAAAAATCTACATTTTATAAAACAATTTCAAAGATTGATGTTTATAAAGACTATAGCAATACATAGTTGATATGAAAAACATAGAAAGCAAAAGGGTGAAAATAAAAGTCAACTATGATTTCATTTCAATAATGTTATTTACATATATTTACATATATGTGGATATATATCCACAACTTTTCTCTCTGTGTAAATGTACTGAAACATACAAAAACACATATTTGTTTGAGTTTAAGAGAATTAGAATTTTGTTTCTGTATAAGTGTGCACTCTTATTATTCAACTTGTTAATAAGCGTACTCTAAAATTAGAGATACCAAGGGAACATTTCATGCAAAGATGGGCTCAATAAAGGACAGAAATGGTATGGATCTAACAGAAGTAGAAGATATTAAGAAGAAATGGCAAGAATACATGGAAGAACTGTACGAAAAAGATCTTCACGACCCAGATAATCATGATGATGTGATCACTAATCTAGAGCCAGACATCTTGGAATGTGAAGTCAAGTGGGCCTTAGAAAGCATCACTACGAACAAAGCTAGTGGAGGTGATGGAATTCCAGTTGAGCTGTTTCAAATCCTGAAAGATGATGCTGTGAAAGTGCTGCACTCAAT
>SJYT01059923.1:342422-384500 GCA_006410635.1 Cephalophus harveyi | reverse complement strand
GTTTCTCATGATATACTCTGCATATAAGTTAAATAAGCAGGGTGACAATATACAGCCTTGATGTACTCCTTTTCCTTTGGAACCAGTCTGTTGTTCCATGTCCAGTTCTAACTGTTGCTTCCTAACCTGCATATAGGTTTCTCAAGAGGCAGGTCAACAGGTCTGGTATTCCCATCTCTTTCAGAATTTTCCACAGTTTATTGTGATCCACACAGTCAGAGGCTTTGGCATAGTCAATAAAGCAGAAATAGATGTTTTTCTGGAACTCTCTTGCTTTTTCCATGATCCAGATGATGTTGGCAATTTGATCTCTGTTTCCTCTGCTTTTTCTAAAACCAGCTTGAACATTAGGAAATTCACGGTTCACATATTGCTGAAGCCTGGCTTGGAGAATTTTGAGCATTACTTTACCAGTATGTGAGATGAGTGCAATTGTGTGGTACTTTGAGCATTCTTTGGCATTATGGTATATGATTATTTTAATATATTGTTATGGGTGAGTATGGGTGAAGTCGCTCAGTCATGTCCGACTCTTTGCAACCCCATGGACTGTAGCCTACCAGCCTTTTCCATCCATGGGATTCTCCAGGCAAGAATACTGGAGTGGGTTACCATTTCCTTCTCCAGGGGATCTTCTCGACCCAGGGATCGAACCTGGGTCTCCCACATTGGAGGCAGACGCTTTAACCTTGTTATATATAGTGTAATCTCTATATACCAGAAAACAAGAAAGCTATCAATGCCTACCTGGATTATACCCAAAAGGGTCATAAGCACCACTGTGACAAGTATCTCACTAAAAATAAAAATGAACATTTAGAGCACCAAAAGAACTCATCACCCTTAAGTTCACAGTGACACAAAAATAAATCTCAGTAATCACTTTAGGAAACTGTCAAGGCACAAACTTATTGTGAAAACGAGTTTAAAGAAAAGGTAAAAGAGTAAAGTGGAAGTGGAAGTGAAAGTCACTCAGTCCTGTCTGACTCTTTCCAACCCCATGGACTATACAGTCCATGGAATTCTCCAGGTCAGAATACTGGAGTGGGTAGCCTTTCCCTTCTCCAGGGGATCTTCCCAACCCAGGGATCGAACTCAGGTCTCCCACATTACAAACAGATTCTTTACCAGCTGAGCCACAAGAGAAACCCAACAGAGTAAAATCAAGCATCTAACCTGCCTTTCCCATACCAATTATGTTTCAAGATAATTTAATAGCAGAAGAGTAAACGTTCTTTATAGAAGGAGCCCATGTTCATAAGAGTAGATGTAATGACAGAATACATACGAACCTTCACGTTGCAAACATTCAGAGATGCAAATGTGCATGTCAGCCCTTATATGTCAGCCGTTGAACAGTACTATTGTGCTGTTCAAGCTAGTGTACTGTCTGATTATAAATATTTTCTCTATTTTTTCTGTTTGTTTTTTATGCATCATTTGTGCAGAAAGCATTACAAACCTGTTACAGCACAGTACTGTATAGCCAATTGTGTTAGTTGGGTATCTAGGCCAGCTTTGTTATACTTATGAACAAATTGGACTTACAAATACGTTCTCAGAATGGAACTCCTTCATATATAGGGAATTTACTATATCAGATTTAGCCACCCATTAGTGTAATAAATATAGACAACAATCAATCATGGCTGCTAAAACTATTGGATGAAAGGTTCATGAATAACTTAAAAGTGAATGAATTGATAACTTATAAACATTAAGATATATCCACCTGAATGCAGAGTTCCAAAGAACAGCCAGGAGAGATAAGAAAGCCTTCCTCTATGATCAGTGCAAAGAAATAGAGGAAAACAATAGAATGGGAAAGACTAGAGATCTCTTCAAGAAAATTAGAGATACCAAGGGAACATTTCATGCAAAGATGGGCTTAATAAGGGACAGAAATGATATGGACCTAACAGAAGCAGAAGATATTAAGAAGAGGTATCAAGAATACACAGAAGAATAATACAAAAAAGATCTTAATGACATAGATAACCACAATGGTGTGATTACTCACCTAGAGCCAGATATCCTGGAATGAGAAGTCAAGTGGATCTTACGAAGCATCACTATGAACAAAGCTAGTTGAGGTGATGAAACTAGAGCTGAGCTATTTCAAATCCTAAAAGATGAGGCTGTGAAAATGCTGTACTCAATATACCAGCAAATCTGGAAAACTCAACAGTGGCCACAGGCCTGGAAAAAGTCAGTTTTCATTCCAATCCCAAAGAAAGGCAATGCCAAAGACTGTTCAAACTACCATACAATTCACTCATCTTACATGCTAGCAGAGCAATGTTCAAAATTCTCCAAGCTAGGCTTCAATGATACATGAACCAAGAACTTCCAGATGTACAAGCTGGACTTGGAAATGGGAGAAAAACCAGAGATCAAATTCTATGATCCAATGGATCATAGAAAAAGCAAGAAATTCCAGAAAAATACCTACTTCTACTTCACTGACTACACCAAACCCTTTGACTGTGTGGATCACAACAAACTGTGGAAATTCTTAAAAGAGATGGGGATACCAGACGACCTGACCTGCCTCCTGAGAAATCTGTAAGTAGGTCAAGAAACAACACTAAGGACTGGACATAGAACAATGAACTGGTTCCAAAACGGGAAAGGAGTACTTCAAGACTGTACATTGTCATCCTGTTTATTTAATTTGTATGCAGAGTACATCATGCAAAATTCTGGGCTGGATGAAGCACAAGCTGGAATCAAGATTGTCAAGAGAAATATCAATAACCTCAGATATGTAAATCAGTTCAGTTCAGTTCAGTCACTCAGTCGTGTCCGACTCTTTGTGACCCATGAGTTGCAGCATGCCAGGCCTCCCTGTCCATCACCAACTCCCAGAGTTCACTCATACTCACATCCATCGTATTGGTGATGCCATCCAGCCACCTCATGCTCTGTCATCCCCTTCTCCTCCTGCCCCCAATCCCTCCCAGCATCAGAGTCTTTTCTAATGAGTCAACTCTTTGTATGAGGTGGCCAAAGTGCTGGAGTTTCAGCTTTAGCATCATTCCTTCCAAAAACTCCCAAGACTGATCTCCTTTAGAATGGACTGGTTGGATCTCCTTGCAGTCCAAGGGACTCTCAAGAGTCTTCTCCAACACCACAGTTCAAAAGCATCAGTTCTTCGGTGCTCAGCTTTCTTCACAGTCGAACTCTCATATCCATATGTTGCTTCCTGACCTGCATATAGGTTTCTCAAGAGGCAGGTCAGATGGTTTGGTAGTTGCATCTCTTTCAGAATTTTCCAGTTTATTGTGATCCACATAGTCAGAGGCTTTGGCATAGTCAATAAAGCAGAAATAGATGTTTTTCTGGAACTCTCTTGCTTTTTCCATGATCCAGTGGATGTTGGCAATTTGATCTCTGGTTTCTCTGCCTTTTCTAAAACCAGCTTGAACATCTGGAAGTTCACGGTTCACGTATTGCTGAAGCCTGGCTTGGAGAATTTTGAGCATTACTTTACTAGCATGTGAGATGATTACAATTGTGCAGTAGTTTGAGCATTCTTTGGCATTGCTGTTCTTTGGGATTGGAATGAAAGCTGACCTTTTCCAGTCCTGTGGCCACTGCCGAGTTTTCCAAATTTGCTGGCATATTGAGTGCAGCACTTTCACAGCATCATCTATCAAGATTTGAAATAGCTCAACTGGAATTCCATCTTCCCTACCCAGGGATTGAACCCAGGTCTCCTGCATTGTAGGCAGATGCTTTAGCATCTGAACCACCAGGGAGGTTGATATGTAGATGATACCACTCTAATGGCAGAAAGCGAAGAGGAACTAAAGAGTCTCTTGATGAGGGTGAAAGAACGGAGTGAAAAAGTTGGCTTAAAACTCAATATTTCAAAAACTGAGCTCATGGCACCCAGTCTTATCATTTCATGGTAAGTAGATGGGGAAACAATGGAAACAGTGACAGACTTTATTTTATTGGGCTCCAAAGTAACTGCACATGATGACTGCAGCCATGAAATTAAAAGATGCTTGCTCCTTGGAAGAAAAGCTATGATAAACCTAGACAGCATATTAAAAAGCAGAGACATTACTTTGCCGACAAAGGTCCATATAGTCAAATCTATGATTTTTTTTTTTTTTGTAGTCATGTATGGATGTGAGAGCTGGACCATAAAGAAAGCTGAGCACTGAAGAATTGATGCATTTGAACTGTGATGTTGGAGAAGACTCTTGAGAGTCCCTTGGATTGCAAGGAAATCAAACTAGTCAATCCTAAAGGAAATCAGTCCTGAATATTCATTGGAAGGACTGATGTTTAAGCTGAAACTCCAATACTTTGGCCACCTGATGAGAAGACATGACTCATTAGAAAAGACCCTGATGCTGGGAAAGGTTGAAGGCAGGAGGAGGAGGGGATGACAGAGGATGAGATGATTGGATGGCATCACCAACTTGATGGACATGAGTTGGAGCAAGGTCTGAAAGCTGGTGATGGACAGGGAGGCCTGGCATGTGGTGTCCATGCCACACAGCTGACAGACTGGACTGAACTGAAACACTAAGATCAGCAAAGAAGTACAGCAAGATATTGTGTGTCTCATGTAGTGATAGAGTTAGAGTAGTGTCTGTTATTGTTGATATTGTTTAGTCACTAAGCCATGTCTGACTTTTTTGCAACTCCATGGACTGTAGCTGGCCAGGCTCCTCTGTCCATCTAATTTCCCATCAAAGATACTGGATTGGGTTGCCATTTCCTTCCTCACAGGATATTCCCCACCTAGGGATCGAACCTGTATTTCCTTCATTGCAAGCAGATTCTTTCCTGCTGAGCCACCAGGGAAGCCTGGTGATATTGTTTAGATATTGATTTACAAATCAAGTAAGTAAAGTGGTAGGACAACGGATAGATGAACACGTCAAGCTTATAGTTTTGACATGAATAATTTTTTGATTTAATACTTGTATTGTGGTTACTAAACTTATTTATTTCTGGCCCTTAAATGCTGTATAGTTTTCCTTTTAATGGAGCTTCAGGATGACTAAGTTTATGAGTTTCTTGTGCATAGCATATCTTGGGTCCCTATGATCAACATAAAGAGTTATGAAGTACAAGTATTATGAGCCATTATTTTTCTATTGGGAAACTGAGACATAAAAGAAATGTAAATGTTTTATCCCAACCTCTTCCAGAAAGTAGAATAATCATGGCCTCTAGTGATTGGCAGCATGTGCTAGTGTTTCCCTACCTGAGCTGCTCACATTTAACCTTAGCATAAAACAGAAAGAAGCAGTCACTGCTTAGGATTCTCTAGACTTTGCATTTTTAACCAAATTTGTTTACTTTGATTTAGCACATTTAGATAAAACACTCAGACAGAAAGACACACCCACCCCACAAGCACAGTGAGAATTAGCCTAAAATCTTTGTCTTCTTTATCTATGCCTCTGTTAAAAGCTCTCCTCCCTTGCACATTTCCTGGCCACACTATTTTAGGACAAAAAGCAATTCCCTAGTAACTGAAGACTGCAATGACCTTGATTTTAACAATCAAGTAGTGTTTGGTAAGTCACCCAAATGACTACTGCATATTAAGGTACCCCACATTTTCCATTCCAGAGAGTGCAATGTCCTTATGATTTAATGAACAAGTCAAAGTTGACTGGCCCATCCTGATTTTCACTTATACTTTTCTATTGTGCATGGTTCACTTCACACTACCCAACTTTGTGCAGAACTCATTCTTAAGGGGTGTATACTATTCTGATGAACTTTCTAGACTTTCTAAATTAGAGAATATTTATATTATTATCTAATTTTTATTATGCACCAGTTTTGACCTACCTTCATGAATATGAGGTTTGCATATAAGATAATTTTTGAGGAATACTTTCCAAAAACTAATGGATCAAAGGAGTTTTAAGGCTTTTGATTCATATTGTCAAAATGCTTCCAAAAGTGTTCTATCGAGCCTCTTGCCTGCCAGAAATGCACTTCCCAAATCCCTCTGTAACTATGAGAATTTGCAGGGAGCTCAAACTGGTGCTCTGTGACAACCTAGAGGAATGGGATGGGGTAGCGGGTGGGATGGGGTGGGAGGTGGGAGGGAGGTTTAAGAGGGAGGGGACATACATATACCTATGGTTGGTTCATGTCGATGTATGGCAGAAACCAACACAATATTATAAAGCAATTATCCTCCAACCAAAAATAAATAAAACTTGTGTGGATTTGACTTGCATTTCCTTTGGACTTTTATCCTGAAATGTATCTGGTCTTCAATAATGTGTTGGTTCAGAGTAGATGGTGGACACAAGCTTGAGGTGTTTCTTCCCCTTAAGCTGCATTTCCCAGTCCTGTTTTTTGCAGTCACTTCCCAGAAATGATTTCATTCAAGATTGCCCCCCGTGTTGATGTACAAAGTCACTGAGTTTTTCTTCTTCTAATCCCCTTAATTCTTTTGATTTGCTGGATGATTGAAAACAAAAGGAATAAATAGCTGACACACAGGAGGTCACGCATGTTTCAAATGATGTTTCCCCTGTGTAAAGCTGGGTGACTACAGGCTTGGCTCATTCCATCTCCATTCCAAATGGTTTCGTGCATGGCAGCAGTGGTTCAACCACTGCCTTGACCAGGCTGCTGGTCAGAATTAAGCTTAGTTCCGTGCTGCTTTTTCAGGCTGTGTTTAGAATTAGCAGATCGGAAACTCAAAACAGTGTGCACATCAAAGACCAGTTTCCTTCAGAAAGTCATAGGTTGATTTGCATTTTCTCCTCTCCCTGTCTTATTTTTAGGAAGCCAAAACATGTTTGGTGCTCATCACAAGAAAAGTAAGTGTAACTAGGTGAGTGGATGGATGTTAACTAAACTTACTCTGATAATCATTTTGTAGTACATCGTTGTTGTTTCGTTGCTAAGTCATGTCTGATTCCTTGCACCCCATGGACTATGTAGCCCACCAGGCTCCTCTGTCCATGGGATTCTCCAGACAAGAATACTGGATGGGTTGCCATTATCTTCTCCAAGGGATCTTCTCACTCAGGAATCAAACCTGCATCTCCTGCATTGACAGGTGGTTTCTTTACTGCTGAGCCAGCAGGGAAACACTTTGTAGTATTCTGCTGTGCTGTGCTGTGCTTAGCCACTCAGTCATGTCCGATTTTTTAAGACCTCATGGACTGTAGCCCCCCAGGCTCCTCTGCCCATGAGGATTACCCAGGCAAAAATACTGGAGTGGATTGCCATGCTCTCCTCCAGGGGATCTTCCCAACCCAGAGATGGAACCCAGGTCTCCCACATTTCAGGCAGATTCTTTACCGTCTGAATCAACAGAGAAGCCCAAGAATACTGGAATGGGTAGCCTATCTCTTCTCCAGGAGAACTTCCAGACCCAGGAATTGAACTGGGGTCTCCTGCATTGTAGGAAGATTCTTTACCAGCTGAGTTACCAGGGAATCCCTTTGTAGTATATACACATATTAAATCATTAGGTTGCACACTTTTAACTTATGGTACATTATGCCAATTACATCTTAATTAAAAATAAATGAAGAAATGCTTGGTGTTTTGAAAAAGAGACATGGGACTTAAAAACACAGTATGGCCAAAAAGAAATATAACATGTGATTTAAGCTCCCATCTCTTTTTCTGAGTTTCATTTTTTCCTTTTTAATAAGAATCTTTGAAGAACTTACTGAAGACTGAGAGCAATGGTACAAGATAGAAAGCCTCCTTAGAAGCCAGGTCTGTGTCAGTAACACATATATTTTGGATCTTGGGTCACCTGTGCATTCTACAGCCATCTCTCCATGCACTCATGCACTCGCTCATTCATAAAATAGACATCTATTTTTCATTACATGCCAGTACCATGCTAAGCCCAACTGATTCAAGACTAAAAGCAAGATGATTCTTAATCCTGTGAATATGAAATCCAAGGAAAAGGCAGATCAATTTATGATTAGCTATCATATAAAAACTTGCAGAGGTACTAACAGCTTGGACTCCCGCCACTTGTGAAAATTGTGAAAAAATGAACAAGCAATACAAAAATGTCAAGGATATTACAAACCACCGTTATACTCTTAACTACATATTTACAATGTTAACTGTCTGCATTTTAACAAAAATAGCTTTCACTCAACAGTAAATAAAAACTTTTGAGGGATGCATTTTTTTTCCCCTTTCCTTTCTTCTGTTTCGTTCCCATCAACGTATTACATTTTCTTGAATTCTCTTTTCTGAAAAATGTCACAAAATCATTCAAGGCAAGTTCAATTTATTATGGAATATCCTAATGGGTTTGATCCCTGGGTCGGGAAGATCCCCAGGAAAAGAAATTGGCAACCCACTTCAGGATTCTTGCTTGGAGAATCCCATGGACTGAGGAAGCAGGTGAGCTACAGTCCATGAGGTTGTAAAGAGTTGACACAACTTGTAAAGAGTGATTGAACATGAGCACAAAATTATTAAGACTTGGTGGTCCAGAGATGGGGTCTATGAGTCTTGATAAGTGAAGGATATTGTATCTCTTTGACTCATTCCATTCAGCTTTGATTATAAACCTCTTGGATGGATTTTTCAGAAAACTGAGTGTCAGTTGTTGGCTTGGGAAACCAAGCAGCAGGAGGGTCTCCAAGCATGGAGACTTTTCTCTGCAATGTGGACCTGCTGCTGCTGCTGCTGCTAAGCCACTTCAGTCGTGTCTGACTCTTCGCAACCTCATGGACTGCAGCCTACCAGGCTCCTCCGTCCATGGGAGTTTCCAGGCAAGAGTACTGGAGTGGGGTGCCATTGCCTTCTCCAATGTGAACCTAGTCTTGCCAAAATTCTCACCTAAGTAGTGTTGCAGTGGTTAGTGACCTGAATAGTCACACATTCCCCGTTTAGGTCTCTGAAGGGAATGGCTGCCCACTGCAGCGCTTTGTTGGCTCTGACGGTAAAGAATCTGTCTGCAGTGTGGGAGATGCGAGTTCAGTCCCCGGGTTAGGAAGATCCCCCAGAGAAGGGAATGGCTACCCACTCCAATATGCTTGCCTGGAGAAATCCATGGACAGAGAAGACAGCAGTCCTGGTGGACTAAAGTCAGTCCATGGGGTTGCAAAAAATCAGACATGACTAAGCAACTAACATGCCCTAAGTACCCTAGGAATATCCACAAAAATAAAAGTATTTTTTTCCCTCCACTTCAAAAATTATACATGGTATGGTTTAGACAGACTCGACTAAAATCACTTCCATATGGCCCTAACAATTGTTATTCATCACTATATCCTCAAGAGTTAACAGGCTCTGGCACATGGTGGATATCTAATCAGTACTTTTGGAATCAGTAATGAGAAGGTACATTAATACATTTTCCTGATTAGTGAAGAATTTTTAAAATGCACCCACCTTGCTGTTGTGGATGGAATCCATCACTTTGACGGGACTTTCCATGTTGTCACATGTGGCTCACCAGGGAAGGCAGCTCCTCCCAGAGTGCCAAGATGACTTTCATCATCTCATTCCCATGTATTATGGCCCTGGAAAATATTTGGAATACATAGAAGTTTCTTTCCTTAGAGCAGTCCTTTGTTTCAGATACCCTTAGTTTGTTCTTTATTAATTTTTATAGAAGTATAATTGCTATACAGTGTTGTGATAGATTCTACTGTACAGCAAAGTGAATCAGCTATATATATAATATGACCTCTCTCTCTCTTTTTTTTTTTTTTTAATTTCCTTCCATTTAAGTCACTACAGTACATTAAGTTGGCTTCCCTGATGGCTGAGACCGTAAGGAACGTGCCTGCAATGCAGGAGATACCGGTTCAATCCCTAGGTGAAGAACATCCCCTGGTGAAGGGAATGGCAACCCACTCCAGTATACTTGCCTGGAGAATCCCATGGACAGAGAAGTCTGGCGGGCTACAGTCCACAGGGTCATATAGAGTCAGACACAACTGAGTGACGAACACATGCACACACCTGTGCTCTACAGTAGGTTCTTATTAGTTATCTATTTTATACATAGTATTAATAGTGTATATGTGTCAATCACTATTTCCCAATTCCTCCTGCCCTCGCCCATAGACTTAGTTTTTACACTTTCTTGGTAGAATAGTAGTAATAATTCTTCCTTTTTTCTATTATGAATGCAAACCAGGCTGTTTGTGAAATACACATCTCTAGCCACACCAACTGTCTGTCTTTGACAAAACTGAACTCTTTCTTAACTTTGAGTTTGGGGATTACATTTCCCTCTATTTGGAATACTTTCCCAGTTCTTTTTTTTTTTTTCCTTCCATGGTTGACCTCTATCATTTATGTAGGTCTCCAATTAATTATGATTTCTTCTGAGACAGTTACTTCCTTTTTTATGTGTTACACTCCCATATAATTTAAATCAATATATTTTATTTTCATCTTTATTAAATTCAAGAAATTTTATTTTATTTTTCTTGTTGCACATCATGTAGTGTCTTTTTCTATGATCCAATGGATGTTCAGAAATCAAATTGCCAACATCTGTTGAATTATAGAAAAAGAAAGAAAATTCAAGAAAAATATCTACTTCTGCTTCATTGACTATGCTAAACCCTTCAACTGCATGGATCACAACAAACTGTGAAAAATTCTTAAAGAGATGGGAATACCATACCAACCTACCTGCCTCCCGAGAAACCTGTATGCAGGTCAAGAAGCAACAGTTAGAACAAAACATGGAACAACAGACTGTTTCAAAATTGGGAAAAGAGTATTTCAAGGCTGTATATTGTCACCCTGCTTATGTAACTTTATGCAGAGTACATCATGCAAGACACCAGGCAGAATAAAGCACAAACTGAAATCAAGATTGCCAGGAGAAATATCAGCAACCTCAGATATGCAGATGATGCCTCCCTTATGGCCGAAAGTGAACAGGAATTGAAGAGCCTCTTAATGAAAGTGAAAGGGAGAGTGAAAAAGCTGGTTTAAAACTCAACACTCAGAAAAATGAGAACATGGCATCTGGTCTCGTCACCTCATGGCAAATAGATGGAGAAACAATGGAAACAGTGACGGACTATTTTGTTGGGCTCCAAAATCATTGCAGATGGTGACTGCAGCCATGAAATTAAAAGATGCTTGCTCCTTAGAAGGAAAGCTATGACAAAGCTAGAAAAGTGAAAGTGAAGTCTCTCAGTTGTGTCTGACTCTTTGCAACCGCATGGACTGTAGCCCACCAGGCTCCTCTGTACATGGGATTTTCCAGGCAAGAATACTGGAGCAGGTTGCCATTTTCTTCTCCAGGGAATCTTCCTGACCCAGGGATCGAACCTGGGTCTCCCGCATTCCAGGCAGACACTTTACCCTCTGAGCCACCAGGAGACATCACTTTGTTGACAAAGATCCATACAGTTAAAGCTATGGTTTTTTCAGTAGTCATGTACCATAAAGAAGTCATGGATAAAGAAGGCTGAGTGTTGAAGAACTGATGCTTTTGAACTGTGATGTTGGAGAAGACTCTTGAGAGTCCCTCGGCCTGTAAAGAGATCAAACCAGTCAATCCTAAGGAAGTAATCCCTGAATATTCATTGAAAGGACTGATGCTGAAGCTGAAGCTCCAATACTTTGGCCACCTGATGTGAAGAGCTGACTCATTGGTGCTGGGAAAGATTGAGAGCAGGAGGAGAAGGGGGCAATGGGGAATGAGATGGTTGGATGGCATCATCGACTCAGTGGACATGAGTTTGAGCAAACTCCAGGAGACAGTGAATGACAGGGAAGTCTGGCATGCTGCTGTCTATGGGATCACAAAGAGCTGGACACGACCGAGTGACCGAAGGACAACTTGTAGGATCTTAGTTCCCCAACCAGAGATCAAACCCACAGTCCCTGCTGTGGAAGCACATTCTTAACCACTGTACCACCAGGGAAGTCCTGAGAAAGTTATTCCTGATTGAAGTGTCCCTCTACTGCACATCCTAATCGCTACCTATATTCTGACTCCATTTCCTTTAATCAAAATCACCCACATAAATTTTCTCTCCTATTTACTGCTAAATCCCCAGTGTCAAGCACAATGTCTGACAGAAAAGGAAAAATTCAGTGATTATTTGTCAAATCATTTAACAAATGGATGGATTTAAGAAATACATCAGGTGACCTGAATACCCCTTCCTACTTTTAGAATTTTTGGTAACCTGATGCATCAGATAGAATTCTATGCAACCTTTCTGTGTAATGGGGGTCAGTTGGGGCAGTGCCCAGACTTCAGATTTCATAGGCTTTATGTGAAATGCTGAAAGATAGTGATCTGGGATCACTGAAAGTAGGTTGCTTACTTATAGGCTGAGAACTTGAGAAGGTACACGAATTGCTGCCCATTTTTCCCAAATTGGAGAAAGATGATTGGTGAAAAATTGCCTTTATTCAGAAGCCTGCACTGATCAGCAAGATTTACTGACAGCTGTTAGGAGTCTAAAGTAGAAATTCCTGCAAACAATAACAAGATTGATAATGAAATATTGATCGGAGTGCACATTGCAGGGCAATTCTATGCATTTCCTTGTGGAAGCCAGAGCATCCTCAGACTGTAAAGAGGGTCTGGATTGGCATCAGCAGCCCCAGCATTTCTTTTCTGATTGTGATGCTTATTTAGAACTGTCCACAGAGTGCGACTATTTCTAATTTTCTCTGGACTCTTAGGATCTCATTTTTTTCTTTTACCTCTTTCTCTCATTCTCTTTCCTTAAATCTGGCTTTGAGAATGAGCTTGTGTAGCTTGGGAAAGGGTTATGCAGAGCAAACTTTGAAATCAATTCATCAGGCTAGTTCTGTTGCTGCAGCTACACAGTTCAGGGATGACTGCAGATCACTCAGCCATCACTGGCATCAAAGAGTGTGTCCTCCTCTTTTTCTCCCTCTCATGCCCACTCGAATCCTGAACAGATGGAGCTCTTTTGCACAATGTCAGATGGCACAGCCTTTTGGCTGGAGTGATGATCAGAAAGCCCCGGTGCTGCAAATCCTTTCACCTCTTTGCCAAACCGATAATTCACAGGCATCATAAGTATGGTCAAAGTAACTATACTCCAACAAAAATTAATTTAAAAAAAAGTATAGACTATCATCAACTATCTCTTTAACTTATTCGTGCTCCTGTTTCTGTTGACACCTGAACAATGTGTCATCTGAAGATACAAAGAGATAAATTCCTTCTCATAGCCCAGGATGACCTTATCTTAACCAAAATAACAGGGAGGCCTGGCATGCTGTGAATCATGGGGTCGCAAAGAGTCAGACACGACTGAGAGACTGAACTGAACTGAATCTTATTATGGTAATTATTTTATTTTATATATATATATATATATATACACACACACATGTGCCTATCAAATCATCAGGTGATACACCATAAACTTATACAATGCTAAGAAAGAAGTGAAAAGAAAGTGAAGTCAGTTGTGTCTGACTCTTTGCGACCCCATGGACTGTAGCCCACCAGGCTCCTCCCTCCATGGGATTATCCAGGAAAGAATACTGGAGTGGGTTGCCATTTCCTTTTCCAGGGGATCTTCCCAACCCAGGGATCAAACCCGGGTCTCCTGCATTGCAGGCGGATGCTTTAACCTCTGAGCCACCAGGGAAGCCCTATACAATGTTACCTGCCAACTATATCTCAACAAAGCTGGAAAAATAAATCACACACACACACATATATACAAGTGTGTGTATATGTGAACAAGTAATAAGAAAAAGTCAAATACCCAATTAATAAATGGACAAAATAATTTATCAGATTATTATCAAAAGAAGTTACTAACTGGTCAATAAGCATATGTAAAAAAAGTCAAACCATTATCATTATGGACATGAAAATCAAAACTATACTGAAGAATGAAAATACTATTGCAGAAGATTAGGAAAAACTGGAATTATACATTGTGAATTGGCTAAAATACTTTAGAAAATGAATAGTTGGTGTATATTAAAATGAAACAGCTACTTAACCAATGGTCTATTGATTCAATACTCCTAGGTATATTCCCAAGGGAAAAATTAGGGTGTAAGTCTACCAAAAGACATGTTCAAGAAGATTCATGGCAACTAGATTTATTACAGCCCAAATCTGGAAACAACCCAAATGCCCATCAACAGGAAGATGGGTAAATAAATTGTGTTTTAATCTCTCAGTGAAATGTTACCTACTCAGCAACAGAAAGAGACGAAGTCTTGACCCACTGGAATAGCATGGATAAATCTCACAGATGTAATGATGAAAGAAAAAAAATTGACATCAGCAGAGTATATATTGTTTGTTTCCAGTAATATGACATTTAAGAGTACAGAAGAAATTGATTGCAGGGATAGAAATAATAATATTTGTTGCCATTTGGCAGAGGGCAGTTTTTGACTGTGGAGCAGCACAGGTGGGCCTCGTAGGTGCTAGAGATGATCTTATTTTGACCTAGCTTGAGATTACACAATTGCACTGATAAGTACATAATCACTGAGCTGCATGCTTAAATTTGTGCAGTTCGTGTATTATACCTCAATGAAAATGACTAAATGTAACGAGATGACATTTTGGATAGGTCAAACATGTTACGACCTGAATTGGTCCTTAGGGTATTCTTTATGATGTTCCAAAGCCTCAATCAGAACAGTCTAGGCAGAAGCATCAGTCTGCCCTTTTGCTCAGAATGGTATATAAATCAAGTGAGTATATACCATGCTAAAAACAATGACCAAGATAAAGAAGGATTTCTGTATTATTTTCCCTGAAAATGGAAGACTGAACATTTTCTTTCAGCAGCAAGATAGACCTCAATCAATTACCATCAAAATACTCTATGATTTCAGATCTTTTCCCAAAAAGCTGCCTTCAAGTGGTCAAAAAAGTCTATAGATTTATAGTTGTGTCATTCAGGGCTACTAATTAGAGATGCTATAGAAGGATGATTTTAATATTACATGCAAGACCTAAATACCAAAAAAAAAAAACTTTTGTGAAATCAGAAATTAGCATTGGCTTGGGAGTCAGAGACCTGTAGTCTAAACTTCACTTTGATATTAAAACCAACTACATAATCTTCAAAGATTTATACCCTCTTTGAGCAATCTCACTCTCCTGAAAAATGCAGAAATATTTTTTCTTTTTCCTAAATGGCAGAATTAGTTTTCCAGATTATTTTAATTTAAAAATGTGCATTAAGGTCTGTTCCTATTGATGGTGAGATGACACAAGGGCTGAAGCACTGTCCTTCTGGCCCCTATTTCTGTCCTCCATGGTCCCCCGAGAGCCAAGGAAAATAACTGGAAAAGCGCTGGAAGTAGATAAAATCTAACTATGGCATTGGAAGATGAAAGGGAAATCTCAAAGGCATCACCCAGATATGCTTGCTTATCGCTTTGAATTTTAGTCAGTGATTCTGTTTTAGCCACTGTGCTCAGAAGAGGTAATATTATTCCTTTTCATGTTCATAGAGATCCTGGGTTGCAGTGTGCCTGCTACCTTAAGCCTCACAAGAGACACTGCACAGGAAGAGGAATCCTATAATGGAAGGTGAAATAGATCTTAGAAGTCTTCCATTTTCCTACCCTTCTACTTTCTGGCACTCTCTTCTAGAACTTTCTGTGCCACCCTCTCATAGTACCCGTGGCCCCTTAATCACAGCCCTCTGGATGAGTGCATATTCCCTCTCAAGGATCTAATTACTTTGGGCAAAAAGATCTTGCTAACAGTGTTAACTGTGATTCCAGGAATAAGAAAAAAAAAAAAGAATAGTAGAGTGGAAAGAATTCTGGAGGCAGCCATACTCGATGGATGTGAGTCTGAGTGAACTCCGAGAGATGGTGATGAGCAGGGAGGCCTGGCGTGCTGTGATTCATGGGGTCGCAAAGAGTCGGACACGACTGAGTGACTGAACTGAACTGATAATAGACTGAACTAACATAGACTAACTTGTGCAATTGGACCATTTTAAGCTTTCCACGGTCATTTTTTTATTAAATATATTAGAGAGACTATCAGCCATCTGAGTCATGGTTTTCTGAAAGCATGATAGAATAATTTTTCTGGGGACTGGGAGTTTGCCAGTAGACCCCTTAATCTTAAGGGCATCTCAATCTTTGGGGTTGCTAGGGGAACACAACTCCTAAATGTGAGATTGTCATCAGTCAGCTTTACCAAAAGCTCCAATGAAAAACATGATTGTGGACATGAACTTGAAGGACACCATGGACTTCTGTGATTCCTGTCAGTCATTTAATTTTGCCCCAGTTAAATAATCCTGTGAGCATAGAGGTGTACACTATATACTATGTAAGGTTACTTATCCATATTCACTTTGGTTTCTTTGCCTATTAAAAAGTAGGGGATGTTGGATTAAATAATGTCAAAGATTCTTTTTTTTTTATTCTAAATTTTAAGTTCATTGAAACAAAGGATGCTTCCGTGTTTTAGAAAAACAATTCTTCAAAAACTCTGCTCTATCTGGAATTTTCTCATTTGAAATAGGCATCTGAATATGGCCTTAGGGAACAAAAGGCATGTAAGCTAAATGTAATGAATGCCTCAATAAATCAGTTCACTACTCAATAACTATATCTTTGCCATCTAACATACAAATATGTCCTGGTTATCTAAATCACTTACCTATCAAGTCATAATGCTTGATAAAGTTGGGGATGTAAAGATTGTTTCCAGAGGAAAATGGATCTACAACTGGAAAATTAGAAGCTAATATTGGCCACAGGACTGGAAAAGCTCAGTTTTCATTCCAATCCCAAAGAAAGGCAATGCCAAAGAATGTCCAAACTACTGCACTATT
The DNA here is from genome assembly GCA_006410635.1 of Cephalophus harveyi. Lineage (NCBI taxonomy): Eukaryota > Metazoa > Chordata > Mammalia > Artiodactyla > Bovidae > Cephalophus > Cephalophus harveyi. The sequence continues at coordinate 367,713 of SJYT01059923.1, read as the reverse complement.
GCACTCATCTCACACTCTAGCAAAGTAATGCTCAAAATTCTCCAAGCCAGGCTTCAACAGTACATGAACCATGAATTTCCAGATATTCAACCTGGTTTTAGAAAAGGCAGAGGAATCAGAGATCAAATTGCCAACATCCATTGGATCACAGAAAAAGCAAGAGAGTTCCAGAAATACATCTACTTTTGCTTTATTGACTATGCTAAAGCCTTTGACTGTGTGGATCACAACAAACTGTGGAAAATTCTGAAGAGATGGGAATACCAGACCACCTGACCTGCCTCCCAAGAAATCTGTATACAGGTCAAGAAGCAACAATTAGAATTGGACGTGGAAAAACAGACTGGTTCCAAATCGAAAAAGGAGTACATCAAGGCTGTAGATTGTCACCCTACTTATTTAACTTATATGCAGAGTACATCATGCGAAATCCAGCTGGACTGGATGAAGAACAAGCTGAAATCAATATTGCCAAGATAAATATCAATAACATCACAGATGCAGATGACACCACTGTTATGGCAGAAAACTTAGAAGAACTAAAGAGCCTCTTGATGGAAGTGAAAGAGGAGAGTGAAAAACATGGCTTAAAACTCAACGTTCATAAAACTAAGATCATGGCATCTGGTCCCATCACTTCATGGCAAACAGATAGGGAAACAATGGAAACAGTGAGAGACTTTATTTTTAGGGGCTCCAAAATCACTGCAGATGGTGACCGCATCCATGAAATTAAAAGATGCTTGCTCCTTGGAAGAAAAGCTATGACCAATCTAGACAGCATATTAAAAAGCAGAGGCATTACTTTGCCAACAAAGGTCCATCTAGTCAAAGCTATGGTTTTTCCAATAGTCATGTATGGATGTGAGAGTTGGATTATAAAGAAAGCTGAGCACTAAAGAATTGATGCTTTTGCACTGTCGTTTTGGAGAAAACTCTTGAGAGTTTCTTGGACTGCAAGGAGATCCAACCAGTCAATCCTAAAGGAAATGAGTCCTAAATATTCATTGGAAGTACTGATGCTAAAGCTGAAACTTCAATACTTTGGCCACTTGATGTGAAGAACTGACATTGGAAAAGACCCTGGTACTAGGAAAGATTGAAGGTGGGAGAAGGGGATGACAGAGGTTGAAATGTTTGGATGGCATCACTGACTCAATGGACATGAGTTTGATTAAGCTCAGGGAGTTGATGATGGACAGGGAAGCCTGGTATGCTGCAGTCCATGGGGTGGCAAAGAGTTGGACACAGTTGAGAGACTGATCTGAACTGAACTGATTCTTGAAAGAAGATAGTGAAACAGGCATATGGGGAAGTCAAAGACTCAAAGACAAAAATTAAAAAAAAAAAAAAAGGAGCATCCAGGGCTACGGATAAAAAAAAGCCTACAGATAGATATGAGACAAAGTGGATAACCTGTGAGAACTCAGAGACAGTACGGGCTATGTCAAAAGACATACGGATGAGAGGGAAGAACACTAGGATCAGTAAGAATCTTCTGACTACCAGGCATTTTCACATGCTTGATACCAGAACAATCCAATTTTAGTAGGAGAAATCTCCTACTAAATCAATAGGATCAATAGGATGATGTGACTTGCCTACAAGAATGCAGCTAGTAACTGGTTGGGCTAGAATTTTAACTCAGGCTTTTCTACCTATAAAATCCATAAATTGTCTTTGGTGTGGTATGCCTGTATTCGGGTTCTCCTTGAGCAAGCTCTGGGAGTTGGTGATGGACAGGGAAGCCTGGAGTGCTGCAGTCCATGGGGCTGCAAAGAGTCAGACAGGACTGAGCAACTGAACACAACCGAACTTCTCTTTATTCATTCAACAGTACCAGGCAATGGGATTAGAGTGCCGCACAAGGCAGAAGCTCCCCCAACACTCCCAGAACTTACTGTCTGACAGAAAAGAGATCCGAAATTAACTAAATAAATAAAAGTCACTCTGATAAATTGTAATTTATTAAGTTTATAAATTGTCATGTATGATTTAATAAATACGTGCATACAGAATTTTGGAGAAGGAAGGAAGCAAGTAAGATGCTGAGACAAAGTATAAAGTGTGTTTTGAACAGAACTTACTTTAGAAAGAGGGGCTGTATGCAGGAATCCCATTCCTGGGTACATATCCAGACAAAACTATAATTTTGTCTGCAATACAGAGATACAGGTTCAATCCCTGGGTTGGGAAGATCCTCTGGAGGAGGGCATGGCAACCCACTCCAGTATTCTTGCTGGGAAAATCCTATGGACAGAGGAGCTTGGCAAAATACAGTTCATAGGGTCACAAAGAGCTGGACATGACTGAAGCAACTGAAGAGCAGCAGCAGTGTTCAAAGCAGTACTATTTCCAATAGCCAAAACATGGAAGCAACCTAAGTGTCCTTCAACAGACGAGAGGATAAAGAAGGTGTGGCGCATACATACAGTAGAATACTACTCAGCCATAAAAAGGATAAAAGCATGCCTTCTACAGCAACATGAATGGACCTAGAGATTATCATAATAAGTGAAGAAAATCAGACATAAAAAGACAAATTATATCACTTATATATGGAATTTTTTTAAAAGTTTCAAATGAATTAATTTACAAAACAGAAATAGATCCACAGATATAGAACAGAAACTTACGGTTACCAAAGTGGAAATGGCAGGGAGGGATAACTTAGGAATTTGGAATTAACATGTACACAATACTATATATAAAATAGATAAAAACCGAGTATCTACTCTAAACCACTGCATAGCACTTGTTCTGTTGCTCAGTCATGTCCAACTCTTTCCCATGGACTGTAGCCTGCCAGGCTCCTCTGTCCATGGGGTTTCCCAGGCAAGAATACTGGAGCGGGTTGCCGTTTCCTTCTCCAGGGGATCTTCCCAACCAGGTGATCAAACCGAGGTCTCCTGCTTGAGAGATGGATTCTTTACCACTGAACCACCAGGGGAGCCCACTATATAGCAGAACTGTATTAAATATTTTATATTCAATATCTGCTAATAACCTATAAGGGAAAAGAATCTGGAAAAGAATATATAGATAGACAGATACCTGAATCATCTAGGTGTGCAGCTAAAACAAACACAACGTAGTAAATCAACTATACCTTAATTTAAAAAAAAAGAAAGAAGGCTCGTATGTGTCCTCTTGGTGGAGGTGAGATCAAAGTGGAAAGCAGAAGGATGAGGAAAAACCAGCCTTACAAAGAACAGGGAGAAGAACATAAACCTGATACTTTTTTTTTTTTTTTGCTACAAAACAAGCAGGTAAGATGAGCTACATCAAGATTCTACAAAGCATTAGGATGTGGGTAGCTTGAGGGCATTTAAAAAAAAGATCACATAAAACTGCATAGGTGTTCTAATAGTGAGTGGTGCTAAATCGGTTCCTTCCTTTTTCTTTTTCTTTTTTTCTTAGCTTCATTCATTCATTTATTCTTATTTTTATTCATTTTTTTTTCTTTTTTAAAAAATTTCCATTTAGTTACTTAGTTGAAAAAAATTTTAATGGTTAATCTTTTATCTTATATTCAGGAGTGTGTTGGACAATAATCTCCCATGTGTTGTGTTAGTTGCTCAGGCGTGTCCGACTGCAGCACCGTGGACTGTTGCCCACCAGGCTCCCCGGTCCATGGGGATTCTCCAGACAAGAATACTGCCGTGGGTAGCTATTCCCTTCTCCAGGGGATCCTCCCAACCCAGGGACTGAACCTGGGTCTCCTGCATTGCAGGCAGATTCTTTACTGTCTGAACCATCCTCATGACCTACTTACAAAAAACAAGGTTGGATTGAGATTCAAATGTCATAATATTTAAGTGGCAATTTAAGTGGTTAAATATCCACACTGAAACATGTTGATGGCTCTAGAATCTGGATTAGAGCTGTGGGACTCAACCTATGATCCTGCTTGTTGAACATTTTCATCCAAGATTTGCATAGAATCACATAAAATGTGATTATGGTTGGATGGGTAAACTACAGTTGTGACAGAAAAAAAATTCAAATGCTTTAAGTTGTTATACTCAGTGTTGACCAAAATATTAACAATAAAATGGAAAGTACGAGAATGCCTATATTCATTAAAATGATTGAGTTTACAAATGCAGATGTAGAGAGATTGGCTTGAAGGCAGTTCATGTGAGTGCTGGGAGTCGAAGTTGTCAGAAGCTTAAACAAGTCAACTGTGCTGGAAGGTTCCTAAGTGAAAGCTCCATGGGTAAGACTTCTATAACCTGCCCTGATCAGAGCCCATTGTGCTCAGATCTGACCCCTCCCTTGAAGACCAATGTGAAAAAGTAGAGTTGATCCAGAGGAGAGTTGCTTTGGCCTCAGCCATTCAATTATATGAATGCCATTTCTGCTTAGTGCATATAAATATACCTCTGTTCCTTTCAGTTGTAATGTTTTGCCTCCTGAATTTTGTATGTTCGATCCCTTTTGGAATCTAGGTTTAAATGTAAAAGCAGCTTCCTCAGAGCACTTCTATCATCAAAAACTACTGGCCTCATTCCCTGCCCACCCCAGTCACTCCCTATCACGTTGCCCTACTTAATTTTCTTCATGTTGCATGTACCTCTTTGAAAGTAACATTTTATGTGTTTTGTTGTTGTCTAGTCACTAAGTCATTTCTAACTCTTCTCTCTCCCCATGGACAGTAGCCCTCCAGGCTCTTCAGTCCATGGGATTTCCCAGTCAAGAATCCTGGAGTCTGTTGTGATTTCCTCCTGCAGGGGAATCTTCCCGACCCAGGTATCTAGCCTGCATCTCCTGCACTGCAGGCAGATTCTGTACCACTGAGCCACATCGGGAGCCTTTTTGTGTGTTTAGGTATCTAAATTCTAAGACATTCTAATTTTCCCTAGAAATGGAAGTATGAAAACAGGGCTTCATGTATCTTGGCTTTCCCTAGGCTACCAAACAGAAAGGCTCAAAATAAATTTGCTTGAAGGACTCCCTTGGTGTCCAATAGTTAGGACTCCACCCTTCCAATGTAGGGGTCAAGTGTTCAGTCCCTGATAGGGGAACTAAGATCCCACATGCTGCATGGCACAGCCAAAAAATACCAAAATTTGTTTGGAAAGGAATCATGTCAAGAAAAACAGAGGGAAACTGCTAAGTTTAAACTGGAGTAAAGGACTAAATTTAAACTGGAGAAGGAAATGGCAACCCACTCCAATATTCTTACTTGGAAAATCTCATGGACAGAGGAGCTTGGCAGGCTGTGGTCCTTGGGGTCACAATAGTCGGAGATGACTTAGTGACTAAACTACTAAAATAAAGGACTATAGCAGAGCTGCCTGCAACTCTATGAAGCACCATCAAGGGAAATAAAGAGACCCATGGTGTAGAACTTACACCAGAGGCACATTTAGGATTAATATGTAGAACTTAAGGAGCCTCATATTTGGCTCAAAATTAGGAACAGCTTCCTGTTAATCTGACTAATCTGGCAACATTATTAGCAGAATGAAGTTGTGAAAGAGTCCAATTGTATACAAACAACCAGAAATTGCCTAGCTGTGCATTGAAGAAATTGTACAGTCACACCTTGGATAAGTAGGAGGCTGAACTAAATGATGTTTAAAGCCATCTTTAGTTGGAAGCATTTATGTATCTGTAACATCTGTCAAGATCCAGAGAAACATTTGCTTTATTCTGTTATTGAACCAAGGAGGAACTCCAGCTGCAGAAAAAGCTTAGAACAAAAGCTTAGAACTGAACTGAGCTCAATTCACTTAAGAGATTTATTTTTATTATTCTCTTATGTTGCCAGTTTCACAAGCATAAATGAGGAAAAAAAAAAAAACAAAACAGGTTGGGGAGGGGAGTCTCATTTATGAGATGAGGATTCCAACATGTCGTTAAGCAAAGACCCTAATTATTAATTAATAAGACAATTTTCTTAAGACACGTTATTTACCAGATTGGTGGTGTTAATGAGGATGTTTTGCAGCTAATTTAATGCACAGCAATGAGCATTTTTATCACAAAAAGGACAAAATTCCTCTATATAATCAAAGCTCTCATTAGCAGCAAACTTCTGGTAAGTAATTCCTCATGCCTAAATGGAAGACATGAACACTGCAAAGATCTCTCCCTGGGGAAGTTAAGACTTTGAAGCATGCATTTAACATGAGATACTTCCTCAGAAATGCTCTGAGAACTCTACATTTCCATCTTCTACTGACTTGCAATGCACACATAACAGTACTTACCCATCGGAGCCTTCAACTGGACTGGCCCCAGCTAGCTACTATTTTGTTTGCATAGAAACCTGGGTTTCAGGTGCTTCCAAAGCACCCTCTATTGAATATTTCTAAGTAACACTCTCTACCCATCCCTCCTATTCAACGTTAAAATCAGTGCGGGACCTCCCTGGTGGTCATGTGGTGAAGAATACACCCATCAACGCAAGGGACACCAGTTCGACCCCTGGTCCAGGAAGATCTCACATGCCATGGGACAATTAAGCCTGTGTGCCATAACTGCTGAGCGCTCATGTCCTAAAGCCTGTGCTCTGCAACAAAAGAAGTCACCGCAAGAAGCCTGCACCCCACAACTAGTGAGTAGCTCCCGCTTGCTGCAGCTAGAGAAAACCCGAAAGCCCACGTGCAGCAATGAGCACCCAACACAGCCAAAAATAAATAATTAAGTCAAGGGCGCCATCATTCTCACCCAAGACTTTCACAATATCAGGGTCTACCCCAAGGTATCAACTTCCATGCTTCTCCGTTCCCAGCAAGTTGACAGAAAGAGAGAGCGAGAGTTAGTTGCTCTGTTGTGTCCGACTCTTTGCAACCCCATGGACAGTAGCCCGCCAGGCTCCTCTGTCCATGGGGCTTCTCCAGGCAAGAATACTGGAGTGGGTTGCCATTCCCTTCTCCAGGGGTCTTCCCAACTCAGGGATTGAACTTGGGTCTCCTGTATTGCAGGCAAATTCTTTACTGTCTGGGCCACCATCAGTCTCTCAGCTAATACCAGAAATGTCTAACCCAGGAGGCTCCAAAACCTCAACCACCTGGTCTGTTCATTGTAATCCCATCAGCAGTGACAAGCTCAGGAACATGAGGTGTTGAATCAGTACACTGGAAGGCTAGCTCGAGTTTCTCTGCTCATCTCTTCTGTTTACCTTCTTTTGGCACACATAGGTAGACTTCCTCTAAAACATTTCTGCTTGGACACAACTGTGCCCAATCACTCAGCTGTGTACAACTCTTGGTGGGATTGTAGCCCATCAGGCTCCTCTGTCCATGGGATTCTCCAGGCAAGAACGCTAGTGCTAGTGTTAAGTTGCTCAGTTGTGTCTGACTCTTTGTGACCCTTTGGACTATGGCTCCTCTGTCCATGGAATTTTCCAGGCAAGAACACTGGAGTCAGGTGTCATCTCCTTCTCCAGGGAATCTTCCCGATCTAGGGATCGAATCTCTGTCTCTTGCATCTCCTGCATTGGCAGGCGGATTCTTTACCACTAGTGCCATCTGGGAAGCCCTGGGCATAAGAAGTAGAAATTATCAAAATATTAGAATAAACCTCTTATTCTCTGTGAACATCACTGTAGATGGTAGAGATGAGAAATAGTGTATCATGTAGACAGTGGGCTAGAAAGTCATAGAGACTAATGTTCAAATTCTAGCTGTGCTCTTTACCTATTGTGAGAACTGGACTAGTTACTTAGTTTCATGAAGCATCACTGTCCTTACCTTCAAAAACAGGATAATGCTAGGGCTTCCCTGTGGCTGAGCAGTAAAGAATCTGCCCACAATGTAGGAGACTTGCAGGAGACACGTGTTTGATTCGCAGGTTGGTTAAATTCTCTGGAGGAGGAAATGGCAACCCACTCCAGTATTCTTGGCTGGAGAACCCCACGGACAGAGGAGCCTGGTGGGGCTGCAGCCCATGGAGTTGCAAAGAGTCAGATACAACTGAGCGATTTAACAACAACTGCCTGGGGCAGTGGTTGAGAATAGGACAAGAGTTCATAAACATGAAGACTGAGTAAAGTGCAAGTACACAGGAAGTACTATTTTCATAACAAATAATGCTATTAACTATACTAGCAACAGTGTGGAAAGGCTGGTGTCTATTTCTAATGTTGCATGTTGGGGTTGCTGTAATACAGAGACTCTGTGACAGTATCTGTGCCCCTTTCCATTATAATGTCACTGGCACAGTTATTTTTTTTTTTTAATTGTCTTACCTGGACCACTGCCTTCTAATGTGGCTTCCACTTTCAATCTCTTACAGTTTATTTATTTACCTTTAAGATTTTTTTAATGTCGGCCATTTTTAAAGTCTTTATTAATTTTATTACAATATTTCTTCTGTTTTATGGTTTTATCTTTGTCCACATACCATGTGAGATCTTAGCTCCCCATTGATGGATTCAACCCCCAGCCACTGCATTGGAAGGTGAAGTCTTAACCACTGGATTGCAAGGAAAGTCCCTCTCTTCCTATTTATCATCCAATTCATTCTTTTCAACACTACTGCAATTATTTCCTTACAGATGTTTCTGATTATTTATTTAACACTTGTATCTAGGATATTTTCTAAGGTCTTATCAAATAACATTGGATGCCCTTAGTATAACATTTGGGGTCCTCTAGATTCTAGACCAGGATGTCTAGCTCTAGGTAAGTGATCACACCATTACTTCATGGCAAATAAATGGGGAAAAGGTGGAAACAGTGACAGATTTTATTTTCTTGAGCTCCAAAATCACTGTGAATGGTGACTGCTGCCAGGAAAGTAAAAGATGCTTGCCCATTGGAAGAAAAGCTATGACAAACCTAGACAGCTTAGTTAAAAGCAAAGACAGAACTTTGCCGACAAAGGCCCATATAGTCAAAGCTATGGCTTTAAACCAAAACTACTCTTAACTCACAACTTCCATCAAAAGTCTAAACAATCAAAATCCAGATGCAACCAAGTTGACGGTAAAGATAAGAAGCCATGGAGAGAAGGAAGGCTATTCCTTAGGGCTGAAAGTTTTGTTCTCCTTTTTCCTTTGTAGAATAGGACAATGAGTAAAGAAGAAAGCAGTACATCTATCATCAATAGAACTTCATTTAATTTTTTACTGCATTAAAAAAAAGAGATTCATAACTGATACACATTTATATGTCTTAAATATTTGACATGACAAATTGGCCATGTTTGGTTGGCCAAAACGTTTGCTCTTTTCTTTAAGATCATGTGGAAAAACTCAAATGAAATTTTTGGCCAACCCAATACTATGCCATTCAAAAGCAGGCTATATCTAGAATATATTAGTACATCCTTTTTAGAGAGGTTTTGAAATTTGGTAAATATGACAAGGTTTATATTCTCTCTCAAAGCTGATATATTTTTCACACAACCACCTATGTCCCCCTTCATGTATCACAGATTGTCGTAGCAAAGAGGCTTGTATAACTCAATGAAGTTATGAGCCATTCCGTGCAGGGTCCCCTAAGACGGATAGGTCATAGTGAAGAGTTCTGACAGACGCTCACAAACCTAGACAATGTATTAAAAAGCAGAAATATCACTTCACTGGCAAAGGTCTATAAAGTCAAAGCTATGATTTTCTAGTAGTCATGTATGGATGTGAGAGTTGGGCCATAAACAAGGCTGAGTACTGAAGAACTGATGCTTTTAAACTTGGTGCTGGAGAAGACTCTTGAGAGTCCCTCGGACTGCAAAGAGATCTAAACAGTCAATATTAAAGAAATCAACCCTGGATATTCATTGGAAGGACTGATGCTGAAACTGAAACTCTATTACTTTGGCCACCTGATTCAAAGAGCCACCTCACAGGAAAAGGCCCTGATGCTGGGAAAGATTAAAGGCAGAAGGAAAGGGATGGCAGAAGATGAGATGGTTAGATAGTATCACTGGCTCAATGGACATGAATACAGAAAACTCTGAGAGATAGTGAAGAACAGAGGACCCTGGTGTGCTGCAGTCTATGGTATTGCAAAGAGTCAGACACAATTTTAGGAGTGAACAAGAACAACAAACCTACTATGCCACAAAGTCCCTCGTTTCTTGGTGATCATAGACAGTACTTGGAAGTGACTATAGGTTATGTTGAAGTATTTTAAAAGATGACCTGTAATAATGATGTGTTAAGTATTGGGCAGGGATTGTCTTCAATGTCAGGATAAACCCTGCTCACTTGCTTCAGTCGTGTCCGACTCTGTGCGACCCCATAGATGGCAGCCCATCAGGCTCCACCGTCCCTGGGATTCTCCAGGCAAGAACACTGGAGTGGGTTGCCATTTCTTTCTCCAATGCATGAAAGTGAAAAGTGAAAGGGAAGTCACTCATGTCCAACTCGTCACGACCCCATGGACTGCAGCCCACCAGGCTTCTTCGTCCATGGGATTTTCCAGGCAAGAGTACTGGAGTGGGGTGCCATCGCCTTCTCCAAGGATAAACTCTAGTGTTGGGTTAAGAAGCACCCCCTTCCTTACTTCCTACAACACAGTTCTAACAAACAACAAAGCTAAGCCTTGCCTGAATCTGGAGCCTCAGAAGATAAGGAACTAGAAGACTATGTAGAGAGAGTCTCTTGAACATGAGTCTTTTGATCATGCCTTCAATTTGATCCAGCATATCTCTATTGAGAACTTCCTGTGTACTCAATATTATATAAAGCACAACTACCCTGGACAGGGCTTCAAGAAAGTGTCATTTTGTTAGGCTCATTAAAGCCTTCAGCACCACCCTAGCTTTGCATAAGAACAAGATGCTATATTCCATCACTAAAATCATCTATATGAGGAAGCATGGTATTTTCCAGAATCCAACAGCTTGTCCCCCACCCCCATGAAATTATTTCAATTACACCCTGAGGGCCCATGTCTTCTCTCTTCTCCAAATAGACAGTGGATAGTGACTCACTCTGGAAACACTGACAAATAGTCTCTCAATGGCTTTAGATAAGAAGATTCTGGCCTCCATTTGCAGAGACTGATAAATGGCAGGGCCAGAAAAGAAGAAGTGTAGAATCAGAGGGATGGAAGAGACAAGGGTGTAAGGATAAGATAAAAATAATCTTTGAGAGAAAAGATCACTAGGACCAGGAAGCTGCTTCACTGCTGATGAGTCCTCTGAATGGCCTCCAATTAACCAACAGCCATCAGCCAATTACTCATAAAATGTCCACTTTAAAATGATATTCATCTGTGTCTCCAGCTGTTAACCCCAACCAACACTTCTTCCCTGAATAATCCAAAATATGATGGTCTGGAAAAATGTAAATCCCCACCACCACCATTCATACAGAAAAACCAAGAGGGTCTTGAATGTCTTCTTTCAAGATGGTAATGAAACAGGAGGAGAGGGGGCTGGGCACAACCTTTGAAAGAATGGAATAGCCTGAGGACACGACATAATTTGATTAGAAGTGAACAGGTCCAAGATGGCAGATGAGTTGCCTTCCACTAGACCTTGAACCCCAGCAATGTTTATCATAACACAGCAGCATGCTAAGTCACCCGGTAGTGCTGTGACTGTTCCAAGGCTGACCATCAAAGGCCAAAATGTGGGCAGTGGCCCAATTCTTGGAAATATCTGACCTTCCCTGAAATAGTGTAATTGTCCCACTCATTAGCCTACGAAATTAGCCAGCCCATAAAAACCAACTACATCATATTTTGAGGCGATTCTCACCTTCTGAGATGGGGCACACTCTGTGGAGTGAGTTTCTCTCTAAATACATCCACTTCTTACCTATTACTTTGTCTCTCACTAAATTCTTTCTGCGATGAGACATCAAGACCTGAGTTTCATTAAGTCTTGAAACCAGGGTGTGATCTCAGTCAAAAGACCATGAGTTTTGGCCAGGTTTGAGTCCTGGCCTTATGTTCCAATCTGGGTTTTAACTGGGTTCAAGTCCCAGCTGTGCAGGTTCAAGTCCCAATTTGAATTACAGGGTACCAGTAACACTAACAAAAAGCCCATATCTTTCTAAAAGGTGGGACTAGATATAATTAGCCTAATTTTCTTTTCAGCTGCAAAGAGTTTGGACAAAGAGATCATCAAACTAAGATTAAGTTCAACATCACAGTTACCATGATGGTGTATGATATCAGTCAATGTCATGGGAAAATATTAATTGAAATGAACTAATCCACTCAGTACCGAGTGCAGAACAATCTTGGGTGTCAAGCTGGAGAAGGAAGTTCCACTCCCTGTTTGCCTCTCAGATCCAGGTAACCAAGTCTACCAGAGGCCTGGTGAGGGGATGCTTCTTCCCAACTAACCAGGTTATGAAAAATATCCTCCCTGGGCCTTAATTGGAAACAAACTAAAAATCAGATCCATCCTCTTTAACTGAATGGAATCCGATCTTTCAGAACTGGGTTTACACCTAAGCTGAAGGTATGATTGTAAGTAATCTTCTACACTATGGCAAGTATGTAGGAGTGAGGGGGTGGGGTGGGTGCTGTGTGAAGATTCAAGAGGAGATAGAGGAGATGATACAAAGTGGTACTCTGTGGATGGGTCTTCACAGTCAGTCTACCTGCATCATTGTCTAAAGGCTTCACGCCCTTTCACCTTTCACCAGGCAAGCCACTCACCAGCTGGTCATGTGAGGCCATAGAAAGGAGAGGTTTTTTCTACTCATTAGACATGTAAACAAATTGATATAACCAGAGGATAAATCAAGATACACTACAATCTCTTTTCCAAAGCAAGTTAGTGGCAATGCTTCACTCTGGATCACTTCCTGACAGTGATGTCACCAAGAAGGGCTAAATAGCAGGTCCATGGGTCAAGGACAAATACATAATGGAAATTAGAATGGGAAAAGTCCCAAGGAAGATAACTGTCAGCCTCTTGACCCCAAAGAAATGAAGTTGTACTCTACCCAGATGAAGTCCAGAAAGGTTAAGTGGATTGGCCAAGGTCACAAGATTAGTATGTGGTAGGAAGTTGAATGGTGAGCAAATCTCATCTCTGTCTCCTGCCTCTTCTTAAGCTCTCTTTTGACCATTAAAAAAAGGGAAAAAATGGACAGAAATCAATAGTTTTAACTAGTGTATTTTTCTCCCGGCTGCTCAAAGTGAATGAGCTAAATGTATACATGTATCCCCNAGGTCACAAGATTAGTATGTGGTAGGAAGTTGAATGGTGAGCAAATCTCATCTCTGTCTCCTGCCTCTTCTTAAGCTCTCTTTTGACCATTAAAAAAAGGGAAAAAATGGACAGAAATCAATAGTTTTAACTAGTGTATTTTTCTCCCGGCTGCTCAAAGTGAATGAGCTAAATGTATACATGTATCCCCCCTTCGAGCCTCCCTCCCATACCCCGTATCCCACCCGCTAGGTCATCACAGGGCACGAGTTGAGCTCTCTGTGCTGAGCAGCAGCTTCCAGCTATCGGTGAGTTTTGCACATGCTCCTGCATGCACATCAGTGGTACTTTCCCAGTTTGCCCCAACTCCCCTGCCTTCCCACCTGTGTCCATGTGTCCACTCTCTATGTCTGCATCTATTCCTGCCCTGCAAATAGGTTCATCTGTACCATATTTTCTAGATTCCACATATGAAGTAAGTAAGAAAGAGAAAAACATGTCATATATTAACATATATGTGTGGAATCTAGAAAGTGTGCATGTGTGGTTCAGTTCAGTTCAGTTCAGTCGCTCAGTCGTGTCCAACTCTTTGTGACCCCATGAACTGCAGCATGCCAGGCCTCCCTTCACACTTCAAGTTTTTTAAACTTACTATAAAGTTATATCAAGACAGTATAATACCAGTATAAAGCTAAGACATACATCAATGGAATTGAATTGAGTATTCAGATAAATCCTCACTTATTTATGACTAATTGATTTTCAATAAGAATTTGAAGCCAATTAATGGGAAAAGAATGGTCTTCTCAATAAATAGTGCTAGTACACTGCCACATGCAAAAGATTGAATAACCCTTACCTTCTACGTGTACAAAAATTAACTCAAAATGGAACAAAGACCTAAGTACAGGGGGAAAATTATAAAACTCTTAGAAGAAAATATAAGCAAAACCATTGCCTTGGATTGCTGCTGCTGCTGCTAAGTCGCTTCAGTCGTGTCCAACTCTGTGTGACCCCAAAGACGGCAGCCCACCAGGCTCCCCCATCCCTGGGATTCTCCAGGCAAGAATACTGGAGTGGGTTGCCATTTCCTTCTCCAATGCAGTAAAGTGAAAAGTGAAAGTGAAGTAGCTCAGTCGTGTCTGACTCTTAGCTAGACAATAGTTTCTTAGATAGGGCACCAAGAGCACAAGCAACAAAAGAAAAATAAATTAGATTTCACCAAACTTTAAAGATTTTGTGAGTCAAAAGACATCGCTGCTGCTGCTAAGTTGCTTCAGTCATGACCGACTCTGTGCGACACAATAGATGATAGCCCACCAGGATCTGCCGTCCCTGGGATTCTCTAGGCAAGAACACTGGAGTGGGTTGCCATTTCCTTCTCCAATGCATGCAAGTGAAAAGTGAAAGTGAAGTCGCTCAGTCGTGTCTGACCCTTAGCGACCCCATGGACTGCAGCCTACCAGGCTCCTCCGTCCATGGGATTTTCCAGCAAGAGTACTGGAGTGGGGTGCCGGTGCCTCAAAAGACACTACATTATTGAAAAAGTAAAAAGTAAACTGACAACCCACAGAATCAGAGACAATATTTGCAAATCATGTATCTGATTAGTAATTTGTATTCAAAATACACAAAAATTCTGACAACTCAATAATAAAGAAACATTTTACAACCCAATGTAAAAGTTAGCAAAGAATTTGAATATTTTCCAAAGAAGATTTGCAAATGGCCAGTAAGTAGACGAAAAGATGCTATCATTAGTCATTAAAAAAAAAATGCAAATCAACACCACAGTGAGATACTACTTCACATCTGCTAGGATGGCTATAAAGAAAAAAAAAAAAAAAAAAGAAATATCAAGTGTCCATAGGATGTGGAGAAACTGGAGCCCTCATTCATAGCTGGTGAGGATGCAAAACAATAGAGCTGCTTAAGAAAACAATTTGGCAGTTTCTCAGAAAGGTAAACAAAGAGTTAGCATATGGCCCAACATTTCCATTTTTAAATGTATACCCAAAAGATTCAACAACATATGTCTGCACAAAAACTTGTACACAATGTCGATAACATTTTTTTCAAAATGGTCAAAGGGGAAGTAACCCTGATGTGTATCAATAGAAGAATGGATACACAAAATGTGGTTACCCACATACTTGAATATCATTTGCCAATTGAAACAAATGAAATACTGATAATGCTACAACATGGATGACTCTTGAAAACACGGCAAGTGAAAGAGGCCAGACCAAAAAAAAAGGCCATATATTGTATTTTTCCATTTATATGAACTGTTCAGAATAGCAAATCCACAGAGACAAAAAGTAAATAGTGGCTGCCAGAGCTTTTGAGGGTGGGTATGAGAAATGGAGAGTGATTTAAGATATATAAAAGGTTTCCTTTGGGGATGAGAAAAATGTTTTGGAATTAGATAATGGTAATGGTTTTATATCAAAGAAAGGCAATGTCAAAGAACGTTCAAACTACTACACAATTGCACTGATCTCACACGCCAGTAAAGTAACGTTCAGAATCTCCAAGCCAGCCTTCAGCAATACGTGAACCGTGAACTTCCAGATATACAAACTGGTTTTAGAAAAGGCAGAGGAACCAGAGATCAAATTGCCAACATCTGCTGGATCATGAGAAAAGCAAGAGAGTTCCAGAAAAACATCTACTTCTGCTTTATTGTCTATGCCAAAGCCTTTGACTGTATGGATTACAATAAACTGTGGAATATCCCAAAAGAGATGGGAATACCAGACCACCTGACCTGCCTCTTGAGAAACCTATATGCAGGTCAGGAAGCAACAGTTAGAACTGGACATGAAACAACAGACTGTTTCCAAATAGGAAAAGGAGTATGTCAGGGCTGTATATTGTCACAATGCTTATTTAACTTCTATGCAGAGTACATCATGAGAAATGCTGGGCTGGAAGAAGCACAAGCTGGAATCAAGATTGCTGGGAGAAATATCAATCACCTCAGATATGCAGGTGACACCACCCTTATGGCAGAAAGTGAAGAGGAACTAAAAAGCCTGTTGATGAAAGTGAAAGTGGAGAGTGAAAAAGTTGGCTTAAAGCTCAACATTCAGAAAACAAAGATCATGGCATCTGGTCGCATCACTTCATGGGAAATAGATAGGGAAACAGTGGAAACAGTGTCAGACTTTATTTTGGGGGGCTTCAAAATCACTGCAGATGGTGACTGCAGCCATGAAACTAAAAGACGCTTACTCCTTGGAAGGAAAGTTATGACCAACCTAGATACTATATTCAAAAGCAGAGACATTACTTTGCCAACAAAGGTCCGTCTAGTCAAGTCTATGGTTTTTCCAGTGGTCATGTATGGATGTGAGAGTTGGACTGTGAAGAAAGCTGAGCACCAAAGAATTGATGCTTTTGAACTGTGGTATTGGCGAAGACTCTTGAGAGTCCCTTGGACTGCAAGGAGATCCAACCAGTCCATTCTGAAGGAGATCCGCCCTGGGTGTTCTTCGGAAGGAATGATGCTAAAGCTGAAACTCCAGTACTTTGGCCACCTCATACGAAGAGTTGACTCACTGGAAAAGACTCTGATGCTGGGAGAGATTGGGGGCAGGAGGAGAAGGGGACGACAGAGGGTGAGATGGCTGGATGGTATCATCGACTCGATGGACAAGAGTTTGAGTGAACTGTGGGAGTTGATGATGGACAGGGAAGCCTGGCGTGCTGCGATTCATGGGGTCGCAAAGAGTCAGACACGACTGAGCAACTGAACTGAACTGAACTGAATGGTTTTATAAATTTGAGAATATACTAAAAATCAGTAAGTTTTATACTTTCATAGAACAGATGTTATGGCATGCGAATTACATGGCAGCTGGGGAAAAGAATGATTCACTTGGTTCAAGGGATGAAATTCATCTTTGTTCTATCAATGAACCCAACATTTAAAACTGAAAACTGGAACTTTGTTGGAGACTACTAAAGGGGTATGAATCTAGGAAAGAGAATATTTTTTAACATGTGACTTCAAACAAAACAAACAAAAATTGACCTATATTCAAAGTTCAGAAGTGCACAAAGCACATCCATGAAGGAATATGGTGCTAGGAAACATGGCAGTTGTTTTGTATGGCTGGAGTATAGGGTACATGGAGCAGGGGCCAGTTCTTGGGGAAATACATGGAAATGAGTGAATGGTCTTTCATGAAAGGACAAGGAATCTAGACTGTTTTTAAGTACAGACCAAGTAGTTCCAAAAAATAGCATTACTTAAAAATCACATGAGAGAGGACTTCCCTGATGATCCAGTGGTTAGGAATCTGCCTTCTAATGCAGGGGACACATGTTCAGTCCCTGGTTGGGGAACTAAGATCCCACAGGATGCAGAGCAACTAAGCCCCCACTCTGCAACTAGAAAGAAGGCCCCATGTGCTACAATTAAGGCCCTATGCAGCCAAATAAATAAATTTGAAAAAAAAAAAAGAATGATTAAGAAAAATCACATGAGAAACTTCTGGAAGTATTCTATGTTCTTCAGTACTACCACTTCAGAGTTGCTAATCCTATACACCTCATAGAAAAAAAGAAAGAAAGAAAGAAAGAAATTGAAGTCACTCAGTTGTGTCCGACTCTTCATGATCCCATCGACTTCAAGCCTACTAGGCTCCTCTGTCCATGGGATTTTCCAGGCAAGGGTACTGGAATGGGTTGCCATTTCCTTCTCCAGGGGATCTTCCTAACCCAGGGATTGAACCCAGGTCTCCCACCTTGCAGGCAGATGCTTTACTATCTGAGCCACCAGGGAAGCAGAGGACACTAATCCCCCCGCCTGCAGGTGACTCTAATATATGGACAGATTTCAGAAATGCTTTTAGGCAAAGGCAGTTTTGAGAAGCCTGATAAGTAGTGAAGTCCTGAACTAAAGCTGTTGAATGAAGGTAAAAAGGAAGGGAAAGATTACAGGGACGTTTAGAGAGGCCTAGTCAAATTCATTCCACAAATTCATTTATTTCAACAACTTTTATTAAATATGTTCTCTGTATGAAATGCAGTATCTAAAATGTTAAAATCACTCCTTATGGAGACTTTATTCTATTTAACAAAATACAGCATGAGCAGAAGCATAAGAATTTAAGTGATAACAATAAGCAAGATAGGCTGGATAAGTGGTTGACGTTGACATCATTCACTGAGAAAGAGAATTAAATAATAGTATCAGCAAACCTTTCCTGGAGAAGGGAATGGCAACCTGCTCCAGTATTCTTACCTGGAGAATTCCATGGACAGAGGAGCCTGGCAGGCTAGAGTCCATGGGGTTGAAGAGTCAGACACAACTGAGCAACTAACACACACACACACACACACACACACACACACACACACATTTACATGCCAGTAAGAACTTTATACATTCACTCCTCACAGTAACTGTGTCTGTGTCATCATCCTCATTTTAGAAATGTGGAACTATGTCCAGGCAGGCAAGGGAAATCTACTGCCTCAAGTGGTACAGCTGGGAAACCAGGAAGGAGGCAGGATTTGATCCAAGTAGTCTGGCTTCAAAGAGTGGCTATTGTGAAATCAATGCCTGACTCAACCTAAAGTTTATTTTATTGAGTTATCCTATCCTTCATTGGGAGAAGGCAATGGCACCCCACTCCAGTATTCTTGCCTGGAAAATCCCATGGATGGAGGAGCCTGCTAGGCTGCAGTCCATGGGGTCGCTAAGAGTCAGACACGACTGAGCGACTTCACTTTCAATTTTCACTTTCATGCATTGGAGAAGGAAATGGCAACCCACTCCAGTGTTCTTGCCTGGAGAATCTCAGGGACAGAGAAGCCTGGTAGGAGGCCGTCTATGGGGTCACACAGAGTCGGACACGACTAAAGTGACTTAGCAGCAACAGCAGCAACATCCTTCATTGACTTCCATCTGCAGGATCTGCTGTATTTATTCTGAAGCAGACATTCTTTGTTTGGGGTCTACAAATGAGTTTCAGGAGGTTCATGAATCCTTGACATGATATGGAACTTTTTCATGGGCATGCCTACATACATTCTTGGAGAGAGAATCTGTAACTTCAGTAAAATGATCTATGTTAAAAAAGAAGATTAACAATTTCTGGGGAATTCCCTGGCAGTCCAGTGGTTAGGACTCAGTGCTTTCACTGCAGAGGGCCAGGTTTGATCCCTGGTTGGGACAACTAAGATCCTGCAAACTAGGCTGAATCCACCCCTCAAAAAAAAATCTTTCTTCTGGGATTCAGCCCATGACATCATGGGTATGATGAAGTTTGTAGGAGAAAACTCTCTGTGAAAACATATAAGTCATTATGCTTTAGAGTGGAAATCTCTCCTCCCTCTGTCCTATTGTCTTACCCCAATCTCAGGAACACCCTGCTGGGTACCAATTGCCTGGAAGTCTCCTTACACACTGTTTCCAATCTCAGTGCTACACCTGTGTCCTCCTAACACGGGGGAAAGCCCAGATTAGTTCCTTTATCGTGTCACTAAAGTTTTGCTTGTCTCTAAACTAATTATTATAAAGTTTCATTAATTAACTAATTTAATGGATGTACCTGAATGTGACTTTTCTGATCCCTGTAGGACACACTTCCCCCACTCACATTACCCTTTGGCGAGGTTCCAACTTCCAAGAGGGCTTTCCCCCTGAATGAGTGCCAGGATTAAGGAAGCAGGGCTAGTTGGTCCTTGAGTATTTCACTGGTGTCAGCTTTTCCCAGGAGAGACATGTTCCTTCTGATAGTAACCCACTCTTCCAAGGGAAAGCTCTAATTTCAGAACTGGAAATTAAACTTAATTTCCGGTTAAGTTTAATTTTTAAAGAGAATTTCTCATCAGCTATTCATAAGTAGCATCTACATGTCTTAGGAATTAGGAAAAAGAGAGAAATCGAAAGACATTATGATGGCAGTCCTGTTACTTAGAGCATGTTTTTAAAAATGTAATTCCTGGATCTCTTGCATTAGAATCACTGAGGATGCCTGAAGAAAGTCACTGATTCCTGGGACTTGTACAAGTGCTCTGAACCAGAAGGTTCCTGGAATCTATACTATCAATAGCACTACAGGTGATTCTTGTGCAGTCTTAAGGTGACTAAGATGGCTGGGAATGTCTGCAGCTAGATTTCACAGTGAAGTACTAAAATCAGGGGACTCCATATCAGGTTGCCTAAGACCACTCAGCCAAACTGCTAGTTCCCCTGAGCTCCTATACAACCTTGAGGGCAGAGGGGACAACAGACAGGGGTGCAGATGCTGAGATGGCACCCTGTTGCCACATGCCTTCCAGAGTGACTGACTGAATCCCACTTTGAAGCAAAGGCTGGAGAGCTCCACCTTACACTTGCTCACACTCCTGGTGTCCTAGCTTTAAGTTCGGCAGCAGAATCTGTTTAAACCAAGAGTGTCCATTGGGGTCAATATCACTTTAAGAGCTTATGGAGGAAAAAAGGTTTCAGGGCAGAAAGATGAAAGAACTGTTTGTAAATCCTCCTCCTTGTACCATTTGACTCTTTGTTATTTACCCTGGACTGAACACAAAAATGAAAGTGAATAGGAGAGATGCAGGCAATTGAGCAGTAAAATAATGTGGGAATGTCCTGTTCTATTTTCTCCAACCACCAAATATTATTTTCATCTCTTTAGCTTTCTGTCAGTTTCTCAAAATTCCTGTACCACAATGTCTTCAGTAATTATCTGCAGATGCCCCCATGCCTTGCTCAACTCCAGAATCACCCACAACCCCATCTTAATAACCCATCCCAATGTGCCCAGTTTCCCACACTGTCAGCCTTTAGGCTCTAGTCATCCTCCAATGAACAGTTTTCCCTGAGTCTTCCTTTGCTCTCAATCTCCTGCAGCAATTAAAGAGGGAGCTAAAGGGCCGTTTTGTGAATGGAATAGTGCTGATTAGGGGTAAGCAAGTCAGAAGAGAGTGCTTGCTTTTCTCTAACTTGCCTTGATGAAGCTGCCATAGAGCTGCATATGTTACAGTCACAAGCCTCTTAATAATAACCAATGTAAACTCTAATTAAAAAATAGCTAACTTCCACCGTGTGTTCACCACGTGGCCAGCATTTTATTAACTGCTTCAAATGCAGTATGCCATTTAATATTCTCAAGAATCCAGTGAGCTGGACTCCATTATCATCCCCATTTTAGACATGAGAAAAAGTAAAGTATCTGTAAAGGTCATACAGGTGTTCATTGATAAAACTGCTATTCAAATTCAGGACTGTTTGATTCCATAATGAACACACATTAACAGGATTGGGTCACTTTTGCATCCCATAGTATGGCTTTGCCTGCAAATAGCAACAACAAAAAACTTAGATGAGTTAACTATTTCAATAACAAAAAGACTGGAGTTACATGTTTCCAGGGTTAGTTAAATCATGAGCCCTTCGATGACAGGGTTCTGGGTTATATTATCTGAGATGTTTTGGCTTTTCTCCTCATGATCTTAAGATGGCTGCCATGTTGCCAAATATCATCTCTTTGTATGACAACATCCAAAGGCTAAAAAGAAATGGGGAGGGTACTCTTCCTACCTGTGTTCATTATATCAGGAAGAAAAATGTTTCCCAGAATACCCCAGCAAATACCCTTTTCTAAGTCATGAGTCAGAACTGGGTCACATGTCCCACCTCTCCTAATCAGCCATTGGCAAAGAACTATCCTGCCTTGTTTCAGCCTATGAAGCCTGAGAAGGAACTCACCTACCCTGGGCACATTGCCACACGCCTAAATTCTGAAACGAAATCAGAATCAGTTAATAGGGAAGAGCAGGATACAAAGCTGTCTTGTCTCCTACACATTATTTTTAGTTTTGTGCTTCACCTCTCCTTGATTTTCCAGGATTTCCTTCATCTATCCAGATTGTTGACTCTCCAGTGCCAATATGAAAGACACCATATATTCTGTACTAGGGGAGCCAGTTAGGAGAAAAAACTTTCAGGATGAAAATGTTCATGTTATTTTAATTAGTTAGAAATTGTGAGGCAAATGATATATACATATGTGTGTGTATATATATATATATGACTATTACTCTCAAATAATTATGATGTAGGGCTTTTAAAAAGTCAAACTACCATCTAATTTATAATGTTTTCACTCTATTTCACATAACCCCCTTCCATTATTCTTTATGGATGTTTCATAGATATTTTCTCTTACAAACATTTTGTTAACAAAATTATTTCATGGTCTACTTCAGCTTTATGTCATGATAGTTATTTATGAATGAGAGAGCTTCTAATTTTTCCCTATTATAAGCTTTTCAAATACTTCTGCAAAGTGTTGTTTCTGTTATTTTGCAAATTGGCCAAATACTATCACAAAATATAAATTTCCCAGAATAATTGGGAGTTTATGCAATTGTGTAGTTCATCACATGGAGCAGTCTAAGTTCAAATGTTGGGTAATTGAAATCTTCTTAATAAAGAGGGTATTTATTTAAGAAGAATATTTTTTTCCTTGGCCC
The DNA here is from genome assembly GCA_006410635.1 of Cephalophus harveyi. Taxonomy (NCBI): domain Eukaryota; kingdom Metazoa; phylum Chordata; class Mammalia; order Artiodactyla; family Bovidae; genus Cephalophus; species Cephalophus harveyi. The sequence goes on along the minus strand of SJYT01059923.1, from coordinate 345,150 downwards.
TGTCACAACCATCTGGGGACGGGGCAGGCTACCACCGTGTTTCCTATTGCACAGCCCTGGCTGACACGTATCACTACAACCATGTTTATCTTCTTGCTGCTCTTGGCAATTAGTTCTTTCACAACCCTGCATTGCCCTGTCTCCACCGATCTCCCGTCTTGTTTTGCTTGAAAGCATAAATTAAAATCTATGTTTTACATACCTATTTTTTTGAAAAGTACCTCGCATTCCAAATCATCCTTTCCACCTGATCATCCATAATTTTAGGTTAAGGTGACTATCAGAAGTGACCTTCCAACATCCTCCATTGTGTACGTTAGGAAATGATCCTAGATGAAATGAGGCTGCTTGTTCATAACCATGCAGCTCCTTCATGCTTTAAGGGGGTTTCTGCTCCCCCAAACCAAGGAAGAGTGGGGATAGGAGAAGGGTGATGGGGGATTGGTGGGAGCATCAGTGAAGGAGGAAGAGAGTAACGATCTGAAGTGTCTGGGAGTCCCAGGAGGAGTGGAGAGAAGGCTTCCATCTGGGCACCAAGAAAACGGGGATGCATGGACTCAGTGTTATTTCCCTTTGAGTGCAGACCTACCCGTGGATAACATGCCTCCAAATGGCACTCGGCGCTTGGAACCACCCGACCCCCAATTCAGAACTGCTGCTGCTGCTGCTGCTGCTAAGTCACTTCAGTCGTGTCCGACTCTGTGTGACCCCATAGACGGCAGCCCACCAGGCTCCCCCGTCCCTGGGATTCTCCAGACAAGAACACTGGAGTGGGTTGCCATTTCCTTCTCCAATGCAAGAAAGGGAAAAGTGAAAGGGAAGTCGCTCAGTCGTGTCCGACTCTTAGCGACCCCATGGACTGCAGCCCACCAGGCTCCTCTGTCGATGGGATTTTCCAGGCAAGAGTACTGGAGTGGGGTGCCATTGCCTTCTCCATCAGAGCTACTAGTTAATCTATTATTAAATCCTGCAGGGTAGGCAATTTTGTTTTCTGCCTAACTCATCTCAAGAAAACTAAAGCTATGTCAGAGATTTCATTACTTGAGTCTCTTTTGGTTGCAAGTGACTGAAACTCATATTTCAAATTCATGTTAAGCAATCAGGCTCAGGCAACCAAACATACCATCAGGATTCTCACTCACCATCATTTCTCTCTTCTCTAAACATCAGTCTCCTTCCCTCATACTGATGACGAGCCTGGTAAGAACCTCACCTCTGCATCCGAGAGGGAGAATTGGCTCCTATTCTCTCCCGTTCCAACTTCGAAACTCTCCAGGCCTAATGACAGTCATGGCAACACTCATACCCAGAAAAGCAAATCAAAAGGATGGAGAGGGCCGAGGCTGTGGAAGACCTCAGGGCTGCCATTCCACTCTTGGGGACCTTCTCAGTAAGGATCATAGATGGGGTGCTGAGCAAATAAAGTAGGGCTGAAAAACAGTCAAACTACCTTTCAATTGGGCTTCCCAGGTGGCACTAGTCGTAAAGAACCTGCTTGACAATGCAGGATACATAAAAGACGCAGGTTTGATTCCTGGGTTGGGAAGATCCCCTGGAGGAGGAAATGACAACCCACTCCAGTAGTCTTGGCTGGAGAATCCCATGGACAGAGGAGCCTGGCAGGCTACAGTCCATAGGGTTGCAAAATGTCAGACACAACTAAAGCAACTTAGGACACACACACACACACACCTTTCAATTAAAACTATTAATTGCTTACTACAGGCTTTGGAGAGACAATGAGGAGAGGGTTCCATTCAGTAACCATCTCTTTAATATTGTGGGACTGTGATAATTTTCAGGGCTTTAAAAATACTTAAGTATTATAAATAGATATCAGATAATATTAACCAAATAATTGTTAACAAATCTGATATAGAGAACCAACCATAACAAATGCAAAATAAAGCAATAACATCTAAGAAGAATCTTTTCATTTTAACATAGACACATCACACTTTAACTAAAGTTGTGACATTTACTTCAAGGTGAACTTTGAATTCCTATACAGCATCTTAAATAAATATAAGTAGATATACTTATGTAAGCTGCATTTAGATTAATTGCATATGATATAACCTTCCAGTATTTTGAATATGAATATACACTCAGAAATTTATCAGTATAAACCTGTAAAATTTATGTTTGCAATTACTAGAAATCCCAACTCAATGTAATGAACCAGAAGAGAATGTTTATCATAAATAGCAGTGAGTCCCAGAGGTAGTGCCTCTCTAGCTTTGAGTGGTTTAAACTTTTCTTGACTGGTTTGGCCTCTGATTGAAACAGAATTAATTTCCCTCCCTCTTCTACTACATCAGTTCAGTTCAGTTCAGTCGCTCAGTCGTGTCCGACTCTTTGCGACCCCATGAATCGCAGCACGCCAGGCCTCCCTGTTCATCACCATCTCCCGGAGTTCACTCAGACTCATGTCCATCGAGTCCGTGATGCCATCCAGCCATCTCATCCTCGGTCGACCCCTTCTCCTCCTGCCCCCAATCCCTCCCAGCATCAGAGTCTTTTCCAATGAGTCAACTCTTCGCATGAGGTGGCCAAAGTACTGGAGTTTCAGCTTTAGCATCAGTCCTTCCAAAGAAATCCCAGGGCTGATCTCCTTTAGAATGGACTGGTTGGATCTCCTTGCAGTCCAAGGGACTCTCAAGAGTCTTCTCCAACACCACAGTTCAAAAGCATCAATGCTTCAGCACTCAGCCTTCTTCACAGTCCA
>SJYT01059923.1:307414-334971 GCA_006410635.1 Cephalophus harveyi | reverse complement strand
GTTTCTTTTTTGGGCTTCTAGAAGTCTAAGTTGATGCTATAAAATAATATTGAATAAGTTAAAATAGTAAACTGAAAGATACAATACTTCTTACTTCTTCATTTTCACCTGTCTCTTATACACATCTAGATGTGTATAAGAGACAGCATATATGTTGTCTCTTTCTTGCTAATAATAAAATCCTTGATTATGCATTTTAAATTTTATTCTATAGCCCATAGATTTTGATAATGAATGTTCTTATTTCTATTAGCTTCAAGATTACAATTTGCTTTGTTTTCTAATTGATCCAGATATTTTAAAAACCTCTCAATTTCAATTGAAATTGTTTTAAGACATGATTAAACTTTATTTTAGTTACCTCATTCTTGAGGTGCTGTTTTTGTTTATTTTTGTTTTGTCACCAAATAATGACCTTTAAATAGCCATCCTTTTAAAGATTTAAGAGTTTGTTTTTGTGGTCAAGTACGTGATGATTTTGTTGTGTTTTTTACCTTTCTGTCTGAAATCTTTTTAATTGCATTACATTTAATGTAATCTATCACCTCTGAAAGAGGGATATTTAAGTCCCGCTGTTTCAAATCTCTTTGATCAAGTTCTCCTTGAATCCTCTGCCAGTTATCAAGTTATTGTCTTTCAGCTGCCCGTCTACCCTTCATTGCCCAATTTGTGATCCTGGAGCTGCAACTATGGGCATTTTCTCCTTCCGCATGGGGCACAATATTAGCCTTTGTCGGTAGAGGGCAGTAGAGGGACACTGCAGGGGAAAGAGACTTGTCTTTCTGGTTATAGTGAGCTTCCCTTCTTGCACCTCTGCCAGACGGCAGGCATGCAGGACTCCCAGTGGAACTGGCCCCCAGCAAATTTTAGCAGTTCTTCTAATGGCAGCTTTCAGCTGAGTTCCACAGGCACTCCAGCCGGCTTCCACTTACGTTTCAAAGGCACCCTAGATAGCTTCCAAGGGGATTCAACAGCCCCATGTGGGCAGTATCTGCAGTACTGGGGTGAACATCACCGTCCAGGGGCTATCGTCATATCTTTGCTAATGATATCTAAATCTCAGTCTGGGGTCAGGGGTGGAGGGAGGGCAGGAAGGGAGCTCTCTCAAATTCAGCCATAGGGGTAGCTGCTGTTCCCTTTATCTGCCTTCCTACATTCTTTAGAACTCACTTTATGCCTTAATAGCTAATCCCATTACTAATTTTAAATGTCTTATATTAAACTTTCCCCATTTAAATTCAATTCAGTTCAGTTCAGTTGCTCAGTCGTGTCCCACTCTTTGTGACCCAATGGACTGCAGTCTGCGAGGCTTCCCTGTCCATTACCAACTCCCAGAGCTTACTCAAACTCATGTCCATAATGTTTGTGATGCCATCCAACCATCTCATCCTCTGTCGTCCCCTTCTCTTTCCATCTTCAATCTTTCCAGGCATCATGGTCATTTCCAATGAGTTAGTTCTTTGCATCAGGTGGCCAAAGTTTTGGAGTTTCAGCTTCAACATCACTCCTTCCAATCAATATTCAGGACTGATTTCCTTTAGGATGGACTGATTAGATCTCCTTGCTGTCCAAGGGACTCTCAAGAGTCTTCTCCAACACCACAGTTCAAAAACATCAATTCTTCAGTGCTCAGCTTTCTTTATAGCCCAACTCTCACATCCATATAGAACTACTGGAAAAACTATGGCTTTGACTAGATGGACCTTTGTCTTCAAAGTAATGTCTCTGCTTTTTAATATGCTATCTATGTTGGTCATAGCTTTTCTTCCAAGGAGCAAGCATCTTTTAATTTCATGGCTGTAGTCACTGTCTGCAGTGATTTTGGAGCCCCCCAAAATTAAGTCTCTCGCTGTTTCCACTGTTTCCCCACGTATTTGCCATGAAGTGATGGGAGTGAATGCCGTGATCTTCATTTTATGAATGTTGTTCACTCTCCTCTTTCACTTTCATCAAGAGGCTTTTTAGCTCCTCTTCACTTTCTGCCATAAGGGTGGCGTCATCTGCATATCTGAGGTTATTGATAACTCCTGGCAATCTTAATTCCAGCTTGTGCTTCATCCAAGCCCGGCATTTCTCATGATGTACTCTGCATATAAGTTAAATAAGCAGGGTGACAATATACAGCCTTGACGTACTCCTTTTCCTATTTGGAACCAGACTGTTGTTCCCTGTCCAGTTCTGTTGCTTCTTGACCTGCATACAGATTTCTCAGGAGGCAGGTCAGGTGGTCTGGTATTACCATCTCTTTAAGAATTTTCCACAGATTGTTGTGATCCATACAGTCAAAGGCTTTTGCGTGGTCAATAAAGCAAAAGTCGATGTTTTTCTGGAACTCTCTTGCTTTTTCAATGATCCAGCGTATGTTGGCAATTTGATCCCTGGTTCCTCTGCCTTTTCTAAATCCAGCTTGAACATCTGGAAGTTCATAGTTCACGTATGTTGAAGCCTGTCTTGGAGAATTTTGAGCATTACTTTGCTAGCATGTGAGATGAGTGCAACTGTGTGGTAGTTTGAACATTCTTTGGCATTGCCTTTCTTTGGGATTGGAGTGAAAACTGACCTTTTCCAGTCCTGTGGCCACTGCCGAGTTTTCCAGATTTGCTGGCATATCACTGTGAATATTATCTCCTGACTGGACCCTTCCTGCTACATATACCAGGTAGTTTTGCTGCTTTTAAAAAATGTTATTATATGATAGCTCTCTGATCCATTTGCTGATTGATTTTTGCCTGGAATTCTCCATTTTCTGTTATGATAATCACCCTGTTTTCTTTGCATTTACTTTATGTCTTTGCCCTTCCTTGTATTTATAGCCCTTGTATGTTTTTAACAAATTTTAGTTATTTTTATAAAAATTCATACAATTGGACTTTGCCTTTCAATTAGAGAATTCAGTCTATTTACATTTATTATGAAAAGTGATGCATTTATTTGCACTTCCATCTATTTTTATGTTAATTTCCTTATTATACTCTTCACTTATGTTTTTTCACTGATTTAAACAAGTTGTTTTTGTGCTCAGTTTATTTTGTTTTGCATCTCAGTTGCCCCCTGCCAATAATTGGGAAATATGTTTCTTCATTTGCTTGAATATCATCAGCCCGTGTTTTAAAGTCATACTAAAACCCATATTTATCTGTTGTTTTATTAAAATGAGTAATACATTTATCCTTCATGATACAATATCTTAGCATTATTTGGCTATATAGTACATAGGAACAGAAAAACGACCTGAATAAAGTCATTTTTGTAATTTTTTTAAAATGGCAAAACCTTAAGAATATTTTACTGTCTGACTCACTCATACCATGTCCAAACCCTAGATTTTTCTGAACTTTGTACTTCAGAAATGTAATTCCATATTATTTCCTTAGGGTATGCCTCTTCTCAGTGTACTTATTCATCAGTGATATTACAATTTGCAATCACTTTTTCCTCATCCACTTAAGTTTACCTACATATTTTACTAGATTCATTGCTCACTGCTATTTATTATATTATTTCAGTTTGCTTTAGATCTCTATTAGCAATTACTATCATTTATGCTGAGGTATATTCTTTTTTCTGCTTATTTAACTTATATAAAGAGTACATCATGAAAAATGCTGGGCTGGATGAAGCACAAGCTGGAATCAAGATTGATGGGAAAAATATCAGTAACCTCAGATATGCAGATGACACCACCCTTATTGCAGAAAGCAAAAAAGAACTAAAGAGCCTCTTGATGAACGTGAAAGAGAAGAGTAAAAAAGTTGGCTTAAAACTCAACATTCAAAAAGCTAAGACCATGGCATCCAGTCCTATCACTTCATGGCAAAAAGATGGGGAAACAATGGAAACAATGAGAGACTTTTATTTTGCGGGGGATGGCGGAGGTCCAAAATCACTGCAAGTAGTGACTGGAGCAATGAAATTAAAAGATGCTTGCTCCTTGGAAGAAAAGCTATGACCAACCTAGACAGCGTATTAAAAAGCAGAGACATTACTTTGAAGACAAAGGTCCATCTAGTCAAAGCCATGGTTTTTCCAGTAGTCATGTATGGATGTGAGCGTTGGACTGTAAAGATAACTGAGCACCAAAGAATTGACGGTTTTGAGCTGTGGTGTTGGAGAAGACTCCTGAGAGTCTCTTGGACTGCAAGGAGATCCAACCAGTCCATCCTAAAGAAAACCAGTCCTGAATATTCATTGGAAGGACTGATGTTGAAGCTGAAACTCCAATACTTTGGCCACTTGGTGCTAAGAACTGATTCGTTTGAAAAGAACCCAATGCTGGGAAAGATTGAAGGTGGGAGGAGAAGGGGACGACAGAGGATGAGATGGTTGGATGGCATCACTGACTCAATGGACATGAGTTTGAGTAAACTCCAGGAGTTGGTAATGGACAAGGAGGCCTGGTGTCCTGCAAAGACATCAGGGGTTGCAAAGAGTCGGACACAACTGAGTGAGTGAACTGAACTGAACTGAAATCCTTGTGCTTTTGAATGAGAACTTGAGTATAATACTTTGAGTTCCTACATATCAAAAAACGTCCTCTTTTGTCATCATATGAATAACCTTTACAAGTGTAGAATTTTTATATAACAGTGCTTTCTCTCTCAAAATTTTATAAGCAGTATTCCACTAGCTTCTAATGTGGCATGTTGCATTCATGCTCAGTCAGTCAGTCATGTCTGACTCTTTGTGCCTAAATGCACTGCAGCTTGTCAGGATCCTCTGTCCATGAGATTTTTTTCAAGCAAGAATACTGAAGAGGGTTGCCATTTCCTCCTCCAGGAGATCTTTCTAACCCAGGGACTGCACCCATGTCTCCTGGGTCTCCTGCATCGCCAGGCAGATTCTTTACTACTGAGTTACCTGGGAAGCCCCTCTAGTGTTTCATATGAGAAGCCAAACATTCCTTTTCCATTATATTTGAACTTTTTAGGATCTGTTTGAAAAATGTATATATTTTTTCTCTTTCCTCAGAGCCCAAACATTTCACAAGATGTGTCTAGATGTATGACTGACACTTTTGCCTCATAATCAGTAAGCCCTTTTAATCTTTCTTCAGATCAGGGAGCTGAAGATTATTGCTTTGATTATTGATTCCACCTCCATCTGCTCTTTTTCCTCCTGGAATGCTGATTATTTGCACATTATTTCTCCTGGGAATATCCTCCATGTCTCTTATATCTTCAGTCATAATTTCCATTTCCTAGTGTTTCTCCTTTGTGTTGAAATGTTGTTCCTCCATTTAACCTTCTGATCACAAACTCCCTTTTAAGCAGTATCAGTTCTGTGTCTCACTTTTATTGGTGCAACCTCTCCATCAGAGCCGCCAGTTTCCATTTTTTAGCTCTGTCTCCCTTGCCGGCTCTTGTCAGAAAGTGAGTCTCCTCAGTGTGAGCTTTCACCTCAGCTCTTCAGCATTAGAGGATGGTCAGGCAGTGAAAGACACAACATTTTCTCCATCATCAGATGGGAGGTGATGGAGCTAAATCAAGTCCTCTCCACTCTGCCAGGAGGCATCCTCTGTATAGACAAGTATCCTCCCTGAGCTAAATGAGGGAGGCAGTAATTCTACTCTACCTGAATGTTTCTCTCAGACAACTCCCGTCAGCAGGAAAAGCATTTCTTTCACGGACGCATGAAGCAAGACGACAGTCCTTGCTTCTCCCTGTATTAACTCAGATTTCACCTTAGCCGTGAGTCAGATTCTCACCATGGGCTTTTTCCAAAGAGGAAGAACCACACTTAAACGACTGGGCCCTTGGGCATCTTAGCGTGGACAACAGTGGTGCCCGGGGCATGCACCTTCTCATTAATGCCCCTGAAGCCTCATATGTAACATTTGGGAACTACTCTGGGTGTCCAGTTCCATGCTAGGCTTCACTGCCAGCTCAGTACCCCAGTAGGAGGAAGGTCATGATGATATTTGCTCAGGCCATTTCCCCATGTTAATGCTAATCTTTGTTGTGTTTGGAAGGATCTATTCCTTACTCCAAAGAAATTATTATTCTTATACAAAATTGAAGCATTTGAGAAACATACAATGTACTAAAAGAATATTGCTATAATCGCACATCCCCATTCCACTCCACACTACCCCAGCCCGAAATCACCATGAGAAATTTGGTATAATCTTTCTTCAGCTTCTCTTTCTGTATATACATGCTGATATAATAAGAATTATAGTCAAAATTCTAAACAAATTTCCTAATTTTTTTTCAAATTTCCTTAATTTTTATAATCAATTTATAACTGTCTCTGAAATGCTAGCTAACTAATGTGAACATTTCACTCCAAATTCAGTATTTCCTCAACCCAGTACAATGATTTCTTAACAGGTTTAATTTATGATATAGTCAACATCCTAGCTTTACATTAATGTCCAGGTTTTTCTTTATATCCACTTGCTCTCTAACATATCTGTGTTCTTATGGGTTTGCTAGCCTACTTCCCAATAGAGTTAGAGGGTTAGTCAGTGTATTAGCAGACTTTTCCAGAGAAATACAACCAATAGGCTTTATATATACATATTTATTAACATAAGCATATGCATGTATATTGGCTCAATCAGTAATGGACGTGAGAAATCCCAGACCTGCTGTCTGCAAGCTGGAGAATTAGGAAAGCTGGTGGTACGATTCAGTCCAAGTCTGAAGGCCTAAGAACAGGGCAAGGGATAGGGTGCAGGGTGATGATGTTGGTCTTGATCTGAATCCAAAAGTCCCAGAATCCAGGAAGGCTGATGTTGGAGACAGAGGAAGATGGACATCTCAGCTCAAGCAGACAAAATGAATTCACCTTTCCTCCACCTTTTAGTTCTATCTGGGCCCTCCGTAGATTGAATGATGCCCCCTCACATAGGGGAGGACCACCTGCTTCACCAATCCAAATACTAATTTCTTTCAGAAATGCCTTCACAGGCTTACTCAGAAAGAGTGTTTTACCAGCCATCCTTTAGCCAAGTCAAATTGACATATACAATAAGCCATCCCAGGAATAAAAATGACTAGGGTCATTGTTAAGCAACTGGGGCCATTGTTAGGTCATCGTTGGGACTCTACAAATATGTCCCTCCCGTCTGTTCCCATGTCCTANGCCAAGTCAAATTGACACATACAATAAGCCATCCCAGGAATAAAAATGACTAGGGTCATTGTTAAGCAACTGGGGCCATTGTTAGGTCATCGTTGGGACTCTACAAATATGTCCCTCCCGTCTGTTCCCACGTCCTATAGCTTCCTCAGCTCTCAGCCCAGCTGGTGTTCCCTGGAGGAGGGCTTCTTAGAGATTTCCACCACAAAGTCTGACTATGATTTGGATTGTCCACTCCTCACCGCTGCTACGGGATTGGGATTTTACCCTCAACTTAAGCTTCTTCAAATACTTGGCATGCCTCCTAGCCCTGCTTCTCCACTACTTCTACATCTTACTTGTGCAAATTGATTCTCTCCACTCCTTTCAGAACCCAGAGGAAATGCTCTTATATCTCCCTTTCTACTATCTCCAGTGCCATAAGGCATTTCTTCTGTTCTTCCATAACTCTGGTCTGTGATTATTTCCACTGGCTTCCCACTTGAAGAAATATACAGATTCTCCTATGCTGAGATGGACATATAACAAAGAAAAGTCTGGTTTCCTTCTCTCCCTTCTCCCACTGTGTGTATGTGTCTGTGTGTTGCGGGAATGAAAGGCAGGAAAAAGCAACTCACTAAGCACTCCATTTTATCTCAGGAACTATTTTGTGCACCTGTCAATCTCAAAGTGATGATGACCCCTGGACTACTTTCAGGGCACTAGTAACCTCTGAAGTTTCAAAGACCAAACCCATTACACAGTTTTGATGCCCACTTGTATAATCAACTGCCTCGCTCTCTCCTCTCTCACAATGTTTCACTAATAGTGAGAATTTGAGGGCTTCTCCATTTTCTGGGAAAGTACAGATTTTTCCAATAAAGCTCTGACCTGCCCTGCTGCTGCTGCTGCTAAGTCACTTCAGTCATGTCCGACTCTGTGCGACCCCATAGACGGCAGCCCACCAGGCTCCCCTGTCCCTGGGATTCTCCAGGCAAGAACCTTGGAGTGGGTTGCCATTTCCTTCTCCAGTGCATGAAAGTGAAAAGTGAAAGTGAAGTCGCTCAGTCGTGTCTGACTCTGTGCGACCCCATGGACTGCAGCCCACCAGGCTCCTCCACCCATGGGATTTTCCAGGCAAGAGTACTGGAGTGGGGTGCCATTGCCTTCTCCACTGACCTGCTCTAACCAGATCTAAATCACCAAGCCACACCCATATACTTAGTCAAATGACTCCATCCAGAGTCCTACTGATATCTGATATAGTTAAGGTGGGTAGTTTATATACTGTAAGTTTATCATATATACTTAAAGGACGGTTAGGCATTCAGCCTTGGAAACAAAGGAATATCGTGTTATGAAGCCATTTCTAATTTTCAGAGTTGCAGCCTATAAACTTCTGCCTAACACCTATAGACAGGGGCACGTTTTAACTACAACTTTTTCAAAAAAAAAAAAAAAAGAGGACTTAGTGCATGTACCATTTGCAACTATAATATCTCTGTGAAATCCTCTTATGTAAGCACATATATAGTTCTTTCTTATCCTTTAAATATGTATAGTATTCAGTTGCATTGATATGTCATGACTTATTTTAAAATTCAAAATTAACAAACATTTTCTTTCAGTCTTGTAGTTAAAGAATCTTATTATATATATCTAATTTAATAGAGTAGTGTGAATGAGAAAATGGCACTTTTTTATCCCCCCAAATTAATACTTGGGCATAGTTCAGCATTGGCAGCCCAGAGGCAGTTTTATCAGCATTCATCCTGAAGTGACATTCTGTCCATATTGCAAACTTATGCAGGCTAAATGGGTCTGGGGGCTTGAAGATTCCTTATCATCGCTTCCTTTGTCCCTAGTCAGCCCTGTCCACATTCCCTGTGGCAGCTGTTCTAAGATGTTTTGATCTCATTTAAACTTGCTTTCCCAGCTCTTCACCATAAGCCATAATATCACCTTTTGTTCCACAGAGAATATAGAAATATTTGAGTGGAATTCTTCTCACCTCACTTTGCTGCAAACTCTGACTGACCTAAAACATTTTCATCCTTCCAGCATCTTGCCTCACAAAAGATATTTCTCTTCTCTACCTGGACTCCATGAGATGGTCAGATGTCATGTGAGTCCCCAAATAGCAATGCACTCAGCACCCAAGCAGTAACTGAAAGTGTAACATGTGTGCTTGACCTAAAAGGTATGAAACAGAAGAAAACTGAACATTAAAAGGAAAAAATAAAATGTGCAACATAATTAAAACTTGGCATTAAATATGAAGCTTCATGACATTGCAGGTTAAATAAAGTTACAGAATAATACAGAGCTTCCCAGTTGGCTCAGTGGTAAAGAATCTGCCTGCCCATGCAGGAGATGCAAGAGATGTGGGTGCAATCCCTGGGTTGGGAAGATCCCCTGGAGAAAGGAAATGGCAACCCACTTCAGTATTCTTATCTAGAAAAGTCATGGACAAAAGAGCCTGGCCAGGCTACAGTCCATGGAGTTGCAAAGAGTGGGACATAACTAAGTGACTGAGTGTGTGTGCACACACGTACACACATACATACACAAAACAATACATTGTGTAAAAATTCAAGCATAGTACTCTCCATGCCTATAAATACTTAGCATAACATTCCTAATAAAGTTGCATGACTTGGCAGCAATCTTACAAAACTGAGACAATTGGAGGACTTCACTGACAGCAAGAAAACACCAAATTTTAATTCTCATCAAGCATGAGTCATATTAATAAGCATATAAATTTTATATGATTTGAATTTAAAATAATTTTGGTAGAATTGAAAAAATGGGTCCTAGAGAGAAGGGAAAATGTAGAATTATAAACTTGGAAAGAATCATTATTTTCAAATACATCAAAGGACATTTTTAAAAAATTTGCCAATGTGTATCATTCATTTTTATTATAAATCAATTTCATGGTCTCATAATAATTGTTTCATGCTCCCTTTTGGCCATTAGCTACTCACTAATGACTGTCAATGGTCATTATTATCCTATTGGAGAAAAATGTATCTCCTTTTTATAATTACTTGTTTCAGTTTATTAAAGAACATTTCTCCTTTCAAATTAGGATAGTTATTATGTGGAACATTTTTGAATGACATTGATTATCCAAATAAAGCACAGGTAAACATTTTGTAAATTTTAGTTAAGCATTTAGCCAAACACATGATTATAAAACCATGTGTATTTTTAAATATACAGACTATATAGTACAGTCTGTGTATATGAAGCAACTGGATTTCATGAAAGTATCATGTATTTAATGACTAGAAAGTTCCATCTGAACAGGTAAAATGATGAATTATAAACAAGTTGAGCAGAAGATATTCTTAAAATAGATAGTTGTAACTTTATTCAGTGACTGTCTAGGCAAAGAATAGTTGTGCACTTAGGAACTTGAATAGTTTCTGAGAAATCTCTTTAGGACTCCCCTAGAGGTCTAGACTCTGCACTTCCGCTTCAGGGGCATGGGTTCAATCCATGATCAGGCAAATAAGATCCCATGCTGCTCAGTGTGGCCAAAACAACAACAACAACAATAGTAACAAAACAAACAAAAAAAGAAATTTCCTTGTAGATACTTACATAACCTTTATGAGGAATCATTGGGCTTAGTGGTCAAGAAACAAAACAGTAGTTTCGTCAACGTGGATTCTAATCCAAATTAGAGCACTGTGTAATCTTCTGTAGATTACCTGCATTATTTAATTGACTTCTCCAAGTCTCAGTTTTCTGGGATGGGACCAGGGATGGGACCTCATAGCATTGGTGTTGAGAATATGAAAGAAACACATATGTGCCACATAGCTTCACATATAATTCCTTCAACAGAGTAGTTACAATGATTAGTATCATAAATTATGATCTAAAACTAACTTCTTCCTATATATGTGTTTACATGTATTCCAACATGTTTAAAAATTTGTTTCAAGGAAGCTCTTGAAATATAAAATATGCTCTTACTTGCTTCATTTGCTAGATGTAAAATGTATGTTTTAGCCCAATCCCACTTGAATGATGAAAATTTATAAATTTATTCATTTATGTGTATCTTGTATTTTTATGTAAAAATACTCCATGTAGATGCAGAGAGCTCTGGAATCCCCAGAAGTTAGCAGAAGGCCTGGGGAGCTGGAGAGAGCATAGCAGACTAGCTCAAGCCATGTAGATGCTAAAGGAGCATTCATTTGAAGGCAATTATGTTTCCTTTCATTTTGTTCTACTTTTTCATGCTGTCAGCCCTGGAAGTGTAAAGAGCTTCTAAATGGCTGGTGCTGGTAAGTAGTCAAATATTTAGAAGCCAAGGGTCTTTAATCACCTAAGTGCTTTACAATGAATACTGATGTGACAAAGGTTCATATTTAATTGATTCCAAAGTGACTTTATGCTAAGTAATGGTTCACTAAAGAATTTGAAAATGTAGCTACTTTCAATTAAAAAGTATATATTTTCCTTTATGTCAGAGTTGTTACGAGACATGTCAGAGCAAGTCACCAGGCTACGGAGACTCTGTGGACAGAAGTGGTAAATATAAGCATGTCTGTGTGCCTTTGTGCACCTGAGGGAGGAAAGATGGAGGAGTAGTCACTTGCAGTTATTATAAATTTGTCTTATAAATATATGTGAATTTCCCTTAAAGAGCTCTAAAGACCCAGCTAGAAGACCTGATCAAAACACAGCATTTTGAGAAAGAATACAAGAGTAATCTAAGTTAACCAATTGCCCGTCCTGGATATACATATTTTGTTGCAGTAAAATGAATCCCAACATGGCTTGTGAAGCTCTCTAATTTTGCCAGAAGGCACATATATATTTCACATATTCATAAATATTTCTTCTACTATTAGAACTTTTTTATTATTGCAGGAGCTAATGTAAATCTAAGAAGCTCCATGAGCGTTAATGTATAAAATTACCATACTCTCACATTGACTTATCACTGCATTCATTATTCTAACTAGAAGCATGCTAGAATAGTTTGAAAGCCAGAAGAAGGTAATCAATGATTTAAATCACTGGTCTTACTACCTGTTAGCAGAAACCATCAAGAGAAGTTGCTTTTTAAGAGAATCAGAACAGCTGGAAAGAAAGATAAGAGGAAAGGAATTTATGGGGAAAGCCTGTTTTCACTGAGCCCTTCTGCAAAGTTTAATAAAAAGAATGTTGTATTCTACAAAGACATTTCAATTCCACTTTCATAAAGGTGGAAGAGACACAATGACACTCCTTTAACAAACACGGTGTGTGTTGAAAGTCTTAGTTCCTCAATCATGTCTGACTTTTTGCAACCCCATGGACTGGAGCCTACCAGGCTCCTCTATCCACGGAATTCTTCAGGCAAGAATACTGCAGTAGGTAGCCATTCACTTCACCAGAGGATATTCCTGACCCAGGGATCAAACCCAGGTTTCCTGCATTATAGGCAGGTTCTTTACCATCTAAACTTGTATTTATGACAGCATATTAAAAAGCAGAGACCTTACTTTTCAGACAAAAGTCTCTCTAGTCAAAGCTATAGTTTTTCCAGCAGTCATGTATGGATGTGAGAGTTGGACTATAAAGAAAACTGAGCACCGAAGAATTGATGCTTTTGAACTGCGGTGCTGGAGAAGACTCTTGAGAGTCCTTCAGACAGCCAGGAGATCAAACTAGTCAATCCTAAAGGAAACCAATCCTGAATATTCCTTGGAAAAACTGATGCTGAAGCTGAAGCTCTAATACTTTGGCTGCCTAATGTGAAGAACCAACTCATTGGAAAAGATCCTGATATTGATAAAGATTGAGGCCAGGAGAAGAGGGTGTCAGAGGATGAGATGGTTGGATGGCATCATTGACTCAATGGACATGAGTCTGAGCAAACTCCAGGAGATGGTGCAGTGAAGGACAGAGAAGTCTGGTGTGCTGTGGCCCATGGGACAGCAAAGAGTCGAACACGACTGAGCAACTGAACAACAAGTTCAGCCAGTATTGCCAAGAAATTGTCCAGACAGGTGATATGGTAAGTTGAGAGATTTAAATTTCTTGAATAATGATGGATTTGAATGATCTCAAATCATATACCTGTTGTTTCTCATCTAAGTATTACTTCTATATTTACATTAAGGAAATTTCTCCTCACCTCTCACACACATGTAAACCAAACACAGACATAAGAACATGTATATACACCCCAGAAGCACATCACCATAGCTACAAAGTTTGGTTTTGCTGTTTACCTATGAGTGCAATAGCTTTTGAAATGCATTATTCTAAAAAACATAATGCATGATACCAAGATGGCAATCACATTTTGAGGACCAACTGCATTTAAAAATGTGCTCGCTTTCTTTAGTTTCATTAAATTTTCTAACTATACAGAAAAAAAAGTACATGACAATTGAATCAATTTCTCTGTTAAGATAAATGTTATTTCATTCAATTAAATATATGAATTTCATACACTTAAAATGTACTTGACAATACAGTAGGTCTCCCTTTACTTATGGGGTCTACAGTCCAAGACACCCAGTGGATGCATGAAATTTACGATAGTACTGACTGGACCCTATAGATGCTACGTTTTTTCCTATATATACATACCTATGATAAAGTTTATTTTATGTGCTAGACACAGTAAGAGATTAATAAAAATAAATAATAAAATAGAACAGTTATGACAATATATTTTAATAAAAGTTATACCAATGTGGTTTGTCTCTTATTGTACAAATTTGATGCCTGTTCCATCTTAACTAAGTACATATCACACACTGTGACCATAACTTTTGAAGTGTGACAGCAAAACGAGAATAAATTTCTTTTTCTTTCTTCACAATTTCACAAATGGAAGACTCGTCCTGTACTGCACATTTTATAAACCTCACCACACAGTTATTTTTTTCCTTTATTAATTTGAGAACTTGAAACGTTTCACTTAAAGAAAACACTTTACAGCTTCTCTTTGGCATATCCAAATTGCCAGCGTCATCCTCTTGTGTTCTGGGCCATTATTAAGGAAAATAAGGATGACCTGAACACAAGAACTGCAATAACATGGCAGGCATCCAATAACCCAGATAGCCATTGAGTGACTAATGGGCAGAAAATGCTGGGCAAAGGATTTATGTCCCAAGTGTGACTAAACAGGACAGCGAGAGATTTCATAATGTTGCTCAGAACGACTGCAATTTAAAACTTATGCATTGTGTTTTTCTGGAATTTTCTATGTCATATTTTTCAGACCACAGTTATAAGGAGGGACTACTGCTTTCTCAGTGCTGCATAAGGTGCTAAAGATCTTGGCCTTTAAGAGCCCCAAACTTGTTGAGAAGAAAATTTAGCACATTAAGTGAAGCAAAATAGAAGCTATAATATTCAGGCACCAAAATAATTGCAAATGCCTTACAATTAGAAATAAGAAAGGGTGAGTATGTTATTTCTTTAAAAACTAAGAAGAAAACCTACCGTATGATCCAGCAATCCCATTACTGAGCATATACCCTGAGAAAACCACAATTCAAAAAGACCCACATACCCCAATATTCACTGAAGCACTTTTTTACAGTAGCCAGGACTTGTAAGCAACCTAGATGTCCACTGATGGATGGACAAAGTTGTAGTCCATATATACAATGAAATATTACTCAACCATAAAAAGGAACAAATTTCAGTTACTTGAGGTGAGGTCGAGGAACCTAGAGCCTATTACACAGAGCAAAGTAAGTCAGAGAAAAACATATTATCTATTAACTTATATATATGGAATCTAGAAAATGGTGCTGATACACCTATCTGCTGGAAAGGAACGGCAATACAGGCATCAAGAATGGACTTGTGGACACAGCGGGGGAGAGTGGGATGGATTGTAAAGCCGTATTGACATATATACACTATCATGTGTAAAATTGATAGCTAGCGGGAAGCAGCTGTACAATACAGGGAACCCAGTCTGGTGATCTGTGATGACCTGGAGACCTAGAGGGGTGGGATGGTGGGAGGAGGCTTAAGACAGAAGAAATATATATGTTTGATATTTACTGGTTTGCATTCTCATATGGCAGAAATCAACACAGTATTATAAAGCAATTATTCCCCAATTAAAAAATAAAATTTTTTGAAAGAGAAGTCTTTAAGAAAAGAGCTGGGTTCAAACAGTTCCTTGGAGAAGATTTAAGATTAAGAGGTCAGAAAGAAAAGATGACATACTTCCATTTCTTAAAATCACTATTTGTAAGACATTTTCCATTTTCCCATCAAACTTACATTCACAATATCAGTATAAACTGGAAATAATATATCCTTGACCTTTGAAAGAGCTACACTGGAGAACTCTCTAATTTTCAGTTCACAAATGCTGCACTATCATAAAAATTTCCCCATGAAATAAAGTAAAATTGATTAAATATTTTAAGTTGTCCCTTCTGATCCTTAATAAGATTTACTATTTAAGAGAAAACTCTAACAGATACTGCTAGGGCAAAAAGAGTGATTAGACTCTTCTCAGCAGAAAGAGAAGGGGACACAGTGATGTCAGTGAGATGACAAACAGTAAGCCTTGGATGGGGGTGATTGACAGTTCAGGAAAATCTCTGCTTCCTGGGGGTTTACTACACAATCCAAGGTGAGGAAACTTTTGTACACCCCTGAATCACGTCTAGAGCTTTTTAAAAATACAAATGCTGTGCTTCTCTTCTGTATAATTTGAGGAAGACCAAGGCATCTGCATTTTCAAGTTTCCTGTAGGATACTGATGTTTACCTCCTATTAGAAACACCTGCTAGAAAAGTTGCCAGCCCCAAATGTCTCATTGCTGCTGCTGCTGCTACTGCTAAGTCGCTTCAGTCGCGCCCGACTCTGTGCGACTCCATAGACGGCAGCCCACCAGGCTCCCCCATCCCTGGGATTCTCCAGGCAAGAACACTGGAGTGGGTTGCCATTTTCTTCTCCAGTGCAGGAAAGTGAAAAGTGAAAGTGAAGTCACTCAGTCGTGTCCGACTCTTCACGATCCCATGGACTGCAGCCTACCAGGCTCCTCCATCCATGGGATTTTCCAGGCAAGAGTACTGGAGTGGGGTGCCATTGCCTTCTCCGAAATGTCTCATTAGGTCATATTAAAAATCTATGAGTAAATGAACTCTACTCCTGACATGTCCAAATTTCCTCCTGTAAATATTTCTAAAAAACACAGAGAAGTTTTAATGTCTGCATTGATAGTAACCTTGGTTATCAAAATAAGGGCAACAAAAAATCAAATGCTAACCAGAGAAGATGAGTATATAGAAAATGCCAGAAACCTTGGAGTTATAATATCTTGGTGGAAAACATTATTTCCATCTTTAAAAATTATTTTAGGTATACTATGATGCAGTGTTTCAGAAAAAGGTCTTTTATAGAGATAATGAAGCTTTATATTTCCATTTATTCATCATCTGTAATGATAGAGTGAACAAAACCTGCTTATGGAAGAGCCTTCCAAATGAATAATTTGGGGAAAATTGTAAGTTTGTTTCTTTAAGCTCTAACCTGTTTTAAGGACCAAATTGTTGCTCCTTACATAATATTATAGAAATTGACCTGTTAAATGCCCAGCTCCTGCCAATCTTAATGACACTCATTTTCCCTCTATGTTTACCCTCCAGAAAATTGCTTTATAAAAAATATACTGCTGATTCTCTGAAAAATGAAAATCTTCTTCATTGAAAATATTGGTGAAAGAAACTTCCCCAAAAGCCATATATTTTACTCAAAAATAAGAGATATATTTTCTTGGAAGGAAATACTGAATATTTAAATGTGTCAATGCTTTAAATATTAATGGATGACATTAACAAAAATTCACAAACATCTCAAGCATTTCTTTATTAATTGAAATATCAGTTTCCTATGGCTGCTGGAATAACTTACCCATTGATAGTTTAAAAGAATATATATTTATTCTCATGCTTTCTGGAGGTAGTAGTTCAAAATCAGTTCCCTGCACTGAAATCAAGGTATAGGCATACTCCCTTGGGAGGCCCGAATCCTTTCCCTTGTATTTCCAGCTTCTAGACCTGCATTCTTTGTCTTCCTTGTCACATAGTCCCTTGCTCCATCTTCAAGGCCAGTAGATAGAATCTTCAAATCTCTTTTTGCTCCATCTTCACATGGCTTTCTTCTTTGTCTCCCACTTAAGAAGACCCTCATGATTACATCTAAGACTTGTCTAGATAACCCTGGAAATTTTCCCATTAAAAAGGCCTTAATTTAGTTACATCTTGTAAGAACTCTTTTTCCATATAAGATAACATTCACTGGTTATAGGGATTAGGACTTTGATATCTTTGAGAGTCATAATTCAGCCTATCATAATTGTTACTTACTTATTGGAAGTATAAACAAGTAATAGCAGGTGAAAAAACTTTGGAAAAGGAGAGTAATGAGGGGGAAAATTGTCTTACTAGATATTAAATTATAATTTAAACCTACAGTAATTACAGGAAAAAAGGTACCAGTGTAGGTATCCAGTTAGCCTTCTCATATACTTAAGAACAGAATATGTGATAAAACATCATAAGCCAATGAGGAGGAAATAGATTATTTAGAAAATATAGTTATTTTTCTTTAAAAAGAAAAGACAAATTAGAATACATCATGTGAGATAGAGCCCCAGGATAGAAGGCCTCGCAAGTTGAAAAATAAGTAAAAAATATTTTAAATATCAAATGTCAAATAAGTTTGAGAAAATAATAGATATTTAGCTGATCTTGTCATAGGTAAGGACCGTCTAAATATGAAGAAAAAGAACATAAAAGTAAAGTTCAGTCAACTTGAGTGTCTAAAAATTTTAAAGCATATGTATCAAAAATATAAACAAAATTAAATATCAAACAAGAAATTGGAAAAACATTTGCAGTATTAATGTAGACAATGTTTAATATTCTTAAAACTGGTCATATTAATGAGAAAAACATAGAGTCAAAATGGAAGAATGAATAAAAGCCCATATCTAGAAGAAGAAATATCAATGTCTAATAAACATGGAACCTTGATTACTCCTGAGTAATCAAATAAATGCAAGTTAAAATAAGGAAATGCTATTTGTTACCTGTAAAATTGCATAATTTATGAAGATTAACATTCAGTGCTGCTCACAGTATGTAAAACAGGTGTTCTCAAACACCATCACAGAATACAAATGGTTATAATCTCAATGCGAAGAAATTTAGCACAAAGGTTTGAATAGGGACTTAAGTACAATGCTTCTTAAAATAGTTTTTTAAAAATGAAAAGATGTATAATGAAACAAAAGTGAACAAATAGGCCAGTGTGATTCATGTGATCAAATAAGACATAAACATTAAAAACTTATAAGCATCCCCTATTTTAACCTGGAAAGTATCCATTGTAAAATGCTAGGTTATTAAAGCAAATGCAAAATTGTATATACACATATTCAAGCATGCTTCCCAGGTGGCTCAGTGGTAAGGAATCTGCCTGCCAAGCAGGAG
This sequence comes from Cephalophus harveyi, assembly GCA_006410635.1. Classification (NCBI taxonomy): domain Eukaryota; kingdom Metazoa; phylum Chordata; class Mammalia; order Artiodactyla; family Bovidae; genus Cephalophus; species Cephalophus harveyi. The sequence goes on along the minus strand of SJYT01059923.1, from coordinate 316,417 downwards.
ACAAAGGTTTGGTCCCTGGGTCAGGAAAACCCCCTGGAGAAGGAAATGACAGCCCACTCCAGTATTCTTGCTTGGAGAATCGCATGGACAGAGGAGCCTGGCGGGGTTGCAAAGAGTCAGGCACAACTGAAGGACTAAATAGCAGCAAACATTTTCAAGCACAGACACACACTGTATATGGTTCTCAGAATATTACTGGGAAAATCTTATGTGGACAAGCAAATCGAATCAGGCAGTAACAAAAATTTAATAAACTGTGATCCTGGCATTGCAGAAGCAGAGACCTGGGGGATAAAGGGAGTCTCTTTAGATGGTATAGTTATGAAAGGCCTGTGTGAGGTGGGTACATTTAACCTGAGACAAGAAGGAAGGAAAGAAGAAAGGACCCAGCAAAGAGCCTATTAGAGCATTCTGGACTGAGGACCAGCCTCTGCAAAGGCTCTGTGGAAGGAAAAGCAAAAGTGAAAATTGCTCAGTTGAGTCGTGTCTGCTCTTTGCGATCCCAAGGCCTGCACATGGAATTCTCCAGGCCAGAATACTGGAGTGAGTAGCCTTTCCCTTCTCCAGGGGATCTTCCCAACACAGAGATTGAAACAAGATCTCCTGCATTGCCGGCAGATTCTTTACTAGCTGAGCTACCAGAGAGGCCTATGAAAGGGAAAGAGCTTAGCAATTTCAAAGCTCTGAAAAAAGAGGCTAGTAGGCTTGGGAAGTAAAGGATAAGAGGACAAAGAGGCTTGAGCTGCGGTTGATAGAGAAAATGAGTGCTCAGATGGTAGCCACAGTGTTGCTTATACCTAATGTTCATGTCTCCAGTTATTTATTTAACATGCCATGTTGTTGGTTGTTATTCAGTCCCTAAGTCATGTCTGACTCTTTGCAACCCATGGACGGCAGCACTCACTCCAGGCTTCCCTGTCCTTTACCATGTCCTGGAGTTTGCTCAAACTCATGTCTATTGAACCGGTCATGCTATCTAATCATCTCATCCTCTGTTACCCCCTTCTCCTCCCCTCAATCTTTACAGCATCAGGGTTGTTCCATTGAGTCAGCTATTCACATCCGATGGTCAGAGTATTGGAGCTTCAACTTCAGCATCAGTCCTTGTAAATATATGTATATTTGTAAATATATGGATTCAACTACAAATTATGATTAAATAATAGTTTCAGCCTAATATTTTAAAATCTCATTTAATCACCATTATTTCCCTTTTTATAAGTAAGGCAACAAGCTTTGAGAGTACCTTGGCTAAGATCACAAAATGTGAGGCAGAGTGGGATTTGAACCAGGGCCACTGCTCTCAGAGCCTGCAGTCTTAACCATCCTTTTATATTGCTTCTCCAGAACATTATTCATTAGCACATAATTTACAAATTGTGAATTCTTGATAAAAAGGGATAAGTACTCATCTTCACACAGTCATTTACTAATTAATTATGTAATCTCAAACTACATGTCTCTAGGCCTCACTTTTTTCACCTCTAAAATAAGGCTGATTACACAAGCCTCCCTACTTTGTAAGAAACTGATAATAGACAAATCAATTTAAATTTTCTTCGTAAACTGTGTATGTAGGACCCTATGATATTTCTCTAAGTGAAACCAGATCTACTCAGCATCCAGTCACAGAAAAAGTTCACAGATGAAACAACATGCATGAATAATATCAAAATTCAGGAAATAAGTTAGCATTAATAACTCTAAAACTTGCTTCAAATTACAGAGCTCCATTAAATCAATTGTAACATTTCTGTTATTACCACATTATATGACCATAATGAAGATAATAAATACCTGGCATTTACAGCATTTCTTTCATCTAAATATTCCCATAGAGCTCAATCAACTTTATGTGCAAATTTATTATGAGCTCTATGCAGGTGAGACAGAGCAGGCAGTGTAAATCACGCTAACAATGATGTGGATTTTTCTTCTTTCCATCAGCTCCTTTTATCCAGGTTTACTAATTGGGGCAAGAGCAAGAGCCACATGCTTTTAAAAATAATGAAAATGGAAGGTAATTCCAAGAAGCCTCTTATCAATGGCCCACAGTCTAACAAAAGGACTTGGAAAATAGGGGGAATAATTTGATCATATACTTATCATCATTTTCATTTAAATGCTTAAGGTGAGGCTATACTTTAAGAAGAATGGCCAGCTTTATAAATCATCTGAATATGAGAGCAAAACGCAGGACCTTTCTTTATGACAGAGTATGGCTCTGCTGGTATAGGTATGTCTGCTGGTATAGGTATGTCTCCTGGTACTTTCCCAAACAACAAGAATCATATGCTCCTCTCTCATGCCTTCGTGGTTTTTATTTCCCAAAGAGCAGAGTCCAATTTTCACCTCTTAATCTCAGTAAAATATTAAATAAACCCCAATAACAGTCAATAACCACTTAATAACGTTAGTAGGTACCCAATGTGTTGGGCTGTGCTGCCCGATGTTAGCAGCCACTGAGCCCAAGTGACTACTGAGCACTTGAACACAGCTATGAGACTGAGAAACTAAATTTTTTATTTTATTTCATTTTAATGAATATAAAAGTTAAACTTTGAAATTTCTAAAATTTTAATTAAGTTTAGAATAACCTGGAGCCTACTTTTTCAGCAGTAAATTATATGAAATCTAAGTACAGGGCAAGTACTTCTAATAAAAATTTAGGATCCAGATTGAGAAGTGCTGAAAACAAATAATACACACAAGATTTCAAAGACTTAGAAAAAAAAAAAAGAATGCAAGATATATCTATAATAATTTTATATCGACTATGAATTGAAATCAGAGAAGGCAATGGCAATCCACTCCAGTACTCTTGCCTGGCAAATCCCTGGAAGGCTGCAGTCCATGGGGTCGCTAGGAGTTGGACATGACTGAGCGACTTCACTTTCACTTTTCACTTTCATGCATTGGAGAAGGAAATGGCAACCCACTCCAATGTTCTTGCCTGGAGAATCCCAGGGGCGGGGGAGTCTGGTAGGCTGCCGTCTATGGGGTCGCACAGAGTCGGACATGACTGAAGCGACTTAGCAGCAGCAGCAGCAGCAGCATGAGTTGAAATGATAATGTTTTAGATATATTGGATTAAATAAAATGTTCTTTACAACTGCTTCAATGTGTTTTTATTGTGATTATTAGAAAAAAATTTTAAGTATCAATGAAATCTACACTTTGTTTCTATTGGACAACTGTTCTGAGGATTTGAATATCTATTTGTGTCTCTCTGCACTTCCCCTTAATGGCAGGAGTCACTGAAATAATTCAAGGAGCTCTTAACTCAACTGAATGAAAAAGTACAAAATATTTCTAATGTTGACTTCAAGAAAAGAATGCAGTCCAAGACTTTTGCTATTGTCCCACTTTTTAAGCACAATTAAGTCCATCCTTCAGCTGCTGGACCTTGACTTCCATCTCTTGGCTCTTTCCCAGCCTCCATCAACTTCCTCAGCTACCCCCACTAGCATTTCACATTTCTAGTTCTTAGCTCATGAGTTCTGATAACCCACTTTCAAGTACATCATTGAACGTCCCATGGAAACTATGGAAAACCTTTTTTAGTTCTTTCCAAGTTCCCAAACCCTTATCCACATCAACAGTTTGAGAGAAATTTAAAGACAATGGTTCCCTTAGCTCCCTTCCTTTCAAACTTAATCATCCAACCCTTTACTGTATTTTCTTTCCATTTGTTCTGCTTCATTCCAAATCCAATAGCTTCCTCTTTACCCATATTTTTGACTGAATCTCTTAAGTAGCTAATCAGCCATCTCCTTTCAGCCTCTCATAACTTCTACTTCTTCCCATCATTGATTACCTCTCCTCCATCCCCTTCAGACTGATGAGGCCCCAACCCTTCTGGACTCTGAGAACAGGGAGAGTGACCTAAGCAGGAGGCTTCTGTGGCTTCTCTGAGTCCGATCCCTTATACAGGCTGCCTAGAGAGTCCCACGTCCCCACCTTCCGGTCTAAGGTTTACTCTAGTCAGTAGTGCTGTTGAGTAAAAAAGTAAGTGACCTGGTTCACAATTATTTAATACATGATGTCTAACCTAATACTGATTTGGACCCAAATCAGAGTAAGGTTGACAAGCCAAGTCTGCAATACCAGATCATCTCAGGATACCAGCTTGGATTTGTGTGCTTTCGCAAAACTCCAGACCCCTTCCTCCTTTGTTCTCTCTTTACTCCATCCAGGCTTCCTACTCAGGACTTCCTCCAGGTTCCTGCCCTGGAGCCAGATCAGGCCACACTTACTATCATTATCATGTCATCATAATATGGGGAGTGGCTGGCACCCAGGCTCCCTTGTTTCACCCCTTCTCAGTCCTTCCTTGGAGATAAAACCCTAGCTAGTTGGTTCTCCTCCAAATGTGTGCACACCATATGTGACCAAAAGCACTGTGATCAAAACTGCTTAAGAGCCAAATATCCTTTTCCGGCAGAGCTCTCTGATGCCCACTGATATTAAATTGACCTATCCATTTTCCACTGCTCTTATCTTTTGGTCTGTTCTCTGGCAGAGACTTACTTTCATTTGCTTCTATCTACTTATTTCTACAATATGATTAGAATTTATTTTGTGTGCAGCTTATTCCCTGTGATGATTCCTTCATTCTTCCCCCTGCCCCTAGAAACACATTCAAAGCATACTCCAAGAATCAGTCCTCTTCCTTTTCCTCCGCAAGCTCTTATTTCATCTCTCCCCTCTTATGAACTCCACAACATCTTGCGGCCTGAGTGCTACCCTCCACCCCCCCATTTCCTCCAGGAAAATTATATTTTTAGATCATTAACACCTGCCTGATTAGCAGAATCGAATCTTCACATTCTTCATCTACTCATTCTGTCTGCTTTTCATAACTCCCTCTCCTGGCTTCCCTGAGAGGGTATTTTCCTGGTTGCATGATTGGACTTGGTCAACATCTTTTCTTCAGCCAGACTCCCCATGAGTATCTGCAAGGATTTGAGCCTCTATGCTTTTCTCTGTGACTTAATTATGACTTTGTAATTGTTGTTCAGTCACTCAGTCGTGTCTGACTCTGTGACCCCATGGACTGCAGCACGCCAGACTTCTCTATCCTATACTATCTCCCAGACTTCTGTCAAACTCACGTCCGTTGAGTCAATGATGCCATCCAAACATTTCATCCTGTTTCCCCCTTCTCCTGTTGCCTTCAATCTTTCCCAGCATCAGGATCTTTTCCAATAAATCGGCTCTTCACATCAGATGGCCAAATTATTGGAGCTTCAGCTTCAGCATCAGTCCTTCCAACGAATATTCAGGGTTGATTTCCTTTAGGATTGACTGATTTGATTTCCTTGCAGTCCAGTGGATTCTCAAAAGTCTTCTCCAACACCACAGTTCAAAAGCAGCAATTCTTCGGCACTCAGCCTTCTTTATGGTCCAACTCTCACATCCATACATGACTACTGGATAAACCATAGCTTTGACTATATGAAACTTTGTTGACAAAGTAATGCCTCTCCTTTTTACTATGCTGTCTAGGTTGGTCATAGCTTTTCTTCCAAGGAGCAGGCATCTTTAAACTTCATGCCTACAGTCACTGTCTGCCGTGATTTTGGAGACCAAGAAAATAAAGTCTGACTCTGTAGTGCTTAGTCACTCAGTCATGTCCAGCTCTTTGGGACCCTATGGACTATAGCCCGCCAGGATCCTCTGTCTTTGGAGATTCTCCAGGCAAGAATACTGGAGTGGGCTGCCATGCCTTTCCCCAGGGGATCCTCTCAACCCAGGGATTCAACCCAGGTCTCCTGCATTGCAGGCAGATTCTTTATCATCTGAGCCAACAGAGAAGCCCAAGAATCCTAGAGTGAGTAGTCTATCCTTTCTCCAGGTGAACTTCTGAAGTAATGATTCCCAAATAAGTTCTCCATTCTTGTTTCAGACCATGCATCTTTAATCCCCATGGGGCACCACTTCATGGATAACCTATAGACATCTGACATTTAACATATGCACCACTAAAGACACCATCTTTCTCCACTAGTTCTACCTCTCTACCCCCAGGTTTCCTCTATTATATTTTTTATCTCAATAAATATAATCACTATCCCCCTCAGTATTTCAAGCTCAAAACTTCACAGACATCTTTAAGTACTTTATCTTTCTATTAAAATATATTCTATCTCGATCCCATTAAAGAAGTACCAAATCCTGTGGGTTTGTTCTTGAAGCATTTCTCACCATCAGTCCTTCCATCTGGTCTCCTTGCCATTGCCTGAGGTTCAGTCATTATTAAAGTTTGTCAGGAGCATTCCAACAGTTTTCTAAGTCTTTTTTCCTCTTCTGTTTTGTCACCAAACTCCAAAGCCTTACCATGTCATATCAAGCCCCTTCTCAAAACATTAAGTGGCCCCTATCTGCACATCAAATCAAATATCCTTTATGAACTGGTTGTGACGAATTTTCTGCATTACATCTTATATGCCAACCCCAGTTGTAACTGGCGCTGGGGTCACACGTACGATTCACTGAATCACAAATATCTCCTATAATTTCCTGACTCTGTGCCTTTACCATGATGTCCCCTGATCCTTCAATACTCTGACCTCATTTCCTCCTTTTGAACTTGTACATAGTCTTTAGGCAGTGCTGAAGGTAGGTAGAGGTGTCAGGTAGAGGTATCAGATAGAGGTATCAGGCCTATTCAGGATCCCTTCAGAAAAAAACAACCTCTCCCTCCTCTGTTTACCATTGCACTTTCTACATTGACTCTCATTCTTACCATAGGCTGCAGTGTTTCTTCTCTTGTTATGGTTTCTTCACTGAATTGTGAGTCACTAGAAGCCGAAATTATGCCTCAATCTACTGCATTTCTCTCATCCTTTTCAGAGTACATAGAAACACAAAAAGTTTTACTCAATTGTTGAAATAGAAGAACTTATAACAAAAGACAACCTTCCTTTAGAGATTATAAAATTCTAAAAAGAGCTCTAATATCTGTCATACTGGTCATGTGTCTTTCTTTAAGGCTAAACAGACACTCAGGAATCCTGAGAATAGCATAGCTCTTAGAGATTAAAACTGCTTTCCACTGAAGGAAACTTCAGTCAGTCCACATCCACAAGGTCTGCAATTGTGGATTCAAAAATAACTTTTTAATTCCCGAAAGTTCCAAAAAGCAAAACTTAAACTTGCTGCGCAGTGCTAATTATTTACATAATATTTACATTGTATTTAAAACTATTTACAAAGCATTTACACTGTATTAGGTACTATAAGTAATCTAGAGACGTATAGCAGAAGATGTTCCTAGGTTATATGCAAATACTATGCCATTTTATATAAGGGAACTGAGAATCTCAGATTTTTATATCTGCAGGGGTTCCTGAAACCAATTCCCAGCGACACTGAGGGATGAATTTATTTAGCTTTTCCCTTTCCAATTCTTTCTATTCTTTTAAGAAATGAAATTAGATAAAATTTCTAAAAATAAGACTGAAAACTGAAAATCTGTGTGCTTTCTACAGCTGAACTCACAGGAGTTACCCTTCAGATCATTTCTTATTTTCTTTCATATTTTGTTCTGTTATATACTCATTTAGTCAATAAATATCTACTAAAGATACTGCATGAAATGAGTTATACTCAACATTTTGATGAAAAGACAACAATTATAGACTCAGGTGAGTTACTAAGGAAGCTTCCATGGAACCAAACCTTGGAGGAAGGATCTTCCATGAGCGGAAACATGATAGATGGGGAAAACATAGATTTTTCCAAGTTGGAAGAAGGAAAAAGAAACAGCGAACAAAGGTGCGTGAACAACTGTGACATATATTATTGAGGAGTGGAGACAATAAAGATGAGCAGTCTAACTAGAAGAGATGGCTTATCCTGGAATCAGAATTTTCAAAATGTACTAGTCATTCACTCCTTCCAATAAAATCAAATGAAAGAGCACAATATGTAAAACAAATACCAACTGCAAATTTTCACTTGCCATGGGTACTTGCTTCTTCTACAAGGGTCAAATCGTATGCTGCTGCAGCTGCTGAGCTTCAACACCCCTGAAGGGAGTTCTGGGTGGAGATCAGGAATGAGGCACTCTCTGCTCTGGGGAAACTGACAGGTCTTCAGATAGTTAGATATTTTCAGGAACTGATTTTATGAACCCAATCCCTGTATCCCCTCATATCTAGAAAAGCACTTAATCTCTTCATGGTGCCATCAGCTCCTGGTGACTAGCAGAAAACTTTGGCAAAGATAAGTGCTTGATTGCATGAACTACCCCTTCACCAAAATCAGGTACATACTGACCTTTTCCCCTTCCTCTTTGGAGCAGTTTCTCAGAGGTATCTGAGGTGTTGTCTCCCAGGCTGCAGTCCTTTTCTTGCCCCCAAATAAAACTTAACTTGCAACTCTCACATTGTGCATTTTTGTTGTTGTTGTTGACAAAAACAAAACTACTACAGTACAAAGAGGAGGAGAGTGAAAGATTGGAGGCTGCCTAGTGAGTTGCCCCTTAACAACACCCTCCCCAGAGTCCCAGAGTTCCCTTCCCGGAGTTCCTCTGAGTAAATTACTAGCCAAGTGAAACATACAACAAGATCACAAAGATAGAATGAGACCAAATTATGGAGCACCATGTTACCTGACCTCACACACATTAATTGAGGGTTTTTTCTCACACAGTTCATGGTTCACTGCACATGTAGGTCCTTTGTCATTTGTAAGCCAAATAAATCACTTTTTATGCCCACATGTTAATTCTACACTTGGCACATGACTAGTGCCCAAAAAGATTTTTGAAATTTAGAAATGCCAGCCTCCACTGAAATAAGTGGTGTCTTCCCAAACAGTTTGTCAATAGTTCTCTGCAATCCAGTTTATCCCCACCCATTTCCAGCAGAAAATTCAGCTTTGAACATAAATGCACTAAGTCAGGCTAAACTAGACTTACCAGAAGATTTCACTGTGACTCGGTCTATATCAGAGGTTAAGAATGCATATCCAAAGGCTTCATGATGATTCTTAAAA
>SJYT01059923.1:285619-304525 GCA_006410635.1 Cephalophus harveyi | reverse complement strand
GCAATCTTGATTCCAGCTTGTGTTTCTTCCAGTCCAGCGTTTCTCATGATGTACTCTGCATATAAGTTAAATAAGCAGGGTGACAATATACAGCCTTGACGCACTCCTTTTCCTATTTGGAACCAGTCTGTTGTTCCATGTCCAGTCCTAACTGTTGCTTCCTGACCTGCATACAGATTTCTCAAGAGGCAGGTTAGGTGGTCTGGTATTCCCATCTCTTTCAGAATTTTCCACAGTTTATTGTGATCCACACAGTCAAAGGCTTTGGCATAGTCAATAAAGCAGAAGTAGATGTTTTTCTGGAACTCTCTTGCTTTTTCCATGATCCAGCGGATGTTGGCAATTTGATCTCTGGTTCCTCTGCCTTTTCTAAAGCCAGCTTGAACATCAGGGAGTTCACGGTTCACGTATTGCTGAAGCCTGGCTTGGAGGATTTTGAGCATTACTTTACTAGCATGTGAGATGAGTGCAATTGTGCGGTAATTGGAGCATTCTTTTGCATTGCCTTTCTTTGGAATTGCAATGAAAACTGACCTTTTGCAGTCCTGTGGCCACTGCTGAGTTTTCCAAATTTGCTGGCAGATTGAGTGCAGCACTTTAACAGCATCATCTTTCAGGATTTGAAACAGCTCAACTGGAATTCCATCACCTCCACTAGCTAGGATAATGGATAGGAGAAGGCAATGGCAACCCACTCCAGTGTTCCTGCCTGGAAAATCCCATGGATGGAGGAGCCTGGTGGGCTGCAGTCCATGGGGTCGCCAAGAGTCGGGCACGGCTCAACGACTTCACTTTCACTTTTCACTTTCATGCATTGGAGAAGGAAATGGCAACCCACTCCAGTGTTCTTGCCTGGGGAATCCCAGAGATGGGGGAGCCTGGTGGGCTGCCGTCTATGTGGTCGCACAGAATCGGACACGACTGAAGCAACTTAGCAGCAGCAGCAACAGGATAATGGATAGATGAATTACCTATTGTGTTCCTGTTTGTGAGACACAGAAGACCCAGTTCAACATGACTTGAAGTCAGTTAGCCATACTGTAGTTATGGGTAATTTATCGAACTTCCTGTGGTTTCAATTTTCAACATTTTAAATAGAGGTAATATTATGAAGATATGGATAATATGGATTAAATGATAATAAGTTCAAAGTGCTTACTTAACCCAATGTTTGTTATATAGTAAATAGTCAATGAATATGAACCATTGTTATTGTCATTGATTTTCTTCTTGAGGCTCAGAAGCAAGATACAACTTCCCATATTTATAACAACTTCCCATATTTATAACAACCATGAAAACTTTTATCAAACAGTTTTATTTATAAACATTCTCAAGAACTATAATTTCTTACTAGAAGAGCACAACTTTGAAGTAAAATAAAAACTGTGCTCAAATTTCTTTACTGCTTCCTACTAGCTAAAGGATTGGGCAACTTAATTCTCCATGAGATTAATCTGCATAGTGGAATTAACAATACCTTCCTCAAATGGTATTGTGAGTGGTAGATAAGATTACCCCCAGAAGACTGTAATGAGGATTAAATGCAACAAAATATGTGAAAGCTCTTTGTAAAACTCCAAAGTACAATGAAAAGGTATTATTTCATCATTATTATTAACCTCATTACTATCATTTAAAATAATAATACTAGTATTACTAATATAAAAATAATAATAGTAGTAAATAATTAATGATAATAAGTTCAGTTCAGTTCAGTCGCTCAGTCGTGTCTGACTCTTTGCGACCCCATGAATCGCAGCACGCCAGGCCTCCCTGTTCATCACCATCTCCCGGAGTTCACCCAGATTCACGTCCATCGAGTCCGTGATGCCATCCAGCCATCTCATCCTCTGTCGTCCCCTTCTCCTCCTGCCCCCAATCCCTCCCAGCATCAGAGTCTTTTCCAATGAGTCAACTCTTCGCATGAGGTGGCCAAAGTACTGGAGTTTCAGCTTTAGCATCATTCCTTCCAAAGAAATCCCAGGGCTGATCTCCTTCAGAATGGACTGGTTGGATTTCCTTGCAGTCCAAGGGACTCTCAAGAGTCATCTCCAACACCACAGTTCAAAGGCATCAATTCTTCGGTGCTCAGCCTTCTTCACAGTCCAGCTCTCACATCCATACATGATTATTGGCAAAACCATAGCCTTGACTAGACGGACCTATGCTAGTCCTACTACAATTTTCACTCAACTCATAACGTTCTCTCGGGGTACAAAAGTAATCCTAAAATAAAACAAACCAACAAAGGAAACAAAAATCCATTCTGTCAATTACCATGATGTGTACCTATTTTAGTATGTTACACTTTATGTCAGGAAGATCTCCAAACTCTTGCCTCATCAAGCCTACAGTGATTGTCCAATGCTTCCAGAACTTGACCCCTAACCTCCCTAAACCTGTGAGAACTCCAGGAAGCCTAACTGGCCAGTTGAAATTTGCTGATCCTTCCTCTGTGACTCACAAACTAGAGAAAAGAATTGCTATCCTATTCTATGGACTTTCGGAAAGATCATCCTTGTATCCACATGGCTGTACACTATACATAGACAGTTCCTGACTTAACCATGGTGCGACATGATTTTTTCACTTCATGGTGGTGCAAAAGTGATGCATATTCAGTAAAAAACATACTTTGAATTCTGATCATTTCCCCTGGCTAGCAGTATGCTGCAGGATGCTATCTGGTGGTGCTGGGCAGTGGCAGCAAAGCGCAGCTCCCAGTCAGCCAAGTGTTCACAGGGCGAAAAACGGATGTTGTATGGTGCACTGTGAGCACGTTTAAGGTAAGCGAGACTAAGCTATGATGATCTTGCTGTTGCTTAGTCACTGTCTGACTCTTGTGGATCCCATGGACTGTAGCCTGCCACGCGCCTCCATCCATGGGATTTCCCAGTCAAGAATATTGGAGTGGGTTGTCATTTTCTTCCCCAAGGGATCTTCCCAACCCAGGGATTGAACCCACATCTCCTTCATTGACAGGCAAATTCTTTACCCCTGAGCCACCAGGGAAACCATGATGATGTAGGATAAGCGTGTTAAATGAATTTTCAATTTATATTTTCAACTTACGATGGGTTTAGTTGAACATAATCCCATTGCAAGCTGAGGAGCATCTGTAATTAAGTCATCTGAAGAAAAATAGGAGATATTTATAATTTAAAAGGTAAGAAGCACCTATGAACAAAATAATTTTTAAAAGTCAACATTGTAGAAGAACGAGTAAATATTCTTAAACACTTCTATAGTTTTGTGGTAGCAAATAGTTTGCTCAAAATACTGTCATATATGTAATGGTCCAAAGAGGCCAACCTATGTTTCCATTTTGTTGAAAAGGAAGATCAATGGATTGATACTTTAACCCCAAATGCTGATGGATGAGACCTTGCTGACTAAAGCATGCTAGATAGCAAAATCAAACTCACAGAAATCACTATTTTAAACACAGTTGCTAACACGTGCCATCCACCTTTCTTTCTGGCAGATCTGTGCACACAGTTGTTGTCATTTACATTTTAAGATTTACCAGTGGGAATGTTAGGGAGATAGCAATTGGTGCTAACTTCTAAATAAAAAGTAATAAAAACTACAAAGTCTCTAAAAAAGAACAATTTCAAGAACGTCATCCTTGAAGATGACTTTATAAACACAACAGCTCATGTTTACTATCAGATAGTTACAGCATCCTTTACACAAATTCCACAGGAGCTAACTCATGTCAGGACACTCTTATCTCCAGACTATTTCCTTCTGGCTTAAGGTTCTTTTGTTTAGGGAAGGAATGTGACTGGGTCCATGTGAGAGTTAGCTTTCCAGGCCTCCTTAAGAGATCTTGTTGGCTCTTTATTCTGAATGGGGATATGAGCAAAGACATGTTGGTGTGGCCTCTGGGAAGACACGGGCACCCCTAATAAAGGGCATATATATTCTTATCAAGGTTTTTACCCTTTCTTACTGCATTTAAAAGCAAGAAATTGCTAGAACTGGAGTAGAAAGTTCACAACTATAAGGCAACAAGCATTAGGAGACCAAGGGAAGGAATTGCATAGTACCTACCTTCAGATCACTTGTTATGTAAGAAAAACAGACTCATAATTTTGAGCCCACATACACTGAATATGCCATTACTTNTCAAGGTTTTTACCCTTTCTTACTGCATTTAAAAGCAAGAAATTGCTAGAACTGGAGTAGAAAGTTCACAACTATAAGGCAACAAGCATTAGGAGACCAAGGGAAGGAATTGCATAGTACCTACCTTCAGATCACTTGTTATGTAAGAAAAACAGACTCATAATTTTGAGCCCACATACACTGAATATGCCATTACTTACAGCTGAATGCTTTTCAAACCAAAAGGCTTTTATAATTTTATTTAATCTGATACAAATCTCTAAAATAGGATCTTTTTCCTCCCTTAATAAAAATAATAGATTAGATGTTTTTTTACATTTGTTCCTTAATGATGCAGCATCACAATAAGATGTGACGTTAAGTTTTTTCTATGTTACACCAGCCAGAAAATAACATTTCTGCTGTCACATCCTGGACTGGAACTAGGGTAAGGCAAATGAGATACTCACCTTGGCTGCAAAATTTAAGGGAGGATCAAAAAACTCAGTAATCCAGATAAATACTATTTTGATAAAATATCTTTAAAAATAAAAATTAATGAATAAACTCCATGGTGAACAAAATATCAATTTTTTGAAAAAAAAATCAGAAGCGATACTCTAATTGTTCCTTTTGCCTCAGCCTCCAACATGGCTCAGCACAGCCCTGCTCTCCCACTGCTACCATTTATTTAAGAGAACAAATATCTTTTCTTCCCTTGAACCAAAAGAATTGACGATTAAGAGAGAAACTAAAGACTACGTTCTTTAATTCAGTGATATTAATACTATGTACCTCTCCTGTAATGTGCATAGTCTTTGTGACAGCTTTTTAACCCTTCCTGCTATTTAGAAGTCTCTGTTCATTTACATAAGGAATTGTGGTTGTATTAATACTTCTATACAGTTATAGTTAGCAGAATTCTCTATTCTGTATCAGAGGGAATAATTTATTAATTCAGCAATGTCCTAATCAGACTCCCTAAATTCACGAGGTTATCAAAATATAAATAAGTCTTTGTGTTCATGGATGCTTAGTCACATCCAGCTCTTTGCCACCCTTTGGCCTGTAGCCCACCAGGCTGGCTCCTCTCTCCATGGGGTTTTCCAGGCAAAAATACTGGAGTGGGTTGCCATTTCCTTCTCCAGAGGATCTTCCCAACCCAGGGACTGAACCTGCGTTTCCTGTGTCTCCTGAGTTGCAGGCAAATTCTTTACCCAGTGAGCCATAAGGGAAGTAGAAATATGTCTCTAAAATCCAAAAAAAGTTTACAAACATTTCTGGAATGAAAATTGCTTAAGATTTTGATTTGGTTCAGTAAACACTTATTGAGCACTTTATAGTCATCAGGCACTACAGGCTTTGAGGATACAAAATTTAAGGGGAAAAAAGATCCCTATGTTGTTTACAATATTTTAAACACTCATTTCTCAATTGCCTGTGGGATTGAAATGTAAAACTGTTAGGAGTGCGTCAAGGCTGTATATTGTCACCCTGCTTATTTAACTTATGGCAAAGTAATGGTGAAAAAAGGTGAAAAAAGGTGAAAAATGGTGAAAAATGGTGAAAAAAGATCCCTATGTTGTTTACAATATTTTAAACACTCATTTCTCAATTGCCTGTGGGATTGAAATGTAAAACTGTCTTATAACCAACCATCAGGTGAACCGGCAATGGAATAGCTAATATATCAAAACCAAAGAGAACCTTTGCACTAAATGTGGAATTATGCCATGGTTAGTTAAATCTTCTAACAGTCCCAATGGAATAGCAACTGAGAGCAAGTGCAAATGTGGGATAAATATCTGGGAGGATAATGATGGAGCATGACATCTGGGATTCTCCAATCCATCAGGAATAACATTGACTGGCTTAGAGCTTCTGTAGGAAAGAGGGCCAGAGAACAAAGGCATTTTCCTTTCTGTCCCTAGGCAAGTCCATCTGGTTCAGAAAGGGCAGAGTTAAACTCCATGTGTCAGATGTATGCCTTTTCATGCCACCAATCAGTGAGATGAGAGGCTCTTTATGTTCCCTATAGGATATCAGTGGAATTAGTGATGAGAGGCAACATGCATCAGTGAAAACTCATTATGACTCATTCCTTTCTTAATTATCTAAGAATCTTCCTAGGACTTAAGTGATTTTAAATTTTTTTTTTTTTTTAAGTCAGAAAGAAGAGTAGCTTCCATAAACCTGAATCTCATCAAAGATGAGTCACTTGTGTGCATCACTGACAAGCCTTTTTTCTTGTCAGTGGAATCGGAGAATCACATTTATCTGGCTCTAAAATGATATCTTCAACATCTACCTCCCTAAACACAGGCAGAGCTTCAATAATCACCACCTTGGATTTCAAATGCAGATAAATACTATATTAGAATCCCCAAGCAAGACTCAGTGAATGTTCTGTAGATTAGAAAGAGTTGTACAAGCATTAATTTCATTTAGAAGCAGCCTGATGATACAGAAAAGCATGGACTTTGGTGTCTGAAGATTTATTTTTTGTTTTGTTTTGTGATTTCCACGGCCCCCTCCTCACCCCCACTATCCTTCTTATCATCCTGCCTTACCTTCTTGCCCTTCACTATTCTTCCCAAAAGACAAGGAATTTATAAAGATGTAATTTACTTCATCCTAGAAACACGGTAGAGATTGTGTCTATGGCATCCAGACAATGCCTCATTTATCTTCATCTATTATTTTAGATTTTTCCAATCTATCCATTATCAACACCCTTTAAGAAGTTCACATATCTATTTTAATGGTACCATGATTTCCCAATTCTTATAGTCAATTAGGATTATATCAAGGACCTACTATGCAAGGTGCACACATAGGGAAGTTGCTGATCATGGTCCTAAACCTGCCTGCAGACTTCCATGTGTTTGGCCTACAACATGCTTTACCAAAAATCAAATAATTTACTCACCTTTTTTTAAGTCAGGAGATTAAATAAAATCTAAATTCCTACCTTGTTGAGAAATTGGACAGTGTGGCAAGACAACAACTGTACCCCTGGATTCCTATATGGCAGCATTACCAGAGGCTGAGCGGGACTGCTGGTTTAAGAGGTGTAAGCTCCTCAGTTTTCCACAGTTGTCCCTGTCATGTGGTATCCATTTATGTTACTGCTGGACGGCTTTAGAATTTGAGTTTATCCCACTTCAGGTGGATCAGTAATTGGGCCGACTGTAAAATGGCACTAGGAACTGATACATGTATAAGTGCCTAATCCTCTAAGAAAGAGTGATAATCATAATGGTAATTATAATAAACAACTATGGCAACACGATTACTAAATGTCCTACCCAGATTAACTCATTTATTCTTCACACAACTCTTTGAACAAAGTATTGATATGATCTCTATTTTTCAGATAAGAAAACGGAGCACAGACAGTGACTTGCCTGGTTATACAGCAAATAAGTATATTTGCCAGAATAAAGTGAGATAATTGTGAAGCTGCCCTGAAAAGATTGAATGCTATTCAAATGTAAAATGTATTATCATCATTATCAGTGATGTTATAATATATCTGTTATGTCAGTTTATTCAGTAGGAAGCACAATTCTTGTTATAAGAAAAAAATGCAAATTGCCAGGTAGGTGCCTACTATTAGATTTCTTCCTATGAATCAATAAAGGAATATACGCAAACAGAAAAAAATCAGAATTATGTAAAAAGAAATAATTTTGGAAGGAAGTAAAAATATGATAATAGATTAGAATTATTAGATTGTTGATTTAACCTTTAAATTATCACACTAATTGAAATTTTCAATTTACTCAGCTTACGTTCTATTTCTAAGATAGAGCTGAATGTTTTCTAAAACCTGACGATATTTCTTTCCATGCTATTCTGATGTAGACATAATGTTTGACGGTAAATTAATACCAATACATCCAGCCCTTATGTGCTTATCTCACTGCCTTTCACTGGGTCTTAAAGTCCTTTTACTCCTGCATTAGCATAAGGCCATTTTTCAACAACAACAAAAAAGTTAAAAAGGCAATTTGTACGCTTTCTTCAAGTAAAATCTCCTCCTTCCCCATTTGTATTCCTTGGTTACTGACTTTATTTGCTATCCCAAAAGCCATATAGTAAAAGCAGAATCTGCATGATAATAATGCATGTAACATTTCAGTGTCTACAGGTTATTAATGACTGATCAGTATTTCACTTTACAGTTTGTGAATTTCTTTCATATTTTCTCTTTAATCTTCACCATAACCCTGTAAGATATTAATGCCTGGGTGATTGGTAGCCTCTCAACAATATAAATGTGACTTTTCTTGACAAAGAATATTATGGGCATATAAAAATAAAGGGCATCAGCCGTGAATTTCTGAATTATTTAGGTTGTTATTATGATTTCATTGCTTGGATTCAGAAGAGACTTTGTGGATCCTCTGGACCAACTACTTCATTTTCCAGAGAAGAAACCAATTCCCAGTGAGTCAGTAGCAGAGCCAGGGTAAGAAGCACAGTGTCCTGATTCCCATTTCAGATTTCTTCCCACTCTAACATACCTTATTTTCTGAAAATAAAAAGGTAAAAGAACATACAGTTTCCCTGTTTGCAAAAATAGGTCCTATTTACAGAGATNCTTCATTTTCCAGAGAAGAAACCAATTCCCAGTGAGTCAGTAGCAGAGCCAGGGTAAGAAGCACAGTGTCCTGATTCCCATTTCAGATTTCTTCCCACTCTAACATACCTTATTTTCTGAAAATAAAAAGGTAAAAGAACATACAGTTTCCCTGTTTGCAAAAATAGGTCCTATTTACAGAGATAGGCTACGAGGGAAAAAATTTTAAACAACCATGAAATATAATGAGAACACCAATATGAATGAAAAGCGGATTTTTTTTTTCTTTAGTAGAAGAGATGGGGATTGGGAGGAGGGAATAACCCCCATTTCACAGACTGTAGCTTTCAATAAAGGAATTTCACTCCCGAAAGGGCAAGTCACACTGAATATCCATTTGGTAGGTTAACACACAGATTTTTAATTGTCACAGTTTATTAACATTGCTCATTCAGCTATTCAGTCATGTTCTCCTTGACAGCAGAAGAGCAATTCCAATGGATCGTCTCCACGTTCAACGTCATTAACCATTACTTAGTGAAATGTATACAACATTGAGCAGTGTTCGGTATGCAGATCCAGAATAAACAGTGTCTCTGCCATCTATGAGCTAGCGTTCTAGCCTCTTAACAACTTGAAAGTTGCAACTATAGATGGACTGCTTGTGCTCCCAAGAGCAACCTCTCAACCTGTGTCTGCATCTCACCTCCTCTCACTTATGTCTCAGCAATGCTCCAACGACTTGTCTCTCTCTCTCTTGCATCATCAATTTCTCCTTCTCTGCTGGTTAGCTTCCATCAAGCTACAATCTAAAAGCTGCAACTTTTCCCACCTTCAACTTTAAAAATTGCTTTGATCCCACATCTTTTCCTATCATTATATTTCTGCTCTGTTAGATAGAAAACTAGGAGGACATGTTGATACTCACTCTCTCCATTCCATTTTCTCCCTTCTCTGTTGAGCCATTGCCAGCCAGTCTGCTCTGTCACAGCTGCTATTTACCTGGCCATTGCTAACCCAACGGTCAATTCTGTCTTCATTTTTCTTTTAATCCTCAGCAATATTTGTGTCAATTGATCATTCTTCCATCTTGAAACACATGCTCCACATGGCACCGCTCTTTTGGTTCTTCTCCTTTTTCTCTGGTCACTTTTTCTTAAACTCTTTGCTGTACTTCTTTCATTTCCTGATCTTTTAGTAGTGTCCCTGCATAGAGTTATATGAGCATTTCATATCTTTACCTACCCTCTCTTCCTTAAAAATCTCATTCATTTTTTGTAACATCTATATAACTAAAATTTATATCTCCAGCCCATATTTCTGAATATATACATGAAGTCCAAAATCTTATATTCAACCTGCACTTAATATTCATTTGTCCTCTTGACATTTGATGAGCATCTCAAAAGTAATTGGTCAAAAGTCTAACTCCTTATTTTCAGACACTAACAAAACTTGACATCTGCCACTCACTCCCCCATCTCTGTAGATAATCTGTGCTTTCAAGCCACACTGGTGCCTCACTGGTCTCTGACCACCCTTTATAGCAATCACACCCCTTGACCTGATAATATCTATTCTCCTTCCTGGCTTAATTTTTCTCATATAGACATCAGAATGGAAACTTCTGAGGGAAACAGGTATGTCTGCTTTGCCCATTGCTACACTTGACAGCTTGAAACTCTACCTATCTTATGGCAGAGACATAAATATCTGCAGACTGAAAATTATTCAAAAATTAATATCCCTTGCACACAGATGTTGGAATCTATCTTCACTTTTTAACTTCTCATATGATCCTGAGTCCTTCATTTCCTCTCTGCTTTATCTGCTCCAGCCACTCAAACCAATGGCTACAGCTTGCACCCTGCCATCATTCTGAAATGTACCACCTCAGAAACTTCCCATATGCTGTCCTCTTCTCATAACCTCCTCTTCCTATACAGATGTTGTGCCTTCATCCCTTTCACAGCTTCTCCCCAGACACGAACCATCAGTTCCTTGATCTCCCAAGTGTTACCAACTGGCCATCCTTCCTGACATCACTTTCTTTTCAGCCTGGCTGCCTGGCTGTTTCCATGAACAATTCTTATAACCAAACAGAACAGTTCAATCACCTTGCATTACTGAAACTTCTTGTCATTTTTGGCCTTTAACCATAGAAGTCTTTGATTTAAAACAGAAACCTAAGCAGCCCAGCATGAGCTGGGTCTCTAGTTCAGGTTCAGTTCAATTCAGTTCAGTCACTCAGTCGTGTCCGACTCTTTGCGACCCCATGAAATGCAGCACGCCAGGCCTCCCTGTCCATCACCAACTCCTGGAGTTCACTCAAATTCACGTCCATCGAGTCAGTGATGCCATCCAGCCATCTCATCCTCAGTTGTCCCCTTCTCCTCCTGCCCCCAATCCCTCCCAGCATCAGAGTCTTTTCCAATGAGTCAACTCTTCGCATGAGGTGGCCAAAGTACTGGAGTTTCAGCTTTAGCATCATTCCTTCCAAAGAATACCCAAGACTGATCTCCTTTAGAATGGACTGGTTGGATCTCCTTGCAGTCCAAAGGACTCTCAAGAGTCTTCTCCAACACCACAGTTCAAAAGCATCACTTCTTCGGTGCTCAGCTTTCTTCACAGTCCAACTCTCACATCCATTCATGACTACTGGAAAAACCATAGCCTTGACTAGACGGACCTTTGTTGGCAAAGTAATGTCTCTGCTTATTAATATGCTGTCTAGGTTGGTCATAACTTTCCTTTCAAGGAGTAAGCATCTTTTAATTTCATGGCTGCAATCACCATCTGCAGTGATTTTGGAGCCCAGAAAAACGAAGTCTGACAGTTTCCACTGTTTCCCCATCTATTTCCCATGAAGTGATGGGACTTGGTTTTAATACCTACCTACCAACTATGCACACTGGGCAAATTTCTTAGCCTCAAAATCTTTTTTTCTCATTGAAATAGTAATTGTGTTTATTTCAAAGGCTACCTGTGAAGACTAAATGAGCTAATATAAGTGTTTATCACAATAAAGTATCACTATTGTTATTATATCCAAATTGTTGGGCATAGCAAGAGAGCTCAGTCATGTCAGACTCTTAGCGACCCCATGGCCTGCAGCCTACCAGGCTCCTCTGCCCATGGGATTTTCCAGGCAAGAGTACTGGAGTGGGTTGCCATTGCCTTCTCCTCATTGTTATTATATCCAAATTGCTGGGCACAGAAAGAGAATATCATAAAACTACCATACAGTTTAGGGCATCTATAATGTATGGGCCCTCCAGTCTTGTTCTGCAACATATTTATTGATCTTCAGTTATCTCCCCCTCTGATTAACTATTTTCCCAAATTTTCACCTTTCCCTCAAACACTTGATTGACCTCAAAGAACATCCATATATTCACCTTCGTTTCCCTCGTCCTTCCATCTGAAGGATGCAGAAATATTATTTTATTCCAGGACAATCTCTGTGTCTTTGCTGTTGATCCACTCTGATCAATTACTTCTTCTCTCTCCTAATCTTCAGTCTCTTCTTCATTAACACAATTCCTCAGCTTATTAAAACAAGCATATTTTATAGGCCTTTTTTATTTTAAAGCTCCCTTTCCTCTCTAATTCTATTTATATACTGTTTTTGTGATCACCTTCTTTTCAGCCAAGCTTCTTGAAACAGTAATGCCATATCACATTATCAATTCTTGACTCTCCACTAATTTTAAAAAAAATTTAAACATATTTTGAATGTTTTCCATAAATAATATTATGAACACATGATTTAAAGGTTACATAAAAATTTCCCAATTTCCATATTATTTGAAATTATTATTTCTATTATAAATAGAAATATTTTGTGGTTTAACAAACTACTAATTACTTCTTCTGATAGGGACACTCGGTTCAGTGATTATAGTTTTTCTAGTCTCATTTTAATCAAATCTTTTCAATTGAAAATTTTTGCTTTATGTTCTAATTTGCTTTCAATAAAATAAGGCCAGCTATTTTCTTTTGGATTTTTGTCACAGTATTAATTCTATCCACTTTAGGTATTTATTGACTATCTGCCTGGTTTAACAAATTAGTTTACAAATAAATTAAGAAGAAATCCTAATTAGGAAGCCCTTATAAGTAGCATTCTGGTGGGCTTCCTTTTGGGCTACCCAGGTGGCTCAGACCGTAAAGAGCCTGCCTGCAATGTGGGAGAGCCAGGTTCAATCCCTGGGTTGGAAAGATCCCCTGGAGGAGGGCATGACAACCCTCTGCAGTATTCTTGCCTGGAGAATTCCATGGACGGAGGGGCCTGGTGGGCTGTGGTCCATGGGCTCACAAAGAGTCATACACGACTGAGCAACTAACACTTTCTATGAGTAGCTTCAAATAAAACTTGTGAAAAACTCATATTTGATTTTTGTATATTTGCAATGCCATTCTGTGGGACTATTTTTCATTGAACAAAAGAACTCCATGCCAGTTTATCAGAAAGATTCCTTTCTGGGCAGCTGTGGAGTACAGAACCAATCAGTCAATTTAGTCAAGTCAAACTCATCAAGTAGCTAATTGGCACAATAAAAAAAACGGATTGATTGATTTCCCACCTTTTCAATAAGCTAATTTTTCTTTGTGAAATCACCTTTTGAAGAGAGCTCTCTGAAGCTTCAGACATTGGCTTCAGACTGTTCATCATTCAACAGTTTCTGCATTAGAAATGTAGGCTGCAAGAGACTCATTTGGCAGGAAGGGAAATTACTTGGAGGAGTGGAGTGTGCCAGTCAATTTGTCAGGTGCTTTCTCATTAAGGGCTTTAGAGATAAGGGTCAGTCTTTGAGCTGGGAACAAATTCTAAACACACACTTTCCTATTAAATGGTTTCACAAAAAGCCAAATACCAAACCATTTGGAGCTTTGAAGATAAGGATACACACATTGCCAAGTTCCTATCAACTGAGCTGCCATTGTTATTAATTATTGCAACAATGGCTCACTCACAAGAGGCATTACCTGACATGCATTGACTCGGTGCATCATCAACTGCAAATGGAGAGACCACAATAATAACAGATGTTGGGAAAATGTAGAAGTCCCTTTCTATCAAAGGATTTCTACAATAAATAATTAAAATTTTCTTTTTAATTCAGTCCAGTTAATTTAGGTCTCAAGTTTTTCCCTTAACTAAATGACTGTTCAAAATTGATAAAATTCATTAGATCAACCTTCTGGATATGTCTAAGAAGGAAGCCATGGGAAATGCAAAAATGCACAAATCAGGGATCCATCCCCAAAGGATTTAATAGTTAATAGGTAAACTACACATAAAATACCATGATACATGCAACAAGAGAAGTAACCGCAGTAATAAGCCTGTGCACCGCAACAAGGGAATAGCCCCCAGTCAGTGCAACTAGAGAAAGCCTGCTTGCAACAACCAACACCCAGGGCAGCCAAAAAAATAATTAATTTTTCAAAATACCATGATACCAAGTAGTATATGATTGATGAGAAGTAGAGAGCAACTCTGTGGAAGTTAGAAGAACTTTAGAAGATGGGATCTCTTTTAGCTGAGGAAATCAAGAAAAACCAAAGAATTCTTACTGAATGGCTAGAACTGCAAGAGGAAAAATAATTCAAGGGAGGAGAAGAACTTTAAGCATAAGGTCTTTCTTATGCATATTTAGCAGATGGTGAGTGGACCAGTTTTCCCAGAGAACAGATGTCTTTAAATGAGTAGGAAATGAGAATGTAAAGGTAATTTTGGAATATATATGGTTAAAAAGACTAGGAATAGAGAATCGATAGTAAAAATCAAAAGAAACTCTATTTCACGTGTGAAAGACAGTTCTCAAACTTGTAGTATGTTCCCTAACAGATGTAAAACCAAAGTGATCATTGTCATTCCACAGTTATGGAGATGTTTCCATCTTGACATTTATCTGTCTTTCTTTGCCTTTGTGTTGATTCTATCACAACTACCTCCTAAACATTTTATGTGCTGGATTCAAGTTATACTCACATGCACATTCTTTTTTGTTTCTTTGTTTTCAGAATAAGTCTTTTGTTTTAAGTTAGTTTTAAATTTACAGAAAAGTTGCAAAGATTGTACAAAAAGCTTCCATGTATGCAGCACCCAGTTTGCTCTTATATTGCTGTTGTTGTTTAGTTGCTAAGTCATGTTTGACTCTTTGCAACCCCATGAACTGCAGCACACCAGCCTTCCCTGACGTTCACTATCTTCCAGAGTTTGCTCAAACTCATGTTCATTGAGTTGCTGATGCCATCCAAGCATCTCATCCTCTGTTTCCCCCTTCTCCTCCTGCCCTCAATCTTTCCCAGCGATTGGGTCTTTTCCAAGAGTCGGCTCAGCTCTTTGCATCAGCTGACCAAAGTATTGCAGCTTCAGCTTCAGCATCTTATGTTAATGTGGTTCAGTTCAGTTCAGTTCAGTCGCGTCCGACTCTTTGCGACTCCATGAATTGTAGCATGCCAGGCCTCCCTATCCATCACCAACTCCCGGAGTTTACCCAAACTTATGTCCATCGAGTCAGTGATGCCATCCAGCCATCTCATCCTCTGTCGTCCCCTTCTCCTCCTGCCCTCAATCCCTCCCAGCATCAGAGTCTTTTCCAATGAGTCAACTCTCCACATGAGGTGGCCAAAGTATTGGAGTTTCAGCTTTAGCATCAGTCCTTCCAATAAGGTACATCACAACAAATGTCACAACTAATACTGATACATTATTGCTAACTGAAGTCTGTACATTTAGCTTTGACCTAATACCGTTTTTCTATTCTAGAATCCCACTCAGGACACCACATTATATTTGGCTATCATATCTTCTCAGGCTCTTCTGTGTTGTGACAGTTTCTCACACTTTCCTTGTTTTTGATGACTCTGAGGAATAATAGTCAGGTGTTTTGTAGAATGTCCCTCACTTTATGTCTGTCTCCTTTTTCATGATTAGACTGGGATTATGAGTTTTCATAAGAAAGAGCACAGAAACAAAGTGTCGAGTCAAGGGTGAACACTATCCGCTGTTGACATTAAGCTTGATCACATGGCCGGGGTAGTAGTTCTCATACTGTACAGTTCTTCCCCTTCTCCTCTTTTCATTCCATACACTTTGGAAGGAAATCTCTTTGTTTAGATCACGTTTAAGAGATAATTAGGAGAGGGAAAGCAGTTATGCTTTACCTTCTTGGCCGTAAAGTAGCTACACAGATTATTTGGAATTCTGCAGTGGAAGTTGGCCTATTCTCCCTCAACTATATATTCAATCAAATCTTTATATCAGAATAGACTCATGGCACTTTATATTTTGGTTTATAATGCCATACTATTTATTTATTTTGTTGCTTAAATTGTTCAAATTTTAGCCATTTGGGAACTCTTTCAGTTGGTTCTTCCACCCCTTTGAAGTACGCCCCTCAGATTTTTTTTTTTTATGAATACTTTTTTACTTTTGGGTACTGCAGTATAATCCAAGCTCATCATTGTGTATTCACTGCACCTACCCTGCTGCTGCTGCTGCTGCTAAGTCGCTTCAGTTGTGTCCGACTCTGTGTGACCCCATAGACGTCAGCCCACCAGGCTCCCCCATCCCTGGGATTCTCCAGGCAAGAACACTGGAGTGGGTTGCCATTTCCTTCTCCAGCACCTACCCTAGACTTACATTTCTCCAAGGAACCCTGATTCCTTTTACTGGAAAACGTTATTATAAATCAATATATGGACTCTGGGTGTGTTTATTGCTACTGGGATGACTTTGCTTCTAAGCTCTCACAGCAAACAGAACTTCGAAATACATGCATGTATACTAAGCCATGTATATACACATATCTATAAGTGTTGCTATATTTAGCCATCTGTATCAATATTAAACTAAACATGAGTCTATATCAATATATCCCCCTAAAGTCCAGTACTATATGAATTATTCTAGCCTTCTCCCCCTGCATATCTATAATAACCTCTTACTTCATCAGTACCTCCCACAATCCATACATTCATTTACATGTTTGTTCTGTACTAGTATATATGTATAATTGTTGTTTCAGTTTGCAGTTCTCTAACAATAAATGCTTCCCTGGCAGCTCAATGGTAAAGTATCTGCCTGCACTGTCAGAGACCTGGGTTCGATCCCTGGGTAGGAAAGATCCCCTGGAGAAGGAAATGGCACCCACTCCAGTATTCCTGACTTGATCCCATGGACAGAGGAGCCTGGTGGGCTACAGTCTATGGGGTCACAAAGAGTCAGACACGACTGACTGACTTTCACTTTACACAACAACAAATGATAATGTTCCCTAACAACAAATGATACGTCACATGCTTATTTTCCATCTGTATGTCATTTTAGCTGAGGTACCTATTCAGATTTTTGCCCATTTTCCTAGGGTTGTTTGTTTTCTTTTTGCTTAGTTACTAAAGTTTTTGTGTGAGTTCTGGATGTGTATATTCTGAATATTTATCAAATACGTGATTTGCAAATATTTTCTCCCAATCTGTGGCTTGTCTTTTCCTTCTCTTAATAGTGTATTTTGAAGATTTCATTTGTTTTTTAAACTTTGAGTGCAATAACACCAGTGAATTCAGCCTCATTTTCGTACTGGTCTAAGTACAAAATTACTCTTGTTCACATCTTTCAATCACCTAATTTTTAAAAGTCTGTTCAGATGGAGTTAGTTTCCTAATAATATCTTTAATTCAGATTGGCTCAAAATTCAGGGAAGTGAGAAGGACTTCATTGTGGAGAACTACAATAGTCTATGATTCCCAACAATGTCCTCATTCCTTTCCTCCTACAACTTATTTCAGAATACAGTAAAGCAGAGAATATGCTTTTTCTGAGGATCATCTCCAACCACAGTTCCATCAAAGAAAAACAAGAAGCCAGTGAAGTGAAAAAAAATTCCATACCATTTGAAATGATTCTGCTAATTTTATGTAGCAGTAAATATCAATTTATTCAGCAGTAGATTTCAATTACTTTCTAATTTGCAAATGTTGCCCTCCAGTAGATCTCAAATTAGAGGGCTAAACACTAAGGAATGGCAAGACAATAACACTGCAATTACAAATTCTTCTGAAATATTCAATTAACTGTTTGGAAAAGCAGTAAATCGTTTGCCTTATTTATTGGTAAAAGGCATATATGAAATTTGATTTAGATTGGGTTCATAACTGTGTTTCCTAGGCTGGTTATGATCTGTTTAATTTGAAGGATATCTAGTCATATCTGAATCTGCTCTGGGATGGATAGGATTCCATAGCAGAAGACTGCTATGGAAAATTAATTGTTTGACTACTCTAAAAGATACTAGAGGGAAGTGCCTAATTTTTATTATAACGGGATTTGTTCTGTGTAATAGAGCACTGGAAATAAGAAAGCCATTTCGGTCATATTCCTAGCATTGTGAGATGACACACAAAAGAGATCCTGGTCTAATCTTTTTTTCTTCAGATTCCCCATCACCTTTTGCAAGCTCCTTACTCCCAAAGAAATGTGAACATCAGACAGACCTGTGTTTACAGTCACAGTTTAATTTAGACAATGTGTAAATCTCCCCCTAAGCCTTTGTTTCTGGAACTGAAAAGAAATATGGGGAATTCATGTCTTTTAAGGGTTATTGTGAGAGCTAGCTAAAATAATAAAGATGAAATCTGTATAGCCCCTATTACAAAGTTAGCTTCTCCTCTTTTGCATTTTGAATTTCTTTCCTCTGAAATATACTCAACATAAGCCTTCCTAGTTCGTACAGGATTCCAGAGTCCTGAACTGAGCATTCTTTCTCATTTCTTTGTTAAGAACACCCAAGCTCATGCACACAAAATGTCCAGCTGCTCCCTTTCCCCCACTGTCCATGTGCCCACCCTTTGGGTTAGAGTGCTTCCACAAGGTGCTCCTCCTGCCCTCTCAACTGCCCTCTCTACAAGCCCACTGCACACGAAGGACATAGCACAGCCAGGCCTCATTGGAACATTCATTTGCATCACTGGTTTCATGAAGGCAGGGATTGTGTCCCATATACCTCAGCTCATCTAATATCTTCATGATATGTTCTTAGAAAAATGTTTAGGAATGAATGAAAGGTGGGAAAGGAGGCAGAAGGACTAAAAGGAAGAAAGAGAAGGCTGTATCCAGAAGCTGGACATTAAGAGCCTTTTCCCTCTTTTACAAGCACCTACCTGGACAGATACGGATGTGAGAGTTGGACTGTGAAGAA
>SJYT01059923.1:214502-285394 GCA_006410635.1 Cephalophus harveyi | reverse complement strand
ACTCCAGTACTTTGGCCATCTCATGCGAAGAGTTGACTCATTGGAAAAGACTCTGATGCTGGGAGGGATTGGGGGCAGGAGGAGAAGGGGACGACCGAGGATGAGATGGCTGGATGGCATCACGGACTCGATGGACGTGAGTCTGAGTGAACTCTGGGAGTTGGTGATGGACAGGGAGGCCTGGAGTGCTGCGATTCATGGGGTCGCAAAGAGTCGGACACGACTGAGCGACTGAACTGAACTGAACTGACCTGGACAGAGGAGCCTGGTGGCCAGCAGGCCATAGGGTCACAAAGAGTGGGACACGACTGAAGCGACTTAGCACGCACACACCTGGAGAGTAAAGCAGACTCATGTTCCTTGATTAATCAGCAGAGATTTTTAGAAATCTGGAACACATTAGTGTACTGTACATAGCAGACAAGTCCTGTCTTCTGCCTCTGTTAAACATAAATGTCTTCTCTGCATTTGTCTTACTATCTCCCCAAATGAGTTTTGGGCAAAACTTTGAAGGCTTCGGGAATTCCCTGTAGCTCAGATGGTTAAAAAAAAATCTGCCTGCAATGCAAGAGACCTGGGTCCAATTCCTTGGTCAGGAAGATCCCCTGGAGAAGGAAATGGCAACCCATTCCAATATTCTTGCCTAGAGAATTCCACAGACAAAGGAGCCTGGTGGGCTACAGTCTATGGGGTCGCAAAAAATCAGACATGACTGAATGACTAACACACACATTCTAATTTTAAGTTTCATGAAGTCCTATTGAATAGAATTTAAACGCCAGAGAAAAGTTTATTCAAATAGCAGATACTTGGGAATGACGCTGCAAAATTCTCTCTTGACCCTGAAATCCTATTTTTCTCAAGCCAGTGCTGAAATTCAGGTCCTGTGAGAGTTGGTAGATTAGTTAGGGTCTCCAAACTGATTTTACTATCAGAAAACTCAGGGCTTGAAGAGGACTCTTCAGGATGAAATGGGTCCAAATGACCATCTATATGCTTGAGCTACTGGGCATCACGTCTTCAACGGTCATCTGGTTTCACACCATGAGGTTCTTGAACTTGAGCCCCCTCAACAAAAACACAAACCCCCTAAAACACCTTGCCTCCTGTTCACGCCCTGCTCCTGCCCCTCTTTCCTTGTTTGAGCTCTGTTCCTTTGCACCGGGTAATCTCATTCCCAATCTCCCTCTGGCATGTGAAAGGAATTTGTCCCGAGAAAGTTCCCCTAAGCAAGTAAAACATCAATAAGACATTGGAATGCATTTTATTCATTCAAAAAAGTATTTACTGAACACAAACCAAAGGCTAGGCACTGTGGAAAGTAAGAAGAGCTTAGATATAATTCCTGTTTTGGGAATATCTATATTCATGAAAGATTTTGCAATTCAGTGGTGTTTTTTTCATTTATTAGTTCATTACTCTTCTCGCTAAAGGCATTTTCTATTTCTCATGTGCTATGATTTATGTGGGACAAGAAAAAAGAATTTTTCTCGTCCTCTATCTTTTGTCAACTGTTTGTTTTGTTCAAAGCTAGTACAATGCTATTTTAGCTAAATCACATTTGCTTCTATATAATATAGCTGTTATGTCAAAGTTATTGTGTTGTTATAGAAGTTAGTAAACATAAATATGTTTTCAGAATAAAATGACATAAAATTCATTTTCATTTTATCTTTCTACTTTCCCTAAGAAAGTATGAATCTCCCAGCAAAGTACTACAGTTTGAGTGGAGGAGGAGCCTTAATTTTTCTCAGCACCATATTACCTGCCTCTCCCTTCCCTGTACACAAGCACAGATACATGCCAATGGCGGACACAGAAGCCCATCTGGAATCAGAGGCAATCCAATGGCGGACACTTTCACAGGAAACTTCAAAGTTCAGGGCTATGTATGCCTTCTGCTCCCTCTCCAGATACAGCAAGTGCTATGGGATGGTACACAGTGTGAAATCCCTAAAAACAGAGGAGCTGTGCTTCACAATCCTCACCCTCTAGATTCCATGGCTTCTCCTCACTGAACTTCTTTCTACAATATGGAGTCACATGGTTGCAGGTGAGAGTGGAACAGTGCGGTGTTTGCTAGGATATATATTTCTCTGCTATTGAAGGGCTCACACCAAGTACACAAGGTGACACCCTCCTAATACCAACTTGATCCTTCATGCTACAGTCTTCTCTAACCTAAAGCTTATATATTTCAGAAAACAATTCATCTATGGGTGTTTGATGAGCAAATATTAAAAACTACTGAAAACAACTTCCCTTCCCCAGTCTGTGGGTGTACATTTTGCATGAAGCAAAACCTAAAATTTAGTTCAGCAGGATCTTAACTGGATTGGTCAGCACTATCTAAAATAAATGCTTCTCTTGTCAATTTTTCAATGAACTTGTCAAAACCAAATAAAAGGATTTTCAGTGATCTTCATTCTGTGTGTAAACACAGTGCTATTTATTCACCAAAGAAAACCGCTTCATGAAAACCAAATTATTACTGTGCCAGCTCATTTTTTCAAAGCTCTCTTTGGGTCTATAAAAGTTTTCGCAATGCATTTTGTTTTTACAAAGATGACGGGGAATCTTTCCTGCAGGTGATAGGGATGTAACTGACCCTGATCTATGTGACTACAAGGAGACATAAAGCACAGTTTGACTCTTCCCGCCACCTCTAACTCCCATCAATATTGCAAGTAGAACCAAACATAATCAAATCATTTGCAGTGTTAAGACCCAGAGGATTCTGAAAGGCTCTGTAGCGGGTATAAGGGCTCTTTTGATTTTCTCAGATTGACTGGGGAGCTGCTTCATTTTAATGCCTGTAACTTCAACAGAAAGGGCTCCAAGAGGAGGAAAATGGCATATTAAGAGCAGATGACCTTTGAATCTGTTTACACCTCTGGGCAGACACAGCAGTGAGGCTGTGAGGAGCTGTGAAGGCTATTCTTTAATAGGAATCTTGTGTCACTTGCACCTGCTTAAAAGAGAAGAGCCACAGGAAAGTTTTCACAACGTTGGCCTTGTATCTTCCAGACCAACTCTGCTCCCAGACAAACAAATAAAACATTGTTGACTTGGCTCTGTTCTTTTTCCATTTTTCAAAAATAAAATCATCTTATCCTCTTGCTATATTATTGTATCCAGTAATTAGACCCAGTGTCTGAGGCCTGTTGAGAGCACTGTACTAGTTAACCATCAAGTCACTTTGATTAAATTCAATAAATAAGGCAGTAAACATGGTTTATGGCTTATTAAAAGTACAATTGATTGCATACTAAAATATTCAGAGACCTCTGAATAAATCAACTAGTTAGCAAATTCAATATTTTCAGACAGGGAAAATTTATCCTTTAAGCACACTGCAAAACTAAAACTCTCTCCTTGAAGTTTTAATATGTTCAGCCTTATGGAATAAGAGCCAAAGAATTAAAGAGAAATTCAGAAACATTTCTCATTCATGTAAGACTAACTTATTCCAGTTTAAAATAGCTACATCTTTATTCTTAAAACTCTCCCAAAATGAGAGATTCAAAAAGCCCATTAACCTATTCCTATGTCTCATAAAAACAATTAAGACATTCTTCTTATTTAACTTGAATCCTTTCTCATGTAATTGCCTGCAACCTTTGCAAAGGAAGGGAATTTGAGCCAGGAGGAATGAAAATGAAAATGGCCATGTATTGATTTAGCCCTTTATTTCTCCAGTGTCTCTCACTTCACAGAAGGTCCTCCACCTCTCTCCTAGATTGACTATTGCTAAGCTCATCCATGACCTGATTACTGTCATTCACAACTGCCTTTAAATCCTCATCTGATTTGAGCTCACTGCAGAATTTAACCAACCCACCATACCTCCTTAACGAGTTCCACACACCACTCCACATTTGATTCTCTGACAGTTTTTTCTTTCTCTTCTGTCTTCTATTCCTGTTGAACTCGGGTGTCAGTCCTGTCTTTTCACTGTTTTCCTTAGGTGATCTCACTACCTCCAATGGCTTCATCAGCCAACTGACATTAATTCTTAGATTAATACCTTGGACTTTAATTTCTCTTCTAAGCTCCACACATCCTTCCTGATACCTACTGGAAGTATGAAAAGTCTAACAACTATCTCCCACCTAACAAGTTCATCTTCCTCTCCAAACCCACGATGTGACTAGTGATATCACCTTCCATCTAGCTGCCCAAGCCAGGGACCCCAGTGTCACCTCTGGCATCTCCTACTTCCTCACCCCCAGGTTAATTGATTACAGGTTAAAACAATTCTGTTTCTAAAATGCCTCTCAATGTATCTACTCTTCTCTTTCCACTGCCAGTGGAGTGGCACTAGCCTTTAGGGTCTCTCACTTGGTCCACTTTAACAGCTGATCGATCACTCCATCGTCATTCTTAGGCTCATTCACACTCCTTGCATTTCTGCCTCAGAGATGAGTTAAAAGCAAACATTCACTTTGCAAAACAAATACAGAACAGAGAAAATCTCTTTGATGGTTTGCATTTGCCTAAAAATACAAATTCAACCAACTGTTGAGTACATTAGACTTGCTGGACATTTTAGTAGGTCTAAAGAGCATCACAATGGAAATTAGGAAAAGTAGATTTTCATCCTACAAATTTCCTCTCCAGTCCTAAGTTTCACCATCTGTAAATGCAAGTGTGGCACTAGATTTTTCTAAGGAGCGTTCCATTTCTGACATCTTTTTCAGAAGGGCAGTTAAATATAATAAGGTAATATCAAAAGACCATTGAGGCTGTTTCGGGATATCATTACAGACATTGGAAATTTAATTCTTATTTTAGTTCAATTAACAAATGACTGTCTATTTTGGTGGTCATCTTTTCTGTGTCAGGCAATTAGAAAGATAGATAGGAAGAATCAGTTCTACTTCCCTAGGAATATTCAATCCAGATGTGAAAAAAATAGTAGATTGGGATAAAAATGGAAAACACCCATAAATTCATATTATTTAAGGAAATTATTTAATAAAGAAAAATGAGGATAACAGGTAACTCTCCCATGCAGGAGAATTTCAAATTCTTTTATATTTACTCTTACTGTCAAGGAGGTACATAGCATAGCTCCCTACTCCTTAAGTATGGGCTAGACACAGTGACTTCCTTTCAAAGAGTACAGTATGAAAAGATGGGGTGAAAAGAGTAACTTTACACCAGAGAAACCTGACAAATGCTATCTCAGATAGATTATCAGGGTCAAGATCAAATGATCAGTTGTGTTGACAGTGTATTGTCATAATGTGATGAAAATGGTACTTAAGCTTTGTAGTCTTCCTCTAAGAAAACCATAACCCTGGACTAATCACAAGTGAAAAAGAAGACAAATCAAAATGCAGGGTCATTCTACAAAACACCTGACAGGTCCTCCTCACAACCTTCAAGGATGTAAAAAGCAAAAGAAAGTCTGAGAAACCAGCAGAGTCAAGAGGGGCCTAAGCAGACATGATGAGTGAATGTAACGGCATCCTGGGAAGGATTTTAGAACAGAAAAGGGACATTAAATAAAAACATGGGAATAAAGTATGGAACTCTACTAATAATTGTATATTGATCTTGGTTCATTAAGTGTGACAAATGTAACATATTAATGTAAGATGTTACTAATAGCAGAAATTGGATGCTGGTATACGGTCTTCTCAACTTTTCTATAAATCTATAACAGATCTAAAATTAAAAGCTTATTTTAAAAATAGGATATTCATTTATTTATCCATTCAACAACATTTATTTAGTGTTCATATCATTCCAGCCACTGTGCCAGGCACTGAGAATCCAAAGATGAATGCTGCCGACTGAGCACAACAGTAATTCAGAGGATCATGAACTTACTTCTGGCTGCCTGTTGCAGGAGAATGTTGGAGAAGTAGGAGTTGAAAGTCAACTACATCTACTTTACAACATATGGCTGAGTTTTACTCATGTCTACAAGCCAATGAAATTTCCCTAGGAGCAGAGAAGTAATAAAAATAGAATAATCACCCAAACAAAATCCACACAGATCATGCAAGTGGGAAAACAGTATCAAGTGTCCCTATGGAACTGTTCAGCAGCTGGGGCATGACTCAGCTCTTGAGTGATTTGGATCAATCAGCTGTCTACCTGAAATGCCCAACACAGAGTCCCTGTGCATAAGTGGCTGGGATGGCATCCGTGGAACTTGAGAGATGTGCTCCTCATGTTTCCAGTGAAGGCCATTCGAATCATAATATGCCCATGGTATAGTATCGCCTAAATAGTTCTACAGAACATGTCTGTCACTCTTTCCAAACATGGTGAGTCAATTAGACAAGTATCATGTTTGCAGCTAGCTAGTAAGACCAGTTTTGCAAGTAGGGGTGTGCATGCATGCTAAGTCACTTCAGGCGTGTCCGCTTCTTTGCTTACCCTATGGACTGTAGCCCACCAAGCTCCTCTGTCCCTGAAGACTTTCTAGGCAAGAATACTGGAGTGGGTTGCCATGCCCTCCTCCAGGGGTGCAAGTGGGAGACCCACCCACTATATACCTAGAGTTCTTTGTTACTAAGTAGAAGAAATGAGACAAGAACCTGCTTTTCTTACCTCCACTGTGATACTTTCTAGATACAATCATTTATTGCATTTCTTCTCTTTTCTCTTTCAACAACAGCCTGTTTACAACTGATCTCATCCTAGACATTGAGGCAAGAAGTGTGCACCAAAAAATACTGAAGAATTAGTGAAGTTCAGAAGATTTGCCCTCCAAGTACACTGGAATGTCAGAGTTTGAAAAGAGGAGGAAAGGGCAGAGTGTGTATGCTCAGCCTCTACAGGTGGGTAAGAGGGTCATCCACCAGCCCAATACACTCTTCTGAGTGTTCTGAGCACAACAGTAATTCAGAGGATCATGAACTTACTTCTGGCTGCCTGTTGCAGGAGAATGTTGGAGAAGTAGGAGTTGAAAGTCAACTACATCTACTTTACAACATATGGCTGAGTTTTACTCATGTCTACAAGCCAATGAAATTTCCCTAGGAGCAGAGAAGTAATAAAAATAGAATAATCACCCAAACAAAATCCGCACAGATCATGCAAGTGGGAAAACAGTATCAAGTGTCCCTATGGAACTGTTCAGCAGCTGGGGCATGACTCAGCTCTTGAGTGATTTGGATCAATCAGCTGTCTACCTGAAATGCCCAACACAGAGTCCCTGTGCATAAGTGGCTGGGATGGCATCCGTGGAACTTGAGAGATGTGCTCCTCATGTTTCCAGTGAAGGCCATTCGAATCATAATATGCCCATGGTATAGTATCGCCTAAATAGTTCTACAGAACATGTCTGTCACTCTTTCCAAACATGGTGAGTCAATTAGACAAGTATCATGTTTGCAGCTAGCTAGTAAGACCAGTTTTGCAAGTAGGGGTGTGCATGCATGCTAAGTCACTTCAGGCGTGTCCGCTTCTTTGCTTACCCTATGGACTGTAGCCCACCAAGCTCCTCTGTCCCTGAAGACTTTCTAGGCAAGAATACTGGAGTGGGTTGCCATGCCCTCCTCCAGGGGTGCAAGTGGGAGACCCACCCACTATATACCTAGAGTTCTTTGTTACTAAGTAGAAGAAATGAGACAAGAACCTGCTTTTCTTACCTCCACTGTGATACTTTCTAGATACAATCATTTATTGCATTTCTTCTCTTTTCTCTTTCAACAACAGCCTGTTTACAACTGATCTCATCCTAGACATTGAGGCAAGAAGTGTGCACCAAAAAATACTGAAGAATTAGTGAAGTTCAGAAGATTTGCCCTCCAAGTACACTGGAATGTCAGAGTTTGAAAAGAGGAGGAAAGGGCAGAGTGTGTATGCTCAGCCTCTACAGGTGGGTAAGAGGGTCATCCACCAGCCCAATACATTCTTCTGAGTGTGAGTGAGCTTGGACTTCACAAAATTTGGCATCAACATCTAAGTCAATTTAATTTGATGCACAAAGTTTAAAGGCTCAATGGGTTCCAAGCAATTTTTGAAAACAGTTGGAATGAAAACATCATCAGTCAGTGCAGAGCAAACAGGAGGTAGAGATCAGTTCATTGGGCTCTAAACTAGGTGATGCTGAGGACAGAGTTTGGGTTCCTCACAGAGTCAATCACTAAAGAAAGGAAAAGCTTCGACTAAGCAAGCGAGAGTTGAATCAGGCTCCCAATTTCTGCAAGGAAACTGAGATACTAAACCAAAACCTGAAACGAGACCAGTAAGGAAGGACTTAAGGAAAGGCAGAGACCCCATGAAGCTGTAGCTCTGAACTTATATTAATCACACTGAATACCAGACTGCATAAACATAACTTGGATTGTACTCACTGCTGGAAAATGAGACTCCCCATGCGTTCTTTGGTCTGTTCAGCACCAGATCAGATGCTGGGTGGGGCTAAACCTAAGCAAAGGAGCCATCTCCTTTCAGTCAAGCAGGGCTGAGAGGTCAGGGTCTGCCAAACACAGTCTGTAGCCACACAAGAGAAGGGTGGGTCCCAAGCTGACACAGTGAGTTAGATTAGACAGTTTCTGTGACTACCCACAACAACAATCCTTTCAAAGTACCCACTCATATGGAAGAGACCTACATGTAATGAATATAAAAAAAGATTCAGGCAAATAAAGGTATAAGCTAGCTTTTCAAATAACGTGTCCTGGGTATCTCTTGCCAAAGGACAGGATCATCTTTAAAATCTTCCTTTTATAAGGAAGAAAGAGAGAAAATTAATTCTCTCATCATACAAAAGGAACTATAGGAACCTGGGATAGGATACATAGCTACACTCTTAATTTTGATCAAACCTAGCCTTGTTGTTTAGAACACTTGTTTAAAATAAAAATTGCCCTCAAGAAAGAGATTTTCCAACCATATATCTTATAGATTGTATCCTGTGTTGAAGTATCAAATAAATCCAAACAATCTGAGGGCTCTTTCAGTCCTTTAAAAATCAAGCCAGTCAAACATCACTATTTTTCAGGGTCCCAGAGTGGTTTATCCAGGAGGAATATTCTCTTGAGTGAAAGCAAAATGTTCACCCCCTGTGTCTAATTAGGTTTTCCAGGGCACCCGGCAGACAGTGGCAAGAGTCACGCTGGGAAAATGGAATTAAGAGTCACATCATTTTCTAGCAAGTAAAGAGTATATCTGGCCAACCCAGAGAGTGACTTTGTTCCCATGAGTTCTAAAATCTTCAGCAGAAAATATCCACTTTCTGCCCTAAAAGAAAATTCCCTTAAAAAGTGGGTTATGTGGGACTAGGGTGGTCATGCAAGCAAAGGAATGGACAGTCTGCTGATAGCGTAAGACAAAGATGGGCAAGATATTCCTTCTTCATCAGTCCCCCCGGGTGAGGTGCAATGACGGCAGCTGTCAGCCGCACATGTTCTTTCTATGGGATGCCCCCTGCAGGTTCAGGGGACACACAGGTCACAGCAGCCTCCACCTCAGAACAGACCATTTGTGAATTCTCTCCTAAGGTACCTTGGATAAATCACTTAGCCTCTAAGTTCTTCTCTTCTTTAAGTGTGAAAGACTTTTTGTTTTAATTAATTCATCTCAAAGATCAAAGATGTGTGTGGTGCTAGTGGGGACTCTGAGAACTGGAGGCAAATGCCCTACAGCTGACTCCTCATTCGCTCTATCCTACTCCCCAATGTATAGTCGTCAACTGTGTTCACATTTTCCACAAGGAGTGCTTCCTGGAAATGGATTGGAGAGGAATGATTTACTGAGAGCGGCTAAAATAATTCGAGGCACATGGATTTATACCAGAAGAACATCTGCTTTACAGATCCTCAAAGTAATACATAAGAATAGAAAGCTAGAGAGTCTTGAAAGTAAGCATACAAACTCTCAGTTGGATCAAGAAGATGATAAGATTCAAGCAGCTGTAGGTGAAGTATGTGTGTTTTCTCTTTTTTTTCTCTCAGTCAATCTGGACTGTAAATATGAAAGACAATCTATTCTTCACGGCAAATAATGGAGAAACAGTGGAAACAGTGACAGACTTTATTCTGGGGGGATCCAGAATCACTGCAGATAATGAGTGCAGCCATGAAATTAGAAGATGCTTGCTCCTTGGAAGAAAGTTATAACCAACCTAGACAGCATATTAAAAAGCAGAGACATTTCTTTGCTAAAAAAGGTCTGTCTAGTCAAAGCTATGGTTTTTCCTGTAGTCATGTATGGATGTGAGAGTTGGACTATAAAGAAAGCTGAGCACAAAAGAATTGATGCTTTTGAACTGTGGTGCTGGAGAAGACTCTTGAGAATCCCTTGGAGTGCAAGGATATTCAATCGGTTCACCCTAAAGGAAATCAGTCCTGAATATTCATTGGAAGGACTGATGCTGAAGCTGAAACTCCAATACTTTGGCCACCTGATGCAAAGAACTGAC
Organism: Cephalophus harveyi; assembly: GCA_006410635.1. Classification (NCBI taxonomy): domain Eukaryota; kingdom Metazoa; phylum Chordata; class Mammalia; order Artiodactyla; family Bovidae; genus Cephalophus; species Cephalophus harveyi. Next base: position 275,007 of record SJYT01059923.1, on the reverse strand, counting down.
TCATTTGAGAAGACCCTGAGGCTGGGAAAGATTGAAGGCAGGAGGAGAAGGGGATGACAGAGGATGAGATGGCTGGATGGCATCACTGACTCAATAGACATGAGTTTGAGTAAACTCTGGGAGTTGGCAATGCACAGGGAGGCCTGGCATGCTACAGTCCATGGGGTCGCAAAGAGTCAGACACCAGTGAACGACTGAACCAAACTGAACTGAATCTATTCCTCAAAACAAGAAACATTTACTGATTTACCTGCTGCTCAAAAGATAGTTTTGTAGCTCCCTCCAGTTAACGTGTGAATATTACATATTTATTTCTCTCCCCTCTGCTCTTTAAGAACTATAGTGTAAGGGAGAGTTTAGGGCTTCCCAGGTGACACAGTGGTAAAGAATCTGCCTGCAAATGCAGAAAATGGAAGTAGATGCAGGCTTGATCCCTGGGTCATGAAGATCGCCTAGAATAAGAAATGGCAACCCACTCCAGTATTCTTGCCTGGAAAATTCCATGGGCAGAGGAGCCTGGCAAGCCATAGTCCATGCGGTCGCAAAGAGTCAGACAGGACTAAGCACACACACACAAGGGAGAGTTTAAGATGTTTCTGATTCTGAAGACTAGATGCCAGTTTCCCAGCTAGGGATCCTCAAAGAGCACATGGATTTATACCATTAGCTCAGTGACGGTATACCCCTTCCTATTGTTCAGTCTCCCAGAAATTAAAGACTTTTATGCATTCAGTGATGCCATCCAGCCATCTCATCCTCGGTCGTCCCCTTCTCCTCCTGCCCCCAATCCCTACCAGCATCAGAGTCTTTTCCAATGAGTCAACTCTTCGCATGAGGTGGCCAAAGTACTGGAGTTTCTAGGGAGGCCTGGAGTGCTGCGATTCATGGGTTCGCAAAAGTCGGACACGACTGAGAGACTGAATTGAACTGATGCATTCGTGTACATAAAAAGCCTTGGATTTTATTATTAGGATTTCTGGATCTGGAGAAAATTAACATTTGTTTCAAAAGAATGTTTAGTTCCAATGTTCACATAACAACCAATAAAAACAATAATGTTGACATAAACAAATATGATCTTTACTTTGAGAGAGGTCTTAAAAGCCATAGGAATGAATTAATGCAAGTTCATGGAATATGTAATAGAGCTGTGAATAATATGCATTTTCATAAATTTGCATTGCAGCATGTTCTTTTCTTTAACCTATTTATATTCTCATTTCCTCAATAGCTTACTCTAGAGAGATCAATTAGCAAATCTCATCTTCTAAAATTAAATTTCCGTTTCCATCTCTTTAAGGGAAGAAGATTGTGAATAATAAAGATATTAATTTTCAAATTTGTTGATTTCTAGCAGAATGAGATGCAGAGAGGATCTTAATTTTCACATAATTGATTTTTAAGCAAGCCATTTCTACAAATAATTCTTTTAGAAAAGATTCATTAAAATTATATGGAAATAATACTGACTCATCAGCATAAAAACATGGTATATACCATATTTTGCACACTTATGCGTCACCCTCTTCAAGATAGAAAATTCTTAAACTACAAGTTCAATACACAGTTGTAGAGTCAAATAATCACTTGATTCAGTGAACATGTACTCAGAGATCTACATGCTACTTTAAGAGGATGAGTTATTGATCGTAGGGCTTTCTTCCTAGCCAGAGTTCATATTAAGAAACTAGCATGAGAAAGAAAGTGTGTTCTAGAGAAGAATAATAGGATTGCTCTCAAAATATCATATTTATTCTAAGACATTGGTTTTTTGATTTGTGACAATGGAGAAGAAAAGTGCTTTGGACAAGGATTCTGGAGAAGTAACGATGAAGTACGTGTGCATGTGTGCTAAGCAGCCTCAGTCACGTCCGACTCTGTATGACTCTATGGACTGTAGCCCCCCCAGGCATCTCTGTCCATCGGGATTCTGCAGGCAAGAATACTGGAGTAGGTTGCCATGCCCTCCTCCAGGGGATCTTCCCACCCCAGGGATCAAACCCAGGTTTCTTATGTCTCCTGCACCTGCACCACCTGGGAAGATAGGGAAAATCGAATTGGCTATATATGTTAGCTCTTTGCTGATTTCATCTTATGTTTGTATGGCATTTTTCAGTTTGTTAAGGAAAATAAAGAGTGGATTTTGTCATTATGCAAATATGAAAAACTGGAATATCTGTTAAAATATTTTAAAAGAATAAACATCTAATCTTCTAAATGCTGGATTATGAGGTGGGGGGATTTTTGCCCAGATTGTTTGGAAAGCGCAGTATCCTTCTGCTACTCACTAACCATGTAAAAAAGGCAAGAGGAGAATAGGACCTGGAAGAAAGAGGATCAGGAGAGGGGAGTCTTCACTGGGTTGCTGTAGAACCAGTCTCCTTTAAAACTGAAAAGGTAATATTTCTCTCCAATGCATGTATTGGCCTTTTCTGAATCAAGCACATCTAAGCTGCCTTTGTCATTAACCCTCCAAACTTTAAAGTAATGTCCTTTTTTGGATTCTTACCACCTGCAAGCACTGTTGTGGATTTCCAATGTAACAATAAATAATCTGATGAATCTTTTTTCATTAAGAGCTATAAACTGATTTCTTGGTTCATCAGTGGTGACTAGCATTATAAGAAATAAAAGGACTCCCCAAATCTAAAGAAATATCACCGGGATTCCAATCACTGTGGAGGTGAAATGTGTCTTCATGGAAGTGTTCATGGGGAATGGAGTTTCAGGAGCATGTTAGGTTCCATTTGAGAACATTCCATTAGGTTCCATTTCCCATCTACCTTAAGTAGATGACAGTCTGTTTTACTTACACTCAACACTAAACCTCAGTGCCACCTTGCTATGACCCTGGAACAAGAACTTCACCCAACACAACTAGAATTTTCTTTTACTATTTGCTAACTATTTTTTAGCACTTCTGAGGCACACATCCAGAGCTAATTATTTAAGTAACTATAAAGAACATAATACTAATTTTATCATAAGAAGAATTGAATTATTCCTATTACTAGCTTGTAACTTTGGTGAGTTACTTAAATCCCTCTGAGACATAAAATTTCCTCCTATAAAATAATACCTTCCTTACAGGTTGTACGTAGTGTAGCATCTGGGAGATGGAAGGTCATTTGGCATCTACAATGACCTTGTCCAAAGCAAGAAGGGCAAATCCATTTCAACTTAAGTAACATATCCAGTTAAGTTATCGTGACTAACTATAATATGCTTAGAAAGAGTGTAAGGCTATATCCATGTTCAAGTAGGAAAGAATGATCTGGTTAATTAGTGATGTCTATCATGAGAACCAAGTGCAGCAGTTAAAGTATGAATGACACATAGGTGGCTTCCCTGATATAAAATATTATTTATTACTTAACTTTCAAGAGACCATCTTCAGTATCATCACTTTCCTCCATGAACCCCTGACTGATTGAAAATAGCTAATCAATCTGCTCCCTTAATTTGAAGAAGTCATCTTTGTAAGTTTACTTCCTCAATGAGAAGTGATTTGAATAAAACTATCAATCAGTAAGTGCCAACAGCGCTATACATCACCATCTTTCTTATTCTTCAAAGGCAGATAGTCTACAATAAAGCCACACAGATCAAAGACATCCAACAAATCTCTTTTCTTAAAATGAGAAAAACATTTTAATACTCATATCTGTGGGGGGGGTTGTTATTTATGGGGAGAGGAAAACATCTGACACTGTTTTCCTTTTTTCATAATCAATGTGACTATTTGATTCAAAAGAAGGATTCAAGCAGAGGAGAGAAAAGATGCTAGAGAAATAAAGAAGGAAGTTTCAAATTAAAGAAGAATGGAGTGGAAATTGTTAGGAAATGCAGATCAAAGTGATAGGGTTGAGGGGCCAAGAAGGGACAAAAGAAATGGCAGATAAGAGCAGAAAGACCAAAGGCAGGGTGAAGAGTAGTTAGAAGGAAGGAAGTCAGGGGAAAATATGTTTTCATTTATACTACTCTGGAAGGATATTTTAAAAGGAACATGATGTCACTTCCATGTCAGTAAAGCAAAGATATTTCATAAAACATAGCTGTACTCCTTTTTACCATCAGGACCAGATTATTGCCCCTTACAGATTTAGTTTTTTTTCTTTCTTTTTTCATTTTTTAATTTCTTAGCACAAGTTTCAGAGAGAAATGCTGAAATGATTTCTTCATTAAAGACAATCATGGCTTTTTTAGAATATCTTTAAGAAGATTCCCAGGATAAAAATAAACTAATCCAATCTTAGTTTCCTGATATATGTCCCATGAAGCTATTTATTTACAACTTAAATTCAGTTTCTTAAATACAAGCATCATAAAACGGAGAATCAGTTCCACTTCTGAACTCACACTTTAAGATCTGTAAATCTTTACATTTTTTAAATGAACCTCCAAGCAACAGGGACATCCCTAATACAGAAGCAACATCACTTGAAAATTCTGCTTTCCTTCATGAATTTGCATATCTGAACATAACACTTTTGATCTCATTAGAGATATAAAAGGAATTTCCAATTATTATTTTAATTTCCATTTCAATATTCCAGCCTTAAACTTATTCAGTGATATATGTCAATTATTTCTCAATAAAACTTGAAAAAAAATTGGAATTTTTCTTGAACTACAAAATTTTACATGGAAAATATAGATGTGTGTTCTTCTTGCACCAAAAAATAGATCCCCATCATATTCTGTGAGATTACAAACCCCAAATGAACCTCTACAGAGGGAGGCTTCCAGATTCGATGCATATACTTATATTTGCACAGACCCAATGGCATCCCACTCCAGTACTCTTGCCTGGAAAATCCCATGGACGGAGAGGCCTGGTAGGCTGCAGTCCATGGGGTCGCTGAGAGTTGGACACAACTCAGTGACTTCACTTTCACTTTTCACTTTCATGCATTGGAGAAGGAAATGGCAACCCACTCCAGTGTTCTTGCCTGGAGAATTCCAGGGACGGCAGAGCCTGGTGGGCTGCCGTTTATGGGGTCGCACAAAGTCGGACACGACTGAAGCGACTTAGCAGCAGCAGCAGCAGCAACCTCAGTCCTAGGCCCGCCTCCCAAAATGTGATCCAATACAGGGCAGAGCTCCTTAAGCATCTCACAGCCAGCTCTGGACTCAACTAATAACAAGTGTTTCTGGGTTAATTCATTTCCTCAGAGTGAGAGCCCACCTAATACATGATATGGATTATGGAATGAGTCTAAAACATTTTTTAACCTTCTGTATTATCTGTTTATTGGTATAGTTGATTAACCATGTTGTGTTAGTTTCAGATGTACAGGAAAGTGATTCAGTTATACATATACATGTATTTATTCTTTTTCAAAGTCTTTCTTTGTTTCGGTTGTTACATAATATTGAGCAGAGTTCCCTGTGCTACATAGTTGGTTATACATTTTAAATATAGTAGTGTGTACATGTCAATCCCAAGCTCCCTAACTATTCCTCCCCCTCCACCATTGCCCCCCTGATAATCCTAAATTTGTTTTCTAAGTCTGTGAGTCTGTTTTTGTTTTGAAAATAAGTTCACTTGTATCATGTTTTTTAGATTCCACATATAGGCCATATGATATGATATTAATCTTTCCCTATATGACTTATTTCACTCAGTATAACAATCTCTAGGTCCGTCCATGTTGCTGTAAGTGGCGTTATTCCATCTTTCTAATGGCTGAGTAATATTCCATCAAATATATGTACCACATATCCTCTATCCATTCATTTGTTGATAGACATTTTAGGTTGCTTCCATGTCCTGACTATTGTAAATAGTGCTGCAATGAACACTGGGGTGCATGAGTCCTTTGGAACCATGTATTTCTCTAGATATACACCCAAGGTTGGATTGCTGGATCATATGGTAGTTCTATTTTTAGTTTTTTAAGGAACCTCCGTACCATTCTCCATAGTAGCTTTACCAGTTTCCATTCCCATTTACATTGTAGAAGGTTTCACTTTTCTCCACACCCTCTCCAGCATTTATTGATTGCGGATGTTTTAATGATAGCAATTCTGACTGGTGTGAGGTGACACCTCATTACAGTTTTGATTTGCATTTCTCTAATAAATTCCGTGCTATCCTTATCAAATTACCAGTGACATTTTCAACAGAACTAGAACAAAAAATCTTGAAATTTGTATAGAGACAAAAAAGACCCCAAACAGCCAAAGCCTTCATGAGAAAGAAAAGTGTAGATGGAGGCAAAACCATATAAACCTGGCACAAAAACAGAAATATAGATCAATGGAACAGAACAGAAAGCCCAGAAATAAACCCATGCACCTATGGTCAACTAATCTATGATAGAGGAGGCAAGACTACACAATGGAAGAAAGACAGTCTCCTCAATACATGGTGCTGGAAAACTGGACTGTTCCATGTAAATAATGAAATTAAAACACTCTTTAACACTATATACAAAAATAAGCATAAAATAGATTCAAGACATAAATGTAAGACCAGACACTATAAAACTCTTAGACAAAAACATAGGCAGAACACTCTCAGACATAAATCCCAGCAAAATCATTTTCAATCTGCCTCCAAGAGTCATGGAAATAAAAACAAAAATGAATAAATGGGACCTAATTAAACTCAAAAGCTTTCACACAGCAAAGGAAATCATAAACAAAATGAAAAGACAAATCATAGAATGGGAGCAAATATTTTCACACAATGTGACTTACAAGGGGTTAGTGAACAAAATTTACAAGTAGCTCATGCAACTTAATATCATAAAAACAAGCAACCCAATTAAAAAATGGGCATAAGATCTAAATAGACATTTCTCCAAAGAAAACATACAGAGAGCCAGGTAAAAATGTTCAACACTACTAATTATTAAAAATATTTATATGAACATATGACTCGTGAAACAATGCAAATGTTCATAGTAGTGAATTTCTAAGGAAACAAGTATATCCATTAACTGGACTACTATGCAGCCATGACAGACTATATTCAAAAGTGTTTTTAAAGATATAATGATAATAAATAAAAAAGCAATTTGAATTTCATTTAATTTTTTAATCTTCTATATATCAGTGGAGAAGGCAATGGCAACCCACTCCAGTACTCCTGCCTGGAAAATCCCATGGGCGGAGGGGCATGGTGGGCTGCAGTCCATGGGGTCGTGAAAAGTCGGACACAACTGAGCGACTTCCCTTTCACTTTTCACTTTCCTGCATTGGAGAAGGAAATGTATTCTGAAGGAGATCAACCCTGGGATTTCTTTGGAAGGAATGATGCTAAAGCTGAAACTCCAGTACTTTGGCCACCTCATGCGAAGAGTTGACTCATTGGAAAAGACTCTGATGCTGGGAGGGATTGGGGGCAGGAGAAGAAGGGGACGACCGAGGATGAGATGGCTGGATGGCATCACTGACTCAATGGATGTGAGTCTGAGTGAACTCCGAGAGATGGTGATGAACAGGGAGGCCTGGCGTGCTGCGATTCATGGGGTTGCAAAGAGTCGGACACGACTGAGCGACTGAACTGAACTGAACTGAACTGATAGATAATATATATCTATAAGAGATAATATATATTATATAATAGTAATAGATAATATAATAAAAAAATTTTTAAGCCTTTTGAATTTAAAAGAATTTAAAATTGCATGTAAATATATAGTAAAAGAAAAAAGGATCAAAAAGCTATAATAGCAGAACTGAGACTGAGTGGCTTGATTATAGGTGATCTTTTTCTTCTATTTTTCTATTTGTTTTCAACATTTGTTTTAATAAGGTTATGCTGTTTAAACAGAGGATGTTTATATTTCAAGTATTTTTTAAGAAGAATGATTTTGTTTATACTTTTCCACCTAAACTTCCTCTTTTTGTTTTTTCAAATGAGACGACAAAGGCAAATCATAACAGTGGTATAAATAAATAAATATAAAATAAAAAACAAGCAACTTTTTAAAACAATAACAACAGGAAGCACAGATTGAGTTGGGGACTTGCAGTGGGGTACGGAAGCTATTATAAAGAGGTAAGAAATCAACCAGGCACAGTTGCAGGGCTATTGTTAGAGTCAAAGTTACAAACCGGGATTAGTCCACCTAGAGAAGGAAAGAGGAAAAGAAATCCAGATTTAAAGCCAGGAAAATGTAGAGAGGGATAGGTAGCAATACTCTGACATATCATGCAACATCTGATGTATAACTACTGGAGTCCCATACTCTCTGTTTTTCCCATACTCTCTGACTCAGAAGTGAACTAAACCAAGACCTACAGCCAAAGAGTAGGGTTAGCACCATATCCCACCTCAACCTCCTTGAGGACAGACATCTGTAACAGGGCCAGGCTACAGCTCTTTTCTAGAGAAAAACATCCTAAGACTGGTGCTCAAAAGAATTTCCACAAATTATACTTCAAAAAATATGTGCTCATAATTTAAAAAATGATATAGACCCAGAAAGACTGCAAACATTAGAAGTATCAAATGTTTAGCCTAAAAATATTATGTTTAGTCTAAAAATATTATGTTTAGTATGATTACAGGAATAAGAGTATTTGTCTAAATATTAAAAAGAGATGGAAGACTATGAAAGAAATGAAATAAACTTGGGTAAAAATTAAATAGAGCTTATAGAAAAAATAAGTTTTTAATAAAGAAGTTGGGAAAACAGATGTCTTGGTGGCCCTTTTGGACTAAACAGATTAGACACAATTGGAGAAACACATGTAAAAGTACCTTGTAGGACTAAACACAAAATACTTGATAAAGTTAGCGGTCTACAGATTATGCATATAAAGCTAGCTATCCCTGATTACTGCCAATAAAGTATTAGAGAAAGGAGAGGTGACCCTATCAGGCATCCTTTCAGGGTTGCCTCCTATTCAAAGACAAGTGTGAGTGCCAAGAAAGAAGGACCTGGTATAACTTACTCACCAGTGGATCTACAGAATTTGAAATAATTCCTGGTAAGTGCTCAATACACATTTGTTAACTGACTTGAATGAATAATAGTGTATCTAATAGAATTGGTAGAAATCCTGCAAAGCTATTTGGAAGTTTTAGTCTAACTCTGGGACTACATGACTCTAAAGAATCTGAAGAAATAAATACACAATTCAGTTCATTAGAAAATATTTTTGTGCCCAATGCCGAATGCCCAGATGTTGCCATCTACAGCGAGATCTGGGTTTCTGTACAACATTGGCTGGTTGACAATGGTTCTCTCACTTAGCATCCTCTTATTTATATATTGTGCTGACAAAACCCAAGCATCTTCACAATCTCTGTTCCATTTTCCACTCTTTCCACACATTTTAGATAGTGAATTAAAAACTTTTAAATGCCAGCCAATGAGGTGCTGATGTAGTCTTCAGAATTTTAAAACTCTTAATCAATCTTCGTGGATAATCCCAAGCTTATTTTTAATGCAGCATATCAGTTGAGGAAGCGGCAGGGGAAAAACATAAGTAAATAATTTTCACTGCTAAATCTCTTTCAGCCTATGCCACACTGCATATCACATATGTATTCTCCCCTGCTCACAATGACTTTTTTCTGGCTCTCAGACGGATGTGATTCCATCCAATGCAAAATCAGCTGAAAAAGCAACTGTTTCATCTGCAAGGCAATCTACACATCCAGAGATATGATGCCATCCCTATAGGATCACCTTCAAACTGGGCATTTCATCAAACAGACCATCTACGAGTTGTGAAAGGGACAAAATGGCAGCTCCATGCACACGGCTCACTTGGATCTCGGGGCTGCTCCTTTCAAGCAGGGTCATTTCTGTTCACAGGATGAAATGGATTTTCTAAAATGGATAGAAGCCTAGCAAAACAGGGTAATGACTAGGAGCTGCCAGTCAGCTATAATCTTTATACCCTGAAAGCCTAATTGAACTATAAAACTCAAAGTAATAATCAGAAGTCCTATGTGAATGACAAGCTTGTAACTCAATTACTAAAAGGTTAGTATTGCTATAAGCTTTCATCTCCAGCTATAAAAACCTGTGCAAGAAACCTATGCAATGTCCCAGCCTTTTCTAGGCACTAGAGGCAGGAGAATGCTCTTTCTTGCATAAAATGTTTTGGGAGAAAGAACAGGTATTCTAGAATCCAGATGATAGATCATCAGAGACCTCCGAGGTTGAAACCAGTTCCTGCAGAATACTGATTAAATTCCAATCCCTCATTTATCTACAGCCCAGTTGCGTCACACAGTTTGCAGTTTGATCACAAGTGAAGGGAAGCTGCCATATGCCTCAGAGACACCTATTTTTTAATAACAATTATAATCACAAGCCCTGAACAAAAACCCTATGCTAACATGTGGCACTTTCTTCATCAATAGCTATCAGAAAAAAGCCTGCAGGCCTAGGGGTGAAATATCTCCTCTTGAAAACAATAGATAAGGACAGTGCGGCGATCTCTCCACCAGCTTCCCAGTGTTAGATTCAGTTCAGTTCAGTTCAGTCACTCAGTTGTGTCTAACTCTTTGCGACCTCATGGACTGCAGCACGCCAGGCTTCCCTGTCCATCACCAACTTCCGGAGCTTGCTCAAACTCATGTCCATAGAGTCGGTGATGCCATTAACCATCTCATCCTCTGTCGTCCCCTTCTCCTCCTGCCCTCAATCTTTCCCAGCATCAGGGTCTTTTCCAATGAGTCAGTTCTTCACATCAGGTGGCCAAAGCACGGGAGTTTCAGCTTCAGTATCAGTCCTTCCCATGAATATTCAGGACTGATTTCCTTTAGGATGAACTGGTTGGATCTCCTTGAAGTCCAAGGGACTCAAGAATCTTCTCCAACATCACAGTTCAAAAGCATCAATTCTTTGGCGCTCAGTTTTCTTTATAGTCCAACTCTCACATCCATACATGACTACTGGAAAAACCATAGTTTGCCTAGACGGACCTTTGTTGGCAAAGCAATGTCTCTGCTTTTTAACACGGTGTCTAGGTTGATCATGGATAAGGCAATGGCACCCCACTCCAGTACTCTTGCCTGGAAAATCCCATGGATGGAGGAGCCTGGTAGGCTGCAATCCATGGGGTCGCTAAGAGTCGGACGTAACTGAGCGACTTCACTTTCACTTTTCACTTTCATGCATTGAAGAAGGAAATGGCAACCCACTCCAGTATTCTTGCCTGGAGAATCCCAGGGATGGGGAAGCCTGGTGGGCTGCCGTCTATGGGGTCGCACAGAGTTGGACATGACTGAAGTGACTTAGCAGCAGCAGCAGCTAGGTTAATCATAGCTTTTCTTCCAAGAAGCAAGCGTCTTTTAATCTCATGGCTGCAGTCATCATCTGCAGTGATTTTGGAGCCCCCCAAAATAAAGTCTCTCACTGTTTCCATTGTTTCCCCACCTATTTGCCATGAAGTGATGGGACCAGATGCCATGATCATAGTTTTTTGAACTTTGAGTTTTAAGCCAATTTTTTCACTCTCCTCTTTCACTTAAGTGTTAGATTATAAAACAAATAAAGACCTAGTTTGCAAGCACGTTTCCAAGCATCTCTCATAACTGTTCAACATAAAGTTCTATTGTGTCTTACAACAATGTGCCATTTGAGATATCAATGACTGCATAGGTGCATGCGAAGGGGCGCATACACGTTGGAGGTACACTGACCAGAAACACAGATGCTTGCCTCATTTCTGATGGCACTTGTGCTTGTGTTGCAGCAAGTTCTTGAGGCATATCACTTGAAAGACTTGAAAACTGCATTGATGCAATAGATACAGGTCCTAATAACAGAGGAAACGGTTATTAGTAAACTCTGCTGAGTCTAAAATTATGCTGGGAAGAGATACAAACATGTATGAGATGCATAAAGCGCTTTAAGAGAACCTTTTTGTGTGAAGCTGAATACCAAGCATGACAAATGTTGAGTCCCAAGTCTGCCAGAATATAAATTATTGTAGACAGAAGAGAATATACTATTAGGTTGTACAACATGGCAGACATGCAAAAATTTTTTTACAAATACCTTTAATCATGAAGGATTATTTCCATGCCTGACACCTCCTCAACCAGAGTAGTATGTTCCACTGGAATTGATGGAGTGTTCTAAAATTCCTTAAACCTACATCAGCCCCCTGGAGGGTGGCATGGGTAAGATCCATTTTCTTCATGTATATAGAGTACTTGGGGAAGGTGGAAAGGGGGTGTGGCTTGGGATTCGGCAGCTTCATATTAAAGTAATGGAAAAGGAAGGGGGAATTCTGTCCAGCATCGGTGTTTTGATATATTCTAGAAACCCCAAACCTCACTTTTTCTTCATTTTGAAGGCAAAAAGATCCAGTCTCTTCTTCTGAATTTGTTATTTTGGAAAGGCATAAACCCAGAGCTAAATTAAAGTCTGGAATTACATTTCAAAAATCATAGATGAAGAATTTGCAACTACTTTTCTCGACATTAAAAATCATGGCTAGGTTCTAAACTCATAGAAGTGAGTGACTTCACTCTTAGTATATTCTTTACCTCTAAGGGAAAAAAAATAAGTGACTATTTTAGCAGCATCTATAGTTTCATGCTTGAAACAGCACCTAAGGTATATTCACGAACCAGAAAAGGCCTTATTACTGTTATACAATTCCATTTTGACATTTACTCAGCCATGAAAGCAGTTTCATTTTCACGAGGAATCTGCCAGATGGCATATGCACTGCATGGTTAAAACAAACACACAGAACTCCCTTCTGCGGCAGGCACTTTACTGGAGGGAACATTCGGTCACATGTTTATATTATCAGCATGTGTGCTTTAAAAGTAATCAAAGTCCTAAGTTGGGCTTCCCAAGTAGCACTAGTGGTAAAGAACTCACCTGCCAATGCAGGAGACATAAGACAAGTGGGTCAGGATGATCCCCTGGAGGAGGAAATAGCAACCCACTTCAGTATTCTTGCCTGGAGAATCCCATGGACAGAGGAGCCTGGAGGGCTACAGTCCATGGGGTCACACAGAGTCAGACACAACTAAGAGACTTAGCATGCACACCAAGTCCTACACTGGAGATGACTTCCTTAGTGTTTTTTGTTTTTTGTCTTTTTTTTAATTTGTTTTGGCAAGGGAGGGGTGCAGATCAGGTAGTTCTTAAGAATCAGAGCTGGTAACTGAAACTGTCAATTGGTGGTAATGTCTGAAGTCCGGCCTAAGTAAAGCTTTTAAAGAACTCAGATTGCCATTAAAAAAAAAAAAAAATCCTATCGGCTAATGCAGATAGAATGAGCAAGAAAAGACACATTGGATTGTCTCAGGATGAAGAATGAAGTCTCTTGATTATTCAGTTTAATCACATAGGATTAAGTACTGGGAGAGTTCTTTTAATACAGTTATTGAAGCAAAAGGAAAGGGACATTCAAGTATAACTTCCTTAAAAGAAAAATAGATGTTAAAATAATGACACTGTAATATTTGCAAGCAGTACCAACATTAATAGTATATGACATTAGGGTCATATATGCATGTGAGAGAACTAGACCCAGCCTGTTATAGAATTCAATTAGAGTGAGCAAATATTGACCACCTGCTACCTTCCTAACATTATGCCAAGTGAAATGAGAGGTACATGACCTCGATTATAATGTTAGTTGGAGGAATCAAATTTTAAATACATAAAACAGAACTAAAATTGAACACTATATTGCCAAAATATGAAATAATTGGGGATAATCTTAGCAGCTCTATCCAAATAAGTTGCTATAAGTCCTTACGGAGATTTGAGGCGAGCCTTGTCTCTCTCAGTGGTAAAGAATCTGCCCGCCAGTGTAGGAGACGCCCAGGATCTGAGTTGACCCCTGGGTTGGGAAGATCCCCTGGAGGAGGAAATGGCAACTCACTACAGTATTCTTGCCTGCAGAATCCCATGGAGGATTCTGGCAAGCTACAGTCCATAGAGTCACAAAGAGTTGGGCTAATCATACACGCACCGCCTCTCTCACTATCAGCTCCCCTTTGCCAAACCCTGGAATACTGTCAGAGAGGATCTGGTCTTTGTCCCTAGATTAAAGGTTATCACTTTTAGAGCTGAACCTTGAACTTACCTTTCCTGGCTTACCTGTCTTAAACTCACATCCAATTTGCCCACCTCTGAGTACGTGCAGCCCACTTCTCTACCTACTTATTAAGAACTAAGGTCTTACTCATGCCTTTCCAGTTGCACATCCCCTAGAGAGGAACTCTATTTCAAATTGTCGCTAGTCATTCCCACGCTGTGAAGACAGGACTCAGGTCTTTGAGTAAGGCAATGAGAGAGCCCAAGAGGGCACTAGGAACTCAAAAGAGCTGGAAAGATGAACCATCAAGAAGGAAAAGGAGGACACAATAAAGATGTTAGGGCAGCTGAAAACAAATGTCACCCACATCCTCATGGCCCAGGGCAGTCTCTGGGCATGGGCCTTCTCTCTGCCAACAACTAATCAAGAACCTACTGTGGAATCACCAACGAGAAAGTATTTTAGACCCAGAACTACCTAGCTGGAAAGAACATTAGATATCATCTGGCTATTTTGATTTTTGACAGTCAAGAGTAACTCAAGGACATGAGCTTGAGTCCCAGGTGCTCTTCCAAACGCCACGTGATGCTTCCTGGGACAGACGGCTGCTGAAAGCTGTTGGGGATGCCTTTCCTGATGGAGGAAAGAAGAAGGTAAACTTGGCAGATCTGCTAATGAATCAATTCTCTTTTTTTCTGACTTTTATTAATCCCACAGTTGGTACAAATATACTGCTGGCTAGGTTTCTAATTTGATACATGTGGATATCTGCTAAACTAGCCTCTAGCCTTTCAACAGGGCCAGGATGAGGTGAGGTAAGAGAGATGCTTGGTCCAATCTCAAGAGTGAGTGTCTCCTTCATTTTGCACCCTCACTGCCTCATTCATTTCACTTTAGACAAAGCCCCGAATCTCAACAACTCCAACAGTGTTGACTGTGTTGCCTGATTTACTTATAACACAGGTTGAGATAGAGAATCAGGGAGCCTGTTATTCAGACAACCAGCCCCAAAAAAAGCCACATAAAATAAATGGCTATCTGAATTCATGATTCTTTCCTGCATAATGCTTACCTTAACAAGACAGAGTATATATAGTTAATGTTAGTGTGTTAAAGGATCCCAAACCCCAAATAATCATAATATCTCCAGCAGACTGAATTGAGACGTGTCCAGACATCAATATCTTTCCTATGGGTTTATAATTTAATTGGAAATACAACTTGCTCTCTAAGTTATGAAAGTTGTTAACTGCCTTTAAAAAAGATCACAGTGATATTCCCACATGACAAATGGAGGAGGAAAATAAGTGGGAGAACTGGCAGAAATGAGTGGGACACGTGTCACATATGATCAGTTGCTAGAACATGAAATTTTTCAGCTTTTGAAAGACTAGATTAGAATGTGGCTTCTCTTTTGGATAAATAATGGTGTTTGAATTAGGGCACTTGACTCTGCCAGCACCAAGGGCTGATCAATGGTACCCATCTTTATGTTGCAATGAAATGAGGCTCAGACTGAGACTGTTGCATCTAATGCTTGGCACAATAAGTACAGCCAATTTGATGGATGATTCTGAGTCTCTCGGGCTTTCCTGTGGCTTAGCTGGTTAAGAATCTGCCTGCAATGCAGGAGACTTAGGTTCAATCCCTGGGTTGATAAGATCCTCTGGAGAAGGGAAAGGCTGCCCACTCCAGTATTCTGGGCTAGAGAATTTCAAGAGCTTGAATGACAATGAGAAGTCAGAGAGGATGGTAACAGTGAGAAGTCAAAACTTATTTTGTTACACTACTGGAAATCCAAGGCAAACTCAAACCATCTTAAACATCAAAGACAAATTGGTTGGCTCAAGAAATTCAAGTTACAGTTGAATTATCAAAACAAAACAAAAAACAGAAGGATGTAAATGAGCCTCAGGAAGAAATAAGACTAGGACCCATGTGATGAATATCTCCCTCATTCTTTCTCTCTCTCTCTTTCCCCCTTTCTCTTTCTCCCTTTTCTTTGTACTCGTCTCATACTGGATTCCTTCTCTCCCACCACAGACTACCTTTCTCCAAACATTAAGAAATCTAGCTAGGAGAACAGGGTCGTGTGAGAAAATGACCACCCCTGAAATAGCCACATGGAATCTTATGGAAAAGAGAGCAGACAAGAGAGGGTGCTGCTGAAGAGACAATTCCATAGATGCCCTTTCCACATTCATGCTCAATGTCACCTGGTACCAAAGACTATTTTACCCCTTAAAGAAGAAGACAAAAACAACAGATGTAGGTTAAAGACAGAGCATTTCTTTATTTTATGCGATTTAAAAGAGGAAAAAGAATGAGGACATTTGAACTACTTTTAGAGACAACACGCCTATGTTCATATGACCTTTCTTGACATGGTGGGCCTAACTTTATCTTGTCATGAGGGTAAAGCAGGAACAGGGACAGGTTGTGTCACTGATATCTGTTCCATCACAATTCTAGGAAGATAGACTATGAAAGAGAGTATGGAGCCCTTGGTCACACCATCCAGAGGAGCATCATTCACGCTTCAACAATCAGTATAGGAATCAGCATTTGAGACAGTCTCGTGCCATTGTTGTTGTTTGTGTTGTTTTGTTTTGAGAAGTGAAAGAACAGGAGAGGCCTATTGTGTGGATCTCAACACAATGGCATTTCCTAGAACAGTGCTCAGCAGATACTTGCCCTCATCTGAAGAATTTTCCTGACTTTCAGGAGTTTATATCAATCAGCAATTCTCTGAAAAGGTAGAAAAGTTGACTCTGGTTTCCTGATTGTAATAATAATAGCAATCAAGATGAAACAGCCATAGCAACAGCAAAACAAGTATTATTCCTTCCACACTAATATAAAAACAGCTTAACATTTGTTAAGAGTTTGAAATACACAGGTATAGCTCTAGAATTGTTATGTACATATGGTCACTCTACTTCCTTTATCAAATAATGATGAGAATCCAACTTCCAAATGAGGTATATATTCTTAACACCCTTAAAGTCCAACAAGGCTCATTTACTAAAATTCTGCATGCCAATTAACCCAATACTTGGACAGGTAACAGATGTTTAAAATCTGGTATTTAAACTAATGAGACTCCCTATGCAGCTGCTGCTGCTGCTGCTAAGTCGCTTCAGTCATGTCCGACTCTGCGACCCCATAGACGGCAGCCCACCAGGCTCCCCCGTCCCTGGGATTCTCCAGGCAAGAACACTGGAGTGGGGTGCCATTTCCTTCTCCAGTGCATGAAAGTGAAAAGTGAAAGTGAAGTCGCTCAGTCGTGTCTGACTCTTCACGACCCCATGGACTGCAGCCCACCAGGCTCCTCCATCCATGGGATTCTCCAGGCAAGAGATTCCCTATACTAGATCACAACTCATAGAAACTGTTACCAAACGCTGTCAGTGCAGAGAAGGAAAGCATTTTTTGCTCTCTCAAAAGCTTTAAGGATCTCTAGAAAGGTACTAATACCTGAGTGGTAGCAATTTTTCTGAATAAATTCATCAATTTTGTCATGAGTTATTCTTGACAAGAGGAGAGTGAAAAAGTTAGCTTAAAGCTCAACATTCAGAAAACTAAGGTCATGGCATCTGGTCCCATCACTTCATGCAAATAGATGGGGAAACAGTGGAAAGTGTCAGACTTTATTTTGGGGGTCTCCAAAATCACTTCAGATTGTGATTGCAGCCATGAAATTAAAAGATGTTTACTCCTTGGAAGGAAAGTTACGATCAACCTAGATAGCATATTAAAAAGAGAGATATTACTTTGCCAACAAAGGTACGTCTAGTCAAGGCTATGGTTTTTCCAGTGGTCATGTATGGATGTGAGAGTTGGACTGTAAAGAAAGCTGAGCACCAAAGAATTGATGCTTTTGAACTGTGGTGTTGGACAAGACTCTTGAGAGTCCCTTGGACTGCAAGGAGATCCAACCAGTCCATCCTAAAGGAGACCAGTCCTGGGTGTTCATTGGAAGGACTGATGCTGAGGCTGAAACTCCAGTACTTTGGCCACCTCATGCGAAGAGTTGACTCATTGGAAAAGACTCTGATGCTGGGAGGGACTGGGGGCAGGAGGAGAATGGTACGACCGAGGATGAGATGGCTGGATGACATCACTGACTCGATGCACATGAGTTTGGGTGAACTTCCGGGAGTTGGTGATGGACAGGGAGGCCTGGTGTGCTGTGATTCATGGGGTCGCAAAGAGTCAGACACGACTGAGTAACTGAACTGAACTGAACTGATTCTTGACAAATGCATAAAATAGTATATAAAAAGTTCCAAGAGTTAATCATATCCCCATAGAATCAATCTCTCTCTCTTCTGGTAAAGAGAGTAAGTTCTCTTTGCATTTCTGTCTAATTTGGAAAATAGGTCTTGCCTTTTTGGGTCCTTTATGGATTTAAAAACTTAATTCAATAATATTTATTTTGCACCCATAAGGATATACCCCCTTAATGACTTGACCAAATAAACGCTTCAGTTAAATTTGACTATGTTTTTCCTGTAGCTCTTAAGATTTTTTCCCCTTGAATTAATAAAACATACGAAATGCAGATGGTAGCATATGGCACCTTCCCTGGGAACATTTCATTTAAATTATTGAGAATTCTGCAATCTGATTCCACTTTAATAAACACATGAAAAGTACCTCTTACATTATAAATGTATAACTAGCCAGATTAAGTATTTTCATATGTTTTACTGATTTTTCCAATACCTTCAGGAGTTATAATAAATATTTTATGTTTAATCAAAGGATATGATATATGCTATTTATCATCTATTAAGCACCTGCTTAAATGTTTCTAAGCTATCAATGAGAGTGACAATCCACATCCAGCAACTGCAAACAGCTCAAGTAAAGTAAAGTCGCTCAGTCGTGTCCGACTCTTTGCGATCCCATGGACTATAGCCTACCAGGCTCCTCCCTCCATGGGATTCTCCAGGCAAGAGTACTGGAGTGGGTTGCCATTTCCTTCTCCAAACAGCTCAGCCTGATGTTTATTTCAGTGCTATTGCACATTCACAGAACTTGTTAATCAAACAACCCATTAAGACATCATCCTTTAAATCTCAAGATTGACCTGTACATAGGAAAGAGGGGAATGTAAATTGCAAAAATCTCCTGGGGAATAATTTGGAAATATTCATTAACATACTTAAAATTGTTTACAACTTTTTGACCTATAAATTCTACTTTTGGGAATCCATCTTAAAGAAGCAAATAAATATGTGAAAGAATTTATGTGTATTACAGTGTGATTAGTGTAGTTAGTATGTGATCAGTGTAGTTAGTATGCCCCAGCTTGTGATTTTATAATAAGGTAAAATTTTCACGAAATACTCAATGGCAATCATATGGCATTTTGCCCTAAGTTGCCTATGCCAAAAGTAAACTGACTTCAGGTTTCCATCCCATTATTTCTGAGAGGAAGAAAAAAAAATGTTTTACCTGGAAAAATATCCTCGTACATTTTAAAGAAGAGGGCAAGTTATAAAGTCCTGCATATGTACCGGATTATGCCGTTCAATGCGTGGAGGGGGAAAAAAACCTACCTACATATACATCAAAATGTTCATAGTGGCTACCACAGGAGGGTTACATTGCAAATGATTTTTATTTTCTTTTTAAACACTTATTCTATAATTTCCAAATTTTCAACACAAGTGATTATTTCTATTTTTTAACCAGTTAACACAGTATATATTATAAAAGCTGTCAAGGTCCTGAGCACACTGTTGCTCAGCCTCCCACCCTTGGTGATCTCCTTCTTCAGAATATTCTCGCTTCTAAAGGCTTGTTTTTCTGCTTGCCTGTGAAAGCTCCCAGAAAGCCTCTGACACCAGCTTCTCGTGTTGTGCAGAGCCCCTCAGTTGTAGTATTGTAACCTGCTCACATATTCCACGCACGTCCCTCCTGCTCGTTCATTTTATGAATGAAAACACAGATGAGATTGAGGGTGAAGGTCACACGGGCACATCATCTCAGCTGGAATTTGTAAAGTTTACCACTTAGTTACCAACCTTGTTCATTCACGAGTCTAACTTTCCAGATTTCATGTCTCTCCATAGTGGAAAATCCCCAAAATTCAAAAACGGCAACTTTGAAATTTTTCAATTTAACCTGGAAAGGACTGGGATCAGGACAAACCCGTATATCCGATATCCCACCCAGAACCTCGCCCTGTATGTACAAGTAGCTCAAACTAAATTTGTAGAACCTCTTCCAGTAGCACCCTATTGCCTCCTGAGTCATGTTCAGACCCGTTACTCTGGCACTTCAGATCCTCTGTGCTCTATCCTCAAAACCATTTTGGCCCATATTGCTTTCTATTTCCAGACATATAATTTCCTTTTTATCCAAACATGTTTTTTTTCACCATAGTTTAAACATATAATGTCTTTTTCAATTTTTATGCCTTCGCTTGTGCTGTTCCCTGTTCCCTTTTTACTTAAAATTCCCTGCTCCATATGGATTATGCCTACCCATCAAATACTGCATCTTAATTTTCTCTGCATCTATATCAGACCCACTAGCTTTAATCTAATTTCTGGTTCTGCCCTCACCCAGATCAGGGGAAACAATACACTGCCTAAATTCTTTTTAAACTTTTCAAGTTTTAAAATATCTTTCCTCATTTGCTAGAAAAGCAATGTCTGCATATTAATGTTGACATTATACTAACAAAAACAAATATTTGCATGTAAAGTATGCTATAACATCAATAGATTCCAAGTCAGAAAAGATAGGATTTGAGAAGGGAGAAAGGGCAAGTAAATTCTGCTATCTACTTCATTATGGAACACTCATGTAAAATTTCCTTTAGCTGCCTCCATCAATATAGCAGTGATTTTCCCACCACTTTAACAGGACAATTTCTTCAACTTGGCAAAGCAAAAAGGAAAATAAAATGTCATTAATCTCTTTGATTTGATTCCTTTTTTTCCCTTTTAGTTTGTTAGATTGTATGCATTTCTAAAAGAGCTACCAAAAGGTAATGATATAAAAATACAAATAAACCAATCAGAGAAAGGCAGGTTGCGGTCAGATGATGACAGTCATGCTATGAAAATCACAATATATCCTACAGGCAAAGGGGATACTCATGAGTATTTCAGGCAAGGTAACTAATGTGATCATGTTTGTTTCTTAGAAAGTTACCTTCAATAAGGGAAAATGGATTAGTATTGAAAGAGGAGTGAGGTATAAGGAGCTATGGCAATGATCCAGCAAATAACTGAATTAAGATATTGGGGTGTTGGGAAAGAAAGAGTAAAGATGGAGACTAGAGGTCAGATGGTTAAGTGTTTTTGAAAGGCAGCATGTTGATTGCTTGAATTTAGGGAATGATCCCCTGTGTATATTGTAAGAAACTAGCTTTCAGGAAATCTTTTTGAAAACAGAAATTTATTAGACTTTTTCATGGTGTGTGTCTATTACCACCTACGGGAAAGCAGTAGATACAAACCACAGCTAGATCATACCTAATACCAGGAGAGAACGTGAGTCCTGCAAATTGCCCCCTTGACTCTGAATCTGCCCATCTATGAGTCTGAAATAATGCAGAAGCAAAGAAACAGTCTCCTCCAGAGAGAAAAATCTGATAGAAATGTTTTCCTAATAGAAACAGTATCAATAAACAAAAAGACTTAGAGCAGAGGGTTAAGGATGCAGTTAAGTCCAAATGCAGAATGTTGAGTTGCTAAAATAGAGGAGAGTCACTGGAATTTATCCTGAAAAGAAGCTCTCAGAGTGTGTGTCAATTCCTCCAGCAGCAGTATATCACAACATAGGCTGACAGACCACATCATATTT
The DNA here is from genome assembly GCA_006410635.1 of Cephalophus harveyi. NCBI lineage: Eukaryota > Metazoa > Chordata > Mammalia > Artiodactyla > Bovidae > Cephalophus > Cephalophus harveyi. Next base: position 253,197 of record SJYT01059923.1, on the reverse strand, counting down.
TCAATATTAACTCATCTATAGCTCCAGAATCAGGTGCTGCAAAGAGTCCAGATTCCATAGATGTGGCAAACAGGTTTAGTGGCCCAGGTTTTCTTACCCTTGCAGATTAGCTCCCAGGCCTTTGATTCATTCTCAGGACGTGCAGAGGAAAGGAAAAGGAATGACCAGTGCTGCTTTCTTGGTAAGTCCCTTTCTTATACAAGTAAGATTATAACTGTCAAGAAATTGAAGGCTGGGCACCTTAATTTTCTGCCATCTATAATCATATGCAAGTTGTGACAAAGCCAAAAATGAAATCAAGGTACCAAGGCATCTAATATGTCATTTCTTGTGTCTTTTTTTGGGGGAGGGGGAACAATGAATCTGGAGGAAAATACACTGTTTGCAACAGGGTAATGCAGTTCTATGATGCACTCATGCAAAATCCCATTTTAAGTGACAGGGCATCATTATGAAGTAAACACATGATATGGATAGGGGCTGGCACAGATTCTAATGAACAGCCACAGTCCTTACTTGAGGTGTTACATCATGAATTAGAATGGACCAAAATGAAGATGACCCCTCTTTAAGAGTAGAAACTCCACGCTGACATGAGAGCAGAAGGCTGCTTAGGCAAGCTGACAATTTCTGCAGGACATGATGGAGCCATCAAGTTTCCACTAGGTGGGAATTTCCACTGAAACAAAATATCTAGAATAATAGCACAACAAATAACCACTTCCAATAATGCCTTTAAAATGTATGAAAGTTCTATAGTAGAATAATCATCTGAGACATAGGGAAAAAAAGTTCAAGTTTATTTGGTTAGCAAAATTAGGCAAGATATACTGCAGTTTAAATGTTTATCTAATAATGAGTAAGCCTGGTACACTGGGTCCCACATATACATAAAAAGGATAGGGAGAACTACTCTAGGCTCATTCGGAGCTAGAAAATTACCTGTCTCGATGTTATTAATAGCTCCAATTATTTAAGGAAGAAGTTCTGAGCACATAGTTTCTCGGGGAAGCAGCAAGCAGTGGAATAAGCACACACTTAAGAGAGGCAAGTTCAAATCCTGTCTCTACCACTAAGAAACAATGTGCTTCACTGACAGCAAATTTTGGGTAATACTATTGGCTTCATTGATCGGAGTAAAGGTAACAGGTGGAAAACACCTGATGTAATTTATGCTAATTTATGTCTCCCTTCCTTCTCCCTTTCCCTCTGAAGTCAAGGCTCTTTCAAAGGCCTCCAAAGGAATCAATTATGGCAGTGGTTAGTCCTGAGCTAGACTCTATAATAGAGGCATCCCACATCGTTTTTGTTCATTTCATTCAAGCCACCATCATTGCAGCTTCCTTCCATTTTCTGACTCTTTAGAGATGAATTTATGTGTCTTCCTGAAATACAAATTGCGTGAGTCATGCTTATGTCCTGTCCGGCAGCCAGGATCAAAGTTTCGTGGAGAAGTGGGAGGTTCTCAGGATACAGAAGTGGGGGGGTCTCTCAAGTACAGAAGATACAACTTCTTAGATAGGCTTAATTTTACTGTTATCCAAAATCATTGAAAATATTTCCTCCTCTGTTTCATTTTTCAAAACCTTGGTAAACAAAGACCTTTTGTTAGTCTCATAACTTGTACTTGCACAGAAGAAATCTAAATAAATTTCTTTAGGATACACTTTGATGTCGAGCTCTACACTGATTTCATAAAAATATTAGGCATGAAAGAATTATCAAGGATGGACTCTCTCAGAGAGAATCAACGTTCTGCTCACTTCTGCAATTTGCACTTCAATATGATTCTCGGGCTATGCCTGATTTGGGAGGAATCAAAACAACCACACTCAGACACATGGCACAAAGGAAGGGCATCTCCCTGCACAGTTTCTCCTCCCACAAATTCTCGACAGCTGGGGATGCCCAGGAGATGGCAGACAGGCGATCAGGGAGCTCTTTGCTCAAGTGCTCATTGAGGCCACTTCATCTTGTAACTGCTTGGACCTCCTCTTTTCCTGGCACATGGAGTGTTCATCTCAGCTTCAGCAAAGTAAAAGGAGCTTCATTTTATCTAGTTAACGCCTCTGGTCCTCTGTTTCTGCAGGAAGAAAGTCAAAGGAAAAACTTCTCCCTTTCCTGGCCACAAGATATTAACAATAAAATACGCAATAAAGTAGTGACACTGTCAGATATGATGCCTGGGATTAGATGTGTACATAGCAAGCGCAACAAGATGGCTTCTTGCTCCTATATTTTAAATACTGAAGCAGAATAATAGAGTACACTCATGACTTGTGTTCATGGCTCTGATGAGGATATGATATATCACAGAAGGAGGAAAATTTACTTCCACAGTTAAAAGTATAAGACAAAAGTGTCTAGGACTTCCCTGCTGATCCAGTGGTTAAGAATCCACCAGCCAATGCAGGCGACATGGGTTCAATCCCTATTCTGGGAAGACTCCACATGCTGTGAGGCAGCTAAGCCCATGTGTCACAACTACTGAGCCTCTAGAGTCCAGGAGCCACAACCGTCAAAGCCTGAACACCTAGCGTCGTGTTGCACAACACGAGAAGCCACCACAGTGAGAAGCCTGAGCACAGCAACTTGAAGCCCCCACTTGTCCCAGCTAGAGAAAACCTCAGCACAGCAGCAAAGGCCCAGTGCAGCCAAAAATAAATCAACTTTAAAAAAAAAATGAATTTCCTCGTTTAAAAAAAAAAAGACACACTTGTCTGTACGGGAAGAGAAGCACTGGTGGAAGGAGAGGAAGAAAGGAAGTTTGAGCATTTGCTACACTGCAAATGCTCAACAAAATTAACTGATTTTGTCATCATTGTTTTGGTTGTTGTTGGACTGTCATTGTTTCCCAGGGCAAATATTGAATAAATTGGATGGGTGGAGGTCAAAACAAAATGGATAGAGAAGATTAATAAACAAATCTAAGGAGCACTTTCAGAAAATTAGAAAAGGAAGAGAAGGAATAAACAAATAATGGACCATAAAGAAATAGAAATTAGGAATACTTTCAAAATTTGTTAGATAGATATATATAGATCACTGTCAGCCACAAAGCCTAAAGTGCTTTAGAAGAACAGGTGCTGCATAAATAAGAGGGTTATTTTTTAAAAAAGGACCAACAGCACACAGGAAATTCACAGCCTATCATTCTAAATGGACCTCTCCCAGGACCACTTTCTTATTTTGTTCTCAGTCATACAAAGCACATTTAAGGACAACAGTTCAAGTATGTTGACTTTTAAAGAAGACCCTTACCTCGGGTGCTCTTCAGGAACAGGAAACAGACCCTCGGTGCTTTCCATCTTCTTCGGAACACTTCTTTCCCTGTCACGAACACACGGTGCCCAGTTTTCAGAGGCTACAGCCTTGTATCTATTGCAGCTGACATCTAGAAGAGAATCAAATATGTTGAGCCTTTTCTGAGGCTTCAGTTGACATTCTAAGCATGACGCTTTCCAACAACATATTAGGTTTTTCAAAACTTATGCATAATTTCCCATGCCTAATATTTTAAATTATAATTCTATTATAACAAAGTGTCAACAAACATATGAAATTGAGCCTTTGGTTTCTTTATCTAGCTAATTGTCACATCAGCCATCCTTTATCTCTCACCAAATGCTTCAGTCCTAGCATCATATTAATACCAGGCCTTGAGTTTGCAGGGACTATGTCAACACATATTTGAAATTCATCCAATTATGGAATGCCAAGAGTGTTTTACTGTCTAAACTGTACCCACTTATTTCACTGAACAATTTTCGAACAATTTCAAGGTTATTGTCAACTAGCGTGCTTCTTGCAGTTCAGTAATTAAGTTCTTTATTATAAATGAATCAGTTCAACTCTAAACAGACAGGAAAGTCCATACTTGTTCGTCTGTTGGCTTCTAATGAGAAAGCGTACACACATCAGGTCCAGGTCATTCATGTGGATCAAACCTCACTACACACTAAAGAATCATCTGTTTGGAGAATGAAACCCACTGACTCACTAAAGATTCATTAGTAATGTACTGACAATGTTCCAGACTCTGTGGTGTGTATTTTGTTCTCAAAAACAACACAGGAAGCGGGTACTATCTCTTGGCACAATTTCCAGGTGAGGAAACTGTCCCTAAGACAATGAAGTCAATTTAAGGCCACACTCTAGTTGATGGCAGGCACATTGCAGCCAGGTCTTTCAGTCTCCAGAGGCAGGCTCAGAAATACTCTCCACTGCCTTAGTGCATATAATTGTCACCTGGGGGGCTCGGTGAAGCCACAGAATCCCCACTCACAGAGATTCTGATTCTGATCTGGAAAGTCTGGAATGAGGCTCAGATCGCTACATATTAAATCACCGCCCCTCCAGGCGATTCTAACACAGATGATCTGTGGCTCACACTTTAGGAGCAGCACTGGATCCTTGCAGCGTCTCCCTGGCTCTGCTCTGTGGCCTACTGCATATTTTAAAGATGACAGCAGCAACATCACCCATGCACGCGCCTTTCTCGTCACATTCCCACAAGGCGGTGGAATTTATTTCTCAGTTGTCTTATATCCACGAGGCCTTGTATCTGCCTCAACCAATAGAACACAGATGTGATGCTGTGCCAGGCGTGGGTGTCACCCTTAGGTAGGAATTTTTTGTTTCCTGCTTCTTTAAACCAAGAGACTACCATGGTGACATCACCATGCTGTGAGAAGTCCAAGTCACATGGAAAGGCTCTGAAACCTGTAATTTCACCATGTAATGAAAGAGAGAGAAAGAAGCTGAGAATGAGCGAGGAGAGCTGAGGAGCACCAGACATGAGGGACGATGCCACCTTGGAAGTGAATACTCTAGCCCCCAACCACCCTGCCAGTCAGCACACGCAGCAGAGATGAACCACCAAGCAGAGTCCTTCCTGACCCACAGAGCCATGAGCAAAAGAAACAATTATGTCAAGCCCTAAGTTATGGAGTCATTTGTTACAGAGTAATAGAAAACTGAAATACACTACCACACATATCATTAGAACTATATACCTGGGCTTCCCAGGTGGTGCTAAGTGGCAAAGAATCTGCCTGTCAATGTAGGAGACATAAGAGATGCAGGTTCAATCCCTGGGGTCAGGAAGCTCCCCTGGAGGAGGGCATGGTGGTCCACTCCAGTATTCTTGCCGGAGAATCCCATGGACAGAGGGGCCTGGCAGGCTACAGTCCATAGGGTCACAAAAAGTTGGATACAACTGAAGCAACTCAGCATGCATGCATATAGTTATATATATTATACATATATACATATGCATATATGGTCAGAGAAGGCAATGGCACCCCACTCCAGTACTCTTGCCTGGAAAATCCCATGGTGGAGGAGCCTGGTGGGCTGCAGTCCATGAGGTTGCTGGGAGTTGGACACGACTGAGTGACTTCACTTTCACTTTTCACTTTCATGCATTGGAGAAGGAAACAGCAACCCACTCCAGTATTCTTGCCTGGAGAATCCCAGGGACGGGGGAGCCTGGTGGGCTGCCATCTATGGGGTCACACAGAATCGGACACGATTGAAGCGACTTAGCAGCATGCATATATGGTAGTATACTATACTGAAAGCAAAATAAAGCATTGAAAACCTTATGCATAAAGGAATTTTAATCAAAAATCACTGTAATTGAGTAAAGTCCTTTTCCTGTAATTATCTGTGAATTTTCTTGTCACACAGAATCGGACACGATTGAAGCGACTTAGCAGCATGCATATATGGTAGTATACTATACTGAAAGCAAAATAAAGCATTGAAAACCTTATGCATAAAGGAATTTTAATCAAAAATCACTGTAATTGAGTAAAGTCCTTTTCCTGTAATTATCTGCGAATTTTCTTGAATTCTCATTTTTACCTTAAATGTGTAAACACGGCCGTAGCATTCTCACCCTGTGGGAAACTTTTTATTATTGTTCACATATTTTAAGCTTTAAAATGTTTTATGTAGTGAAATCCTTGATACATTTTCTTTAATTTTGTATTTCCCCTTACCTGTATTTTATTTTCCAGCTTTATTGAGGTATACTTGACAAAATTGTATATGTTTAAGGTATACAATGTGATCTTTACTGCATGTATATATTGTGAAATGATTACCAAAATCAAGTTAATTAACACATGTGTCATTCACAATTACCATTATTTTGGTGTGACATGAGAATACTTAAGATCTACCCTTTTAGCAAATTTCAGTTTTACAATACAGTTTTATTAGTCACTATGCTGTACATTAGATCTTCCTTACATTTAGAACAGCTCCAAAATTATGCTGTCTTCTGCAAAAGCAGCATGATGAAAGGCACACACAAAGATCTACATTCCACTTTTTTGCACCTGATTCATCAGTTCAGAGATAAAAGTCAGTCTGGGTTATTAAACGGATTTGTAAGTATTCTTACTCTAGAGAGCCAAATTGGGACCAAAAGGATTCATTATCATAAATTCCCAGATGAACACAAACCCAGAGTGAAATTTAACAAACTTTTAACTTACATAAGCAATTGTTAAGTTTTCAGCACTAATCCATTTCCATGCTGCAGATATAGTGACATTTTATCCTTTCAACCTCATGCCTAGACACTCTGCACAGAAAATCCTGTTTTAATCATTAAAACTGATGCATATACCAAGTCATTGAATAACTACCCTCATTCCCATCTGCTAGGAAGGCACAGTGCCACTTAAGGGTTCCCGGCCAGGACTTTTGAGGCATAACTATCAACCAAAGATGGGATCAAACATTAGCCATGTTGATTGCAACAATGGGTCTGCCCAGTCTGACTTTCTGTCTAGCACTGGGCAAAATGAGTCAATGAAAAACATTATGGCCATCATGTGTGAACATAATCAATTATAAAGCCTTAGTGTTTGGGATAAGCTGATGAAAATTGTATCTAACTTTCCTAAACTCTCTCACTATGTACTGAAGACATTCTTTTTCACTCTCAGGCTACCTTACTATCATCAGAATTGGAACACAATCTATCCCTCGGCATGAATTGGAGTTCTAACTCATCCTAACCCACAACTGCCCCCTACATGGCTTTTTTGTTTATTTTTGAGTTTTCTTTTTTACAGAATCTGTGCCAAACTGATCTCACATACCTCAAATCTTCAGCTCTACTTTCTGCCCAATGCCCTCATCTAGTCTCATGGTTTAGCTATAGGTAGCTCATTACTTTTCTCCAGAATTCAGACTCAGATACTCAACTATTTGTGGGGCATTTCTATCTTTACACTTGAGTCTTAACACATCAAACTGAATTTAGGTTCTTCAGCTCACCATCTCCCATTTTATTGAGTGGCAATTCCATCCATCAGGTTCCACAAAACTGCTGCCTTACTCCAATCCAATTAACAAGTCTCCCCATGTTCAGCTCCTCATACATCTCAAATTTAGCCCCTTCTTAACACAACAATTTAGTCCCCATCTTGGTTCAAGTGTTCATTGTCTCTCACTTTAACTACTGAAAAAGCTTTTCAGACCCCTCTATTAATAGAATCAGTTCAGTTCTGTTCTGTTCAGTTGCTCAGTTGTGTCCGACTCTTTGCGACCTCACAAATCACAGCACACCAGGCCTCCCTGTCCATCACCAACTCCCAGAGTTTACCCAAACTCATGTGCATCGAGTCGGTGATGCCATCCAGCCATCTCATCCTCTGTCGTCCCCTAATCCTTCGGCTCCCGACCCCTCCCAGCATCAGGGTCTTTTCCAATGAGTCAACTCTTCCCATGAGGTTGCCAAAGTATTGGAGTTTCAGCTACAGCATCAGTCCTTCCAATACCCAGGACTGATCTCCTTTAGGGTGGACTGGTTGGATTAATAGATTAGCCCATCAAAAAACAATAGCCAACATTTATTGCGACCATGAGTCAGGCACTTTCTAGGGTTCCTATGTGTGTTGGTTGATTTAATCGTTTGATAAGTGGTATTTTTATGATCCCTCATTTTAAATATAAAGAATCGGGGCAGAGAAACTGAGTTACTTTCCCAACATCATGTCTAAACATAACAGAACCAGAACAGAAATTCAGGCATCCTGACTTCACGGCCCAAGTTCTTAACCACTCTATTCCACTACCTAAATATGGCCTTCATCTGTTTCAAGGGTTGCCAATCAGTCATAAACTTAAAACCAGTCTCCCCATAAAAGCGTTCAGAGGACTTTTAAGTGTAATTCCCCACCTCCTACGCTTTTGTTCCTCAGCCTTTTCCCTTTAACTGGTCTCTGCTTTCTGTGTGCAGAACTGCTACATGTAGATTCTACCATTCTAAAAAAGATTTTTCTGCCAAGCCTGCCACACTTCCAGGTTCCTAGTGTTAGAGACCAAGATGCAGACTCTGGATGTTCCGCTTGCTCTGGTGGGGGTTGCTGCTCCAAGACCTTCCCCTGAAGAGAGCTAGGGAATGAATCCCTGTATGGCACCAGTGGTAGAGAACACAGCTGCCAACCTAGGACATGCAAGAGATGCAGGTTTGACCCCTGAGTAGGACAGATTTCCTGGAGTAGGAAATGGCACCCCACTCCAGTGTTCTTTCCTGGAAAATTCCATGCAAAGAGGAGCCTACTGTGCTACAGTCCATGGGGTCACAAAGAGCCGGACACGACCTAGCTACTAAACAAAAACAACAACAACATACGTATACACATATTTACATCAAATTTTCTTTTCCTTTTATTTTTCTTTTTCCTTTTATTTTTCCCTTTCCTTTGTAATAGCTCAGTCCTAAAACCAGTGGGTGGGGCAAAGCAAGAGAGCTGTCTGCACAGATGGCTGGCCTGGTGTAGGACGTCAGAGGCCAAACACGTCTGAAGAGCATGTCCACACTGTGGAAAGCCCAGTTTGAGATGTTACACATTCGATCGACTTTCCTGAGTGCAACCAATAAACCAGCACCGCAGCCATCTTCTCCCCTCTATGACACCCTCCTGATAGCCCACATCACTGTGTTCCTATACCACATGCTGAGCCTTTCCCGGTGTCCGCACTCCGCTTCTCCTGCTTGGGCCCTGATCCCTCTCATAAGTCACTTCTCTGTGGACAGCATGCTCACCTTGCCACGCTGTGACACTTACACCAGACTCCCCACTTCATAGATGCCCTTCTGACCTCACGTGGATTCTAGCACCTAACATTAGCCTTCTCTCCCCACCCCCTCACATAGCCACACTCCTCACCTGACTGGGACTCTCAAATTCCTCAAATATTGACATATAATGATATATTCTTATATATGAGGATATTCAACTGTGATGTTGATTTAACATATGAATTTGACTGGGCCCTGGGGTGCCCAGATACTTGTTTAAACATTATTTCTGGGTGTGTCTATGAGGGAGTTTCTGGATGAGATTAACACTGAATTCATTCACTAAGTAAAGCAGATTGCCCTCCTCCATGTGGGTGGACTTCACCCAGGTTGTCAAAGGCCTGAACGAAATCAAAGGCTGAGCCAAACAATTCTTGCTTTCTGCCTCCCTGTCTTTGAGCTGGCACATTGGACTTCTTCCGGATTTGCATTCGCACTTAGACTGAAACTAATTGGCTCTTCTGGGTCTCCAGCTTGCTGACTGCATGTCTTGGACTTCTCAGCTTCCTAATTACATGAGCTGATTCCTTATAGTAAACATCTCTCAGCAACTCCACTTCTCTATCTCCTGTTGATTCCATTTTTCTGGAGAATCCAGACTAAGATGCCCACTTAACCTTGCTCAGGTTCCAATAGCCCATGAAGCCCACTCCCCGGCAAACTCATCCTGTTCAGCCCTCTCTTCTCTTTGGGCTTTATTGCTGTTCAGTCCCCAAGATGTGTCTGGCTCTTTGCGACCCCATGGACTGCAGCATGCCAGCCTTCCCTGTCCTTCACTATCTCCTGGGTTTTATTCAAATTCATGTCCACTGAGTCGGTGATGCTATCTAGTCATCTCATCCTTTGCCACTCTCTTCTCCTTTCTCCTTCAATCTTTCAGATGAGTCATCTCTTCACGTCAGGTGGCCAAAGTATTGGAGCTTCAGCTTCAGCATTAGTCCTTCCAATGAATATTCAGGGTTGATTTCCTTTAGGATTGACTGGTTTGGTCTCCTTGCTATCTTCTCTAGCACCATAATTTGAAAGCATCTATTCTTTGGCACTCAACCTTCTTTATAGTCCAACTCTCACATCCATATGTGACTACTGGAAAACTTAGGACATCACAAATGAGGCATCTCCACCCCCACTTCCCACAAGTGTGCACACCTCAACCTGCTTGGGCTGCAGCGTCCCCCACCAGCCACCCTCTCATGTGAATAGCTCTCTTGCTTTACCCCCACCCAATAGCTTTAAAACTGAATTATTCAAGAAGAGAAAGGGGAAAAGAATATGAAAGTGTTGTAACATTTTTATTGATCTTATTTCTTGTTATCTCTTCTTCCTTTCAAGCCAATATTCTCTTACAAGTTGTCCATATTTTCTGTCTTCCTTTTTTCAACCCACTCCCATCTGGCTTCGGCCTTCATCACTCTCGGATACTACTAGGTCATCAGTGACTTTCTTATTTCTAAATCTAAGAGGTGTGTTTTAGTCTTTATGCTGCTTGATCTGCTAGAGGCATTTGACACTCTAACCTCTGAAAACAGTCCATTCTCCCTGCTTTTGTGGCACAGCATTCCCGTGATATTCCTCCTCTCTTGCTGGCTACTTCTTCACAGCCTCGTCTTCCTCAGCCTAGTGCTTGAATGTTAGCACTGCCCAAGGCTCACTCCCAAGCCTTCTGCTCTTCTCACTTGTCACACTCCCACATCTCAGTACTATCTTGGCTCTGGTTGTCATCTATATGCTATTATTTTAGAAATTTTATCTCTCTGCAAGCCTGATTTTGAGCTCCAAATGCATACACCCCACTGCCAACCATACATTCATTCAACTCAGTAATATTTATTAAGCACCTACTGTGCACTTGTGCACTGATGTAGGCTCTTACCATCTACATTCAGATGTCTGAGGCACCTAACAGCACATGGAGATAATGCAATTTTCTTCACCTCTCCTCCATAGCCTATGCACACACCCTATGCATACATGGTTCTTTATCTCTGGAAATGGCATGAGCATCATCTTCTTGGCCAGAGCCAGAAACATCTGACCCTCAACTCCTCATTCTCACACCCAGTCATTTGTTAAGTCCTACCAATTTTTCCTTCTATGTATCTCTTAAATCTTTCCAATTCTCTGAGTGAAAGTGTGAAAGTGAAAGGCACTCAGTCATGTCCAGCTCTTTACAACCTCATAGACTGTAGCCTGCCAGACTCCTCTGTCCATGGAATTCTCCAGGCAAGAATAACGGAGTGGGTAGCCATTCCCTTCTCCAGAGGATATTTCTGACCCAGGGATCGAAGCCAGGTGTCTCACATTGCAGGCAGATTCTTTACCATCTGTGTCACCAGGGAAACTCCTCCAATTCTCTACATGTCCACTAATGCTCTAGACCTGACCCCCACTGTTACTAGACTACAGCCTCCTAACTGGCTTCTCTGACTAGAGACGTGTCCCTCACACACACAGGCTTTCTATCTACTCTCCATGTTAGCCAGAACATTCTTTCTCTGATGCAAATCTAAACAGGTCATTCCCCACATTTTAACACTTCCATGGGAATTCCTTTTGAGTCTGAGATAAAGAGGAAATTCGCTGGCATGGCTTCAGAGCTTCCCACGAGCTGGCTTGCTCTGCTCTTCAACCTCACTTCTCCTGTTTCTCCACACAGAGCCTTGTCTGCTGGCTCCAGACGGTTCTCTCCGGCTTATAACCACTCCCAACGCTTGCCGCCTTCACCTATAAATACCGTTGCTATTGCCTCTTGCTTGATTTACTTCCCTGAGGGCTTCTCTGGTGGCTCAACTGGTAAAGAATGTGGGAGACCTGGGTTCAACCCCTGGGTTGGGAAGACCCCCTGGCAAAGGGACAGGCTACCCACTCCAGCATCCTGGCCTGGAGAATTCCATGGACTATATAGTCCATGGGGTCGCAAAGAGTCGGACACGACTGAGAGACTTTCACTTTGACTTACTTCTAACTCATCCTTCAAGTTTCAGTGGGAATGTTACCTCCTCAAAGAAGCCCCCTTGAGGCATTGACATGGCTAAGTCTTCCATCCCTGGGAACATCCTTGTCTTATCACACATCAGGCTGCAACAACTTATTTAAAAGTCAGTGTCCCTAAACAGGCTGAGTCTTCCATGAAATCAAGGATTCTATTCATTTACACCATCTATGACTCACACAGGGCTTCCCAAAGGGTGCTAGTGATAAAGAACCCACCTGCCAATGCAGGAGACATAGACACGGGTTCGACACACACACATGCCTCACATGGCAACAAGCACACAGCGGTAGCTCAATAAACATTCGTTCAATTGATGAATGATTTATTGGTGCTATAATGATAAACTGGATTCTACAAGATTTATCCTTTGACAATCTGGAAACATCATGAACTGATTTTAATGCTTTCAATTACTTGCTTTCATTACTATGTGATGAATGGTTGAGGGCAGAGTCCTGAGGATGCCTGCCTTGTTTCAAATCCAGCCTACCCTCATTCACCACTTGCCTTGGGCAGTCACTACCTTCCCTGTACCTTTCTTTCTCCATCTGTCATATGCTGTGTTGAGGATGAGTCAGTACGTATAAACCACTTAGAATAGTACCTGGCACAACTTACAGAAACACTACATAAGTCAGAGTTATTGTTACTTGAGATATTTTTATTTAAACAAGAGCCTTGCTATTATGATATCCCTTGATCATTAGGGGTAGATACCAAAGATAAGTAATTTAAAGTACAGTGAAAGCATCAAGTGTGGACAGTGTTGTTAAAAGCTCATTAAAAAATACCTGACACAGTATTTAATGCATAAAGACATTCAATTTTTTAATGGCTAAAACAAAAGAAAATTGAAAGTAAGATACAGAAAGTGGTTAAAAGATTTGTAATAGAATAGGAATTTAATGGTTTGTATTTTTAGAAATCATGACAAAAATCTAGTTTTAAAATATAGGTTTCCCACAAGGAGCTTTTTCCAAAAAAAATTATAAATAATGCATAGTAATAAAATTAAAAGTATTTGGAAAATAACCTGTATTTCTAAAAATATAATCAAGATTATTTTTACATGATAGAAAAATACATTTTCCAAACTAAAACTAAGCCTTATTTACAAGCCATGCAGCAAAGATACTGGATTAAGCATGGAATAACTTTCTTATTTCCAGGAGATATAAGGGAAGCCCCAATTAGAAACCAGACTTCACCCTTCAGGCTAAATCAATACACAGTTTCTGTCAGCATCCAAAATATGGTACAGATTCAGGACCTGGCAAGATATTAATTAAGGAAAGGAATGATTAGAACCAAAATTTAGGATCATCCAAGAGTGAAAACAAGGCCTTTGATGACACAGAATCACATCAAAACCCAAGGTTTCCTGCACTTAATAAATGTGGAACGTGTGTGTGTGTGTTTATTGTTCAGTCATGTCCAACACTTTGCGACCCCATAGACTATAGCTCACCAGGCTCCTCTATCCATGGAATTCTCCAGGCAAGAACAGTGGAGTGGGAAGCCACTCCCTTCCCCAGGGGATCTTCCAGAGCCAGGGATGGAAGCCAGGTCTCCTGTGTTGCATGCAGATTCTTTACCACCTGAGTTACCGGGGAAGCCCAGAATGCCGTGACAGTGACACGACATTATCTACACTTCAGTTGTCTCACATGTAATTTGGGTATAAAAAAAATACTTTACGGGCTTTTAAGGTGCATGAGTTAGTATCTGTAATATGCTACACAATGCTTAGCTCATAATAAACCCTCAAAAATGTTTACTGTTACCATATTTATTACACTGATTTCCACTGCACCCTAAGTGGTTCTTTCCTATATACTTGTGACCATGTATATCATTTGTGAAATTGTTTAATATTTGAGTTTATTTGTATTTACATCAGGAAGGATCTTCAGCTTTAGAACTAAAAAAGTCTGAGAATCAATTCTAGCTGCTTCTTGTACAGGTAGTGAAACTTTAAGTGAGCAGTTTTAACTCCCTTGGCTTCAGTTTCCTCATCTTTTAAGATGGAATAAGACCTACCTTGCTGAGTTATAATAAAAGTTAAGTGAATTAATCTGTGTAAAGCACCAGACACAAATGATGCTTCATACACTGCAACAATGCTATAGGAACTAAAGAGAGAGGAGATGACTATTATATTAACCACTCATTGGGATATGCAAATTCAGTGGAAAAAAGAAAATTTCAAATTGATGCCCGTTCACCAGCAGACAAAAAAATCCCTGATGAAGTGACTCTGGGTTGCCATTCCTAATGACTGAAATAACCTGTTACGGTATTAGATAATTAGAAAATATTTTAATACTTGAAAAAAAGGCATTTGTGTATTTCAGCAGTATAGAAAAGAAGGTATGATTTGCCACGATGATATATTTATCAGAAGCAGTTTATTTTTCTACTACAGAATGCTCTTTGATATCATTAACCTACAGAAATAACTGTAGGAAAGTAAAGCAAGGCCATTCAAAGGGTGAGGTAACAAAGATTTTTTTTTCACTCCTGAAGTCTGCATGAATTAATGCAGCAAATAACAGTCCTCCAGAATCCAGGAGGTAAGTAATCAGAGAGCACCTGACACAAAGGCCCTAAAACTTTTTCTGATGACTTATACTAATCACATTAATATTGATGCTTAGAAAGAAGACACTGGGCAATCATTTAATAATACAACTTCTCTGCAAAACTACAAAATCCACAGATCTAAAACTCTAAATGACATCATAAATTACATGATCAGTGTGCTCCCTGTTGACTCTGGAGGAGACAGTTTGGGTTTAATAGGAACAATATTGTACTTGAACTCAGGCCACCCAATTTTAAAACTCCAGTCTGCCACTTATGGCTGAATGAACACGGCAGCTCACCAGTCTGCCCAGGTCTCAATTTCCTCCCCATAGGATGCGGATGAAATTACCTCAGCACACATTTGTGAAGACTACATGAGAAAACGTATATTCATTACTGGCTCAAAATAGGCACTATAATTAGTTGAATATTAGTTCAACAAATTATTACATGAATCAAAGATTACTTTTAACATAAAATAATTACAGTAGCTAACGTTTATTGTTTATTTACTATGTACCAGCTGCTATTCTAAACATTTTAAATGAATTATCTCATTTTTTCTACCATATAGTCTAGCAACCCCACTTCTGGGTACACAGTCAAAGGAATTAAAATCAAGATCTTTGAAGAGCTATCCGCACTTCCATGTCCATTGCAACACTATTTCACAAGAGCCATGATACGGAAACCACCTAAACGGTCATCAGCAAATGCAGGGATAAATAAAATATGGCATATATATACTATAGAGTATTATTCAGTCTTTTTTAAAAAAGGAAATTCTGCCTTATGCACAACATAGGTGAACCTGAAGGACATACTAAGTGAAATAATCCAGTCACAGAAGACATAGCCTGTATGACTCTACTTATATGAGATGTCTAAAACAGACCCACACAAACAGAGAGTAGAATGGTGGCTGCCAGCGGCTGGGGGAGAGAAAAGTGGGGAATCACTCTTCAGTGGGAGTAAGTGTAATGTCTCCTACATGCAAGATGAGTAAGTTCTAGAGATCCATTGTACACCATAATGTCTGTAGTTGACAATACCGTATTGTGCATTTAAGAGATTTTAAAGAGGTAGATCTCATGCTAAGTGTTCTTAAAGCAACAAAAAGAAAAAATATAAAGACCTATGAGGAAAGTTTTTATTATCTTTCTTCTCATTTGAGAAATAGGTTTAGAGAGGTTAAGTAAACAGTCACTGTTTGCATGGAATATAAGTGCCAAAACCAGAGTAAGATACAAGTTTTTCTCACAACAAAGCCTATGTGTCTCCAAATTATCAGTTTTCAAATCATGTATTAACATCGGAACAATTTATTCAAATGAAATATGTAGAGAACCCAGATGTATATTACAGATAAAAACTGAGCAACCTGGATTCGATCAGGGACTGAATCTTTATCCTCATGATGGCCTTAGAAACATCTCACCGGATCCCTGGGACTCAAAACACCACAGCATGAAAGTCATTGCTACAAGGATCACATCTTTTTCATATTTATGATTGTGACAGTTTGCAACCCACTGGAAAGATCTATGACAAGTAATAATTTGTCATGTTTCTAAGGTATTAATTGAATCTTGCATTGCAAAACTGTCGGGAACAAGCCATTAAGCTGGTAAGTGAGTTCTTTAGAAGCATGAGAATATGTTCAGGTTATACATGATTTATGACACATATATGATCTGGGAGAAAGTCAGGTACCTGGCCTAACATTTCCATGCTTATGAATCAGGAGATACCCAAAGAACTGGGACATACTATTGGCAAAATATCTAGATTCGACAGGACCTGATTACTGCAAACTGGCAAAGTATGTCCTTGATTTTATTGTAAGGAATGTCACATTACTTAGCACATTATTCCTCAACATGTCCTAGGGTTGCAAGATTTAACAAAAGAAAATGTGAAATACCCAGTTTAATTTGACCTTCAGATAAACAACAAATGCTTTTCTTTTTACAAATATATTCTAGATATTTCATGGCTCAAGACTAAAGAATTATTTGCTCTCATTTTCTTAAAATATTTTTATTTTATATATACTTACTTAGGAAGCCAGATTATTAATAGTTAAAGTAATAACATAGCCCCCACACAGAGACTTTTCAAACAAATTGGTTCAGGAAAATGGCAAAACAAGATAAACATAAATTATAATTACACATAAGAATAAAATATAATAATTAAGAATAAAATTTTTTAAAAATAATAACATTGTGTGGACAGATTAGCACAATATACACAGCTGAGAAAAGAATTGGTGGCCTAGAATATAGATGTTAAGAAATTATCCACAGATAAAAGAGTTGGGAAATATGAAAGAAGTGTTCAAAGACATAAAGGGCAGATAAAAATGTTCTATGCTTGGACTTCCCTGGTGGCACAGTGGATAAGAATTCACCTGCCAATGCAGGGGACATGGGTTCAATCCCTGGTCCAGGAGGATTCCACATGCCACAGAGCAACTAAGCCCGTGCACCACAACTATGGAGTCCATGCTCTAGAGAGCACACGAGTCTCAAATACTTGGCCTACATGCTCCAGCTACTGAAGTCCATGTGCTGAAGCAGCAGATATTAAGTGAATCAAGATTGCCGGGAGAAATATCAATAAATGCAGATGACACCATCCTTATGGCAGACAGTGAAGAACAACTAAATAGCCTCTTGATGAAGGTGAAAGAGGAGAGTGAAAAAGTTAGCTTAAGGCTCAACATTCAGAAAACGAAGATCATGGCATCCGGTCCCATCAGTTCATGGGAAATAGATGGGGAAACAGTGGAAACAGTGTCAGACTTTATTTTCTGGGGCTCCAAAATCACTGCAGATGGTGATTGCAGCCATGAAATTAAAAGACACTTACTCCTTGGAAGGAAAGTTATGACCAACCTAGACAGCATATTAAAAAGCAGAAACATTACTTTGTCAGCAAAGGTCTGTCTAGTCAAGGCTATGGTTTTTCCTGTGATCATGTATGGATGTGAGAGTTGGACTATGAAGAAAGCTGAGCACCGAAAAATTGATGCTTTTAAACTATGGTGTTGGAGAAGACTCTTGAGAGTTCTTGGACTGCAAGGAGATCCAATCAGTCCATCCTAAAGGAGAGCAGTCCCAAGTGTTCATTGGAAGGACTGATGTTGAAGCTCAAACTCCAATACTTTGGCCATCCGATGCGAAGAGCTGACTCATTTGAAAAGACCCTGATGCTGGGAAAGATTGAGGGTAGGAGGAGAAGGGGATGACAGAGGATGAGATGGTTGGATGGCATCACTGACTCAATGGACATGGGTTTGGGTAGATGGGACATGGGTTTGGGCAGTTGGTGATCAACAGGGAAGCCTGGCAGTGCTGCAGGTCATGGGGTCGCAAAGAGTCAGACATGACTGAGCGACTGGGGCCCAGGAGGCATAGGTACTGAGCCTGTATGCCAAAACTACTGAAGCCCAGGCACCCTAGGGCCCCACGCTGCACCTGCTGAGGAGCCTGCATGCTACTAAGGAAGCCGGCGCACCTAGAGCCTGTGCTCTGCAACAAGAGAAGCCACTGCTATTAGAGAAAGACTGGGCAAAGCAATGAAGACCCAGTGCAGCCAAAAGTAAACAAATAAATAAAGTTCCATGCTTACATACTCAGAGTTCCAGAAGGAGAGAACATAAATAATAATAAAGAGGCAATATTTGAAGTCATAATAGCTGATAATTTTTCAGAGTTGATGAAAGATCAATAATTTGATGGAACAACTCACATACTCACAAGAAGGATAAATGGAAAGAATTCATACCAGTTTTATACCAAACATATAGTACTGAAACTACAGAATGTCCAAGACATTATCATATCATCTTGGGATATATTAAAGAAATGTAAATTTTGAGTTGACTCACAGATGAATTCTAGGACTGAGCAAAATAAAACTTTCAAAGAAGGGGAAAATATAATTTCATGGCTAGAACACCAAAAAGTGAAAATATTTACCTAACTGGAATATTGTTAAAAAAATTTTAATCACCACTCCAACCATGAAGAACATAATCAAAAAGAAAGGGGAAAGATACTTAAAAGGAAAACATATCAGTGAAGATTAAAAACTCCTTGATGAACCCAGAGTTTAAAACATGTAGTTTTATATAAATGAGCAGACACCTGGCCCTTTAGAAAGCTTGATTTCTTTATAAAGATTTTTTTTGCTAGACTTGAGAGAGTTTCTCATATCCCAAGAGATTAAAATAATTTCTAATTATCCCCATAAACAACTTGAAAATATTGAAAAGCTGGCTTATTTTTCATCTAGTTTTGAAAGAAGGACTGGAAAAGCATGGATTCTTAAAGTATTATTTGCTCCACAACCAAAAGTATTTTTATTCTTTGTGGCTGTAGCCCTGAGATTGTTTTTGTTTTCCTCTTCTCTACAACCAAAGGCACTTTCATATTTCCTTTGTTGCATGTAAGTACTTTGCTTCTTACCACCATACAACTCTATTGTTAAAGCTTAGAAATAATACATTTTTTTACTGCTATTGGAGTATTTTTCTGCTGTACAGTGAAGTGACTCAGCTATATGCATACACATATCCCCTCCCTCTCCCATCCCACCCATTTTGGTCATTTTGAGGTGGATTTTCCTCCAAAGTGAAGACAGACACAGAGATGGAATAATGAGGATGGGAGTACATCTACATCGATACAAGTACTCAGCATCAGTTACATGAACGACTGAGTGTTAAACACTGAAAGGCGAACAGAAATATGCAATTCCCGCAAATCCGTCCTGCAATAGTTGAACCCCTGGTAAATTTACTTCATTGGTTTACATCTTCAGACCCTGTCCTTACCTCTGATGAAGGATGATTATGTTCAATGTTCACATGAAATTATTTTTTGTATTGTATAAATGTGTATTAGTGACATTATCTGTTTTATTGCCCCACGTCCCTTTTGGGGACCCCAACATTAAAAAAATCTTCCAGTACTTATTATCAAGAGACATTAAGTGCCTACAATAGGGAAATATATGAGTAAATTATGACATTTTCACGTGACAGAGCATTATACAAACAAAAAAATAACTCTGAAGACTATGTAGAAATATGGAAAATGTTTACAATATAAGTGAGTAAAGCAACACAAAATGACATCTACACTGTGATTGCAGATGTATAAAATATATAAACAGGGCAAGAATGAACATTCAAAGAGGAATTAAGAGTGGAATTATAGGTGCCTTTTTCCCCTCTTTCAAAAAAAAATGGTTAGAGTAGTGCAAAAGAAAAAATATTGGTTAGAAATTTTGGCCTCATGAAGTTTGGTGTTTATTCCGTTTGATTCTCTTTTATCTTGGGAGCAAGGACGCTCAGAACTGCATGTCATATTCAAAAACTAGCATTATATTAGCAATGGATGGTACTTTTTTCCTTCTAAAGCTTTGCGTATATTCAATTTTATGTCCTTTTAAGAAGCACTGAAAACAAGAAAAACCCTTGACATCCTTATCTTCAGATAGCTTGTAAGAGGCTTAGACATACATTTTACGTAGACAGAGATGCTAAGATATACAGTATGATTAGATTGAGGTCATGTTCTATTTGGAAGAATACCACTTGAGAAAAGGCGCTCCTTTCAGTGAATCATATCAGGGACTGCATGATATGGGTACAAATTACTGGAGATCACTTGGCTAAGGTGGATTTTCCAGATTTTTGCACTCTAAAATTACTATCTTTCCCTTTAAAGTAATAAACATTTAGAGGAAGATACTTTGAGATGGAATAAATATTCTGTTTCTCCTTAAACATTCACTCATTGATTTTTACTATACATCAGTGAAACTTGACTGAAACAATTTTTACTGTGATTTTTTGGGTTCTAAAAAGACTCTGATGCTGGGAGAGATTGGGGGCAGGAGGAGAAGGGGACGACCGAGGATGAGATGGCTGGATGGCATCATTAACTCGATGGATGTGAGTCTGAGTGAACTCTGAGAGATGGTAATGAACAGGGAGGCCTGGCGTGCTGAGATTCATGGGGTCACAAAGAGTTGGACATGACTGAGCGACTGAACTGAACTGACTGAACTTAATGGTGATTTTTCTACTTCCCTTAATCCTTCAACATTTATTATTTCAAATTGTTCTAAAAGGACAATTTATCCCTTCTCCATTTATATACTTATTCAGTTATTTATTTATATCTGTATAGACTTATGGATATTTACTTCATTCTTTGGGTTATAATCCAATACTATCATTTATTTCATTTCTCAAATTATTACAAATATGGGGCTTCCCTGATAGCTCAGTAGTAAAGAATCCACCTGTTAAGGCAGGAGATGCCAGTTTGACCCCTGATCCAGGAAGATCCTGCATGCCACAGAGCAACTGAGCCCGTGCACCGCAACTATTGAGCCTACGCTCTGAGCCTGGAAACCGCAACTACTGAAGCCTGAAAGTCCTAAAGCCCGTGCTCTACAACAAGAGGAGCCACCACAATGAGAAGTCTGTGCGCTGCAACAAAGAGTAGCCCCCACTCACCACAACTAGAGAAAAGCCTACACAGCAACGAAGACCCAGCACTGCCAAATATAAATAAATATTTTTTAAAGTTACTGCAAATTTGGCCAATAGGAGCTCTTTTGGCTCCGGTGCCCTTTTGAAACGAAACTTTTTTCTCACTTCTTTGCTTTTTGACACCTCAAAATGCTCCAGGATCATCCTGTGCTTCCTTGCTTCTGCCCTGGAATGGACCACCTTTCTAAGGAACTCTGGTTTCTCTCATTGAAGAATGGCATCTGAGCATCAGCATTAGGCGCATGCTCATTGTTACTGGGGTGTCATGGTTGTAGTTACTCTCAGCAAAGTAGCTTCTCAAAGAAAGATATGGTCATGTCTGTACTTCTGCTCCTCCCCGACATAGTAACAGGCCCATTATGTCTCTTATTTCTGCCCCTCCCCCAACGGCATGGTATTTTTTCCTTTCCCCCAGCTGCAGTGGGTTTTCCTTAGTGTACTTTAAGCCCCTCTGTTTGTTGCCCTTTCCTCTACAGATTAAAGTTTTCATTCCATGGGAAAATATGGTGAGAGGGGTCCAGGTGGAATCCTGGGGCCATCCTTCAGCAGCTCCTTCATCCTTCATCGTTCATCCCTCATCCTTCACCAGCTCCCAGTTCCCTCTCCATACTTGGACACTTTTTTAGGATTCTTTCCGATCTTTTCTGCAAGTGTTCAGTAGGTTTGTGGAGAAAAATCCTGAACAGACTGTGCTATACGTAGTCGCTCGGTCGTGTCCAACTCTGCAACTTCATGGACTGTAGCCAGCCAGGCTCCTCTGTCCATGGGGATTCTCCAGGCAAGAACACTGGAGTGGGTGCCCATGCCCTCCTCCAGGGGATCTTCCCAACCCAGAGGCTGAACCCAGGTCTCCTGCAGTGCAGGTGGATTTTTTACTATCTGAGCCACTAGGGAAATCCAAGAATACTGGAGTGGGTAGCCTATCCTTCTCCAGGGGATCTTCCAGACTCAGGAATGGAACCAGGGTCTCCTGCATTGCAGGCGGATTCTTTACCAGCTGAACTACCAGGGAAAAGACTGTAGGTTCACCCAATTTCTGTGGCCACTAGGGCTCAGCACTCTCACCTGCACATCCTTGGCCTCCACCAATTCTCTGTTCCCCTAGTGGAGCTATTCTAGCCCGTGTCCACTTGTGTCTATATCAAGTAAGCCAGTGCACATGTCTGGTTTCTCCCTGTCATGGTCTCTTTCTCCTCGATGCTGGGCCAGGTGGTTACCCTGTGACAAGTTCTCTAATAGATTTTTTTTTTAAGTCATGAATTTCCAATTTGTGTAATTTTTTTTTTCATTGTAAGAATCTGAGAGATGCTCTTTCTAGTTCCCTAAGTGGGAACTAGAAGAGTTTTATTTGTGAAATCAACTCCGGTTTACTTATCCAATCTTATCTCATTATAACTGATCCCTCATTTCGTAGACATTTAATATATATTGCTTCATAATATATGTTATTTCCTTTTTAAGGTCAGAAATACTCCCCATCTGAATTTTAAGTTTGTGAAAGTTAGAGGTTTTCATGGATTAATGGAAAGAGTATGAACTTTAGAGACAGCAAAAACCAAATTTAAATCCTACTTCTACGATCCATGTGGCCATGAACAAAATAGTACATGAGCCTTAATTTCCTCTTCTATAAAATGTAGATAATACTCAACTAAAATATTGACTGAGAATTAAGTGTAACTGTGTGTATAAGCCCGTGAAATAGGTAAGCTTTCAGAAGATGTTGGTTTGTTTCTTTTCCCATTTTCTTCTTATATTTAATCTGTGTATCTCACAGAATCTCTAGATAAGTAATGAACATGAAATAGCAATAAAACTTAATATATTTAACTGGAGTGTTCCAGTCTTGTTTCCTTTTAATCCTCACAATACATTGCAAACCAAGTTTTAGTGCTCCAATACAAACCAGAATAAATTCACTGGCAATCTCTATGAAAATACAGGAAGCTCAGAAAAATATCTTGTCCTTTTTTCCTCCTAGAAAAATATATCTTAATGATGGGACAAGAAACTTAAAATTTTGGCTGGTAGGATATTCCTTCTGAGGAGGAACTAGGACAAGTTAACAATTTCTTTGAGCCTTAGATCTTTCATCAAGATTGAGAAATGAAAGCGTTGACTTAATTATGTCTAACCCATGGGTTAGGGCATAGAAGGCCTCAGTTAAAGTGAAGATTTTTTCAGAAGAAATGTTATTCTAAATTAATGAATATCTTTGCAAAAATCCTAAAGAGATTAACCCTATTTCTGAGACACTACAACATACACAGCTATGCTTTTGGAGGAAAATAATAGTCAAAAGCCAGCACAGAGGAGAAAGTAGCTCAAGAATTGGGCTCCTCAGAAAGGTAAGGTTGAAATGAAAGAGATTCCTGGAGAAAGAGAACAAGGAGACCTAGCAAGCAAACATACAATGCCCACTTCACAATGTTGCTGAGAATAAGAATGGAGAATGTACATTTATGAGTTTCCCTCCTGAAGGCTGATGCTTAGAATCTTCAATAATTCAAGTTCTAAGGGAAGTATCTCAGTCTGGGTGCTGTGAAAAATCATCAGAGACTAGGTAGCTTATAAACAACAGAAATTGATTGTTCATAGTTCTAGAGGATAGAAGTCCAAGCATGGGTAGGTAGGGATCCTTGCCCGGGTCACACACTCTCACTGTGTCCTCACATAGCAGAAGGCGGTAGGGATCTCTCTGGAGTCTCTTTTATAAGACACCACTTCCAACCATGAGAGTTTCACTGAAATACCCCCCAAAGACATCTGTACAAACCACCACCTCTGGAGATTAGGATTTCAACATGAATTGTAGGGGTACAAATATGTTCAGACTACAATAGGAAGGGAAACTTTTTAAAGTTAGAGTTGCTGATTGCCAAGGAAAACCTATACTCATCTAGAACAAGACAGAATCTGTTCAGAATAGGTTTGTCTGTTTTAATTTGGATCATAGACTTAATGATTTATAAATGTCAAACAAATAACTTGGGAGAAAGGCTGAGTCCACCATGCAGAAGGAGAGGCATGTGATACTGAATGCTTACTTATTTGAAGTACGATCAGACATCACCAACATCCACACTGCGGTTCTCCTGAGGTGTGTGCTAAGTCGCTTCAGTCATGTCCAGCATTGCATGACACTGTGCACGGTAGCCCGTCGCTCCTCTGTCCATGGGATTCTCCAGACAAGAATACTGGAGTGGGTTGCTGTGCCCCCTCCCAGGGGATCTTCCTGACCCAGGGATCGAAACTTTGTCTAAGTCTCCTGCATTGGCAGACGTGTTCTTTACCACTAGCGCCACCTGGGAAGCCCCTGAGGTTCTCCTATCGATTTCTAATTCTTCCTTCACTAAAAAACTGGAGGAGGGACTTCCCTGATGGTCCCGTGACTAAGACTCCGCAACTAAGAATTCATGTGCCATAACTGAAGAACCCACATGCCGCAACTAAAACCTGGTGTAGCCAAAATAAATAAATAAAAAAAAAAAAAAAAAAAAGGAATTGGAGGAAACCTCTTAGCCCAGAAAGCTAAGAGAAGATGTCTTTGTTCTGGTCTGTTCACCGGTTTATTTTCTTCTTGCCTTATGGTTCCAATCCTCTTCCCAGGTTCCCTCATTTCCATGGTTTTACTCTGCAACAGCTGGGACTGGAAAAGGTTTTTATGTTTCCATCATGGCACATGAAAAATTCTCAAGTCTCTACTCATTCACTTATTTTGAAGTCTAAGATACAATTAACAATAATGCTAAGTGGAACAGCTCCTTTCAACAGAATCTTTAAAATTCGTGCTTCCAACTACTTTAGAACACAGGAATGGCAGTTTTTTCTATGTGCCTAGTCCTGCAGCTTTCTCTCTCTGATCTCAGCATTCTGAATTCTAGCAAGCTGTTTCAGAGTTAGACCAGCAATATGTCCACCATAACAATTGAGAGGAATAGCTCTCTGACTTGAATGTGAACTGAAAATAGATTCCTCATGGGAAGGAACCCATAGATAGCTATCAAACAGTACAAAATATTTCCTGAATACAGTGGGATTCAGGAGTTTTCTACCTCATAATCACATAAAGATAAGGTTTCAAGCCTATGCATGGAAGGTGGAAAGTAGATAACTCACTAGGAGGCAGGATGTAAAAGGATGTGGGCTTTGTTTTTTAGTATTTTTGTTTTTATTTCTTGGCCACACCACACAGCATGTGGTATTCTAGTTCCCCAACCAGGGATTGAACCTGTGCCCCTTGCAGTGGAACCACCATCTTAACCACTGGACCACCAGGAAGTTCCAAAATGTGGGCTTTGGAATTGGTCAAACCTGAATTTTGTTTTATCTCCAACATTGCGTTGTGTGACACTAGGTAGATTACTATCTCCCTGAAAAACGGCAGTAATTAAAATGTTTTCCTTTTAAGAATAAAATGTGTCAATGTGTGGAAAAAAAAAAGAAAAGATAGAGCTTCAAAAAAAATTAAATTGCTACCTTTCCAATGAGGCAAGAGTCTCTGCAGAAATCTTCACCAATCTTCAGACACCCCAATAATTAGGTAGAAGTTAGTCTATGGGGTCGCACAGAGTCAGACACGACTGAAGCGACTTAGCAGCAGCAGCAGCAGTAACTCCATAGATCAGGTAGAAATAGTTTCTTTGCCACAGCGAGAGATAGGAAAAGTACATTTTGGTTAAATCCACTATAACAATGTTTCTTCAACTGCAGGTTAAAAACCCAATCATTAGTGAGTTTTGAAATCATTTTAGTGTTATGTAACCAGCATACTTTTTCAATAGAATGACTTAGGGAAAAAAAAAAAAAAAGGGGGAGAGGGAAAGAAAGGAAAGAAGACGATGAACATATAAGAGTAGCTATTACTTCATGAACATTTTGTTTCAATTATAAAGAATAGCCAAGCATATTTTATACAGTAAGCATATTTTAAGTGACTTCTCTAGACAGTTGAACATACAGATACAGCCTAGGTCTGAGCTCTGTATTCATTCACATTTTACAAGGTGATCTCTGCTGCTTTCCTCCTGCCTGGAAATATCTTTCTTATGAATGTTGTAGGTCCCAGAGTTCAGCAAGGTCTAATTATATCGCTGTTGTTGTTTAGTGCTAAGTCATGTCTGACTCTTCTCAACTACATGGACTGTAATCTGCCAGGCTCCTTTGTCCATGGGATTTCTCAGGCAAGAATACTGGAGTGGGTTACTATTTCCCTCTCCAGGGGATCTTCCCAACCCAAGGGTTAGATCGAACCCACATCTGCATTGCAGGTGAATTCTTTACCACTGAGCCACCAGGGAAGCCCATTACATCACATGGCCAGATTCAAATTCAAAATCAAGTTTTCCAGATCTATCCAAGGCAGCTAGATATCCTGAGCCACTGTCTCAGCTCAGGGCTGGAATGTATAGAATGGAAAACACAAAGGAAACAAAGCAGAGAGGTTGGTTAAAAAGAAATGCCAGTTCCTTAAACTGTCACACAGTGAAAATTCACCATCTCCATTGAACAGTATCTTTTCAAAACAGGACAAAACTCTGAAGGAAGCAAGATGAAAAAGCGAATACAAATTACTTAGATTTGGGCAAAAAGTGTAAAGATACTGACAGCAACAGCCAAGCACTGTAAGTGACATGAACTACTGAGATCCCTGGAGGGTCTGGCTCTCAATCAGGGATCCTTAACAACACCCATGGACCCATGTGAGTTCCACCTCATGCTGACTGCCTTAGAGACTCACCCTAAACAGAGAGCAGTCTTTTCATTCATCCAACAAAACCAGAGCAGACAGCAATCTCTGACCAAGGATCAGTGACCCCTGAAACTGGGTCACCTCCTCTCCCTATGTGAAACTCTCAGTGTCTCTCTAATGCTCTGATGGGAGGAAAAATCCGAATTCCTTAACAGGATTTACAAACTCAGCTTATATGACCTTGACTTAGCTTTTCAGCCTTCTAATTCCCTCTAACTACTATGATCAACTCCAGTGAACCTCTTTGCCAGGAATTCTCTTAACAGCAGGCCTTTGCTCATGTTACACTACCTGAACCACATTTTCCTACCACTTAATCTGCCAATTCCTATGCATCCCGCAAAAGACTCACAGGTCACTTCTCTGTGAAACCTTCATTGCCCTGTTCTCTCACCAGACTGTGATGCTTGCCCCTCCACTGGGTCCCCATGGAACCCTGTACTTCCCCATCATAACACTTTTTAAGCTAAGTCCTAGTCATCTGCACGTTCTCCTATGCCCAGAGCCCCACAGCCCATAAGGCACAGGCACCACGGCAGCAACTAAGCCTCCCTAATTCACAGCGCTGCTTTCTCGGTCTTCGGTTCTCATTCATTCTCAGCAGCTGACTCAGTAATGGGCAACAACAACATTCTGTGATCTTTTTTTCCACCATAACTGTGTTCTTCATGTGTCTTGAACTCTGTCTCCTCTGGGGCTTTTTTCCCACTCACTATAGGTATTACTTCTTTTTTGCATAGATGTTCTCATCTGTGAAGTGAGGATTATGGTTGGGATTATATAAAACAGTGAATGGAAAACCCCAGTGCAGTTCTTGGCCATTTAATTCATGGTGATTATGTTATCCGTGCCTCTGTTCTCCCATACCTGTTCAATAACACCTTCTTCATCTAATGCAACCACTCCCCTGCCCATCCCCTCCACCTGTCTGTGGAGAACACTGGGCACTGAGTGTTAGACGCTTCACTTGGTTCAATTTCCCCTTTATTATCCCTTCAGGCTGGAGTACAATTCTGGGAGTCGTGTTTAGCTAGGATCTCTGGAAGCTACTCTACAGATCACTGGATTTTCAGTAGCTTCATCCTCCTTACTGAGTCCCTTCCTGGAGCTGCTGTCAACATTTTGACCAAAAGCTTCTGTAGGCAGAAAAATCTTCCTCCTGGCCAATTCCCTGGGGTTAACTGTCCCAGACAGACACCTTCAGTGGGCACCTACTGTGATGCCCAAGAGCTTCTGCAGAGGATTCAACTGGGGAAATGCACTAAAGATATGCAGAAGGTCTGGGTTCTGGTCCTCCAGACTGTGACAAAGTATCTAGTAACCTTGGGAAAATCCCTTGACATTCCTCCAGCTCAGTTTCTTCATCAGTAAAATGAGAAAGATTGAACAGATCATGTCCATTGTTTGCAGTTAAAATATTGTTTGATTCTCTGATTCTGGGTTTAGAGTGTACAGTTTACCCCTGAACAACTTGAGGGTTAGGGGTAGCAACGCTTCACAGTCAAAAATGCCTGTATAATTTATAGTCAGTCCTTCATATACATGGTCCCATGGACTCAACAAATGGCAGAGCATGCAGTATTATAGTATTTACTGTTGAAAAAAATCCTTGACATGTGGATGAATCATCGCAGTTCAAACCTGTGTTGTTCCAGGGTCAACTGTATTTCAGTCTGGATCACAAAAGGTAACAGGTGGCACACAAAGTGGATATTTAAGAAGAACTTAATAAAAGAACCGTTCACAAAGCTGTGGGCAGAATATAGAGAAACCACAAAGGATAGTATCGAACAACTCCAAGGCTAGTAACAACACAAAACCGCAACCATCTATGAAGCTTCCAGAATTCAGAGAGAAAGTTGTGTGGAGAGGACCTCCTAACAGAAGCAGTGTCCTTTGCAGATAACAGAATATCCACTCCGCTCCACCCCATCTCCCACTGATACCCTTCATTGGCCAAGCAGCCGAAATCTAGAGGAAAGTGAACTCACTGATGCAAGGCTTCCAGGTCAGCCTCACTGGGCACAAAGCAAGATGTGGAAGGTTAGAGAGGGAATCCAAAGGGACCAATGGAAAATGTCCAGCCCACAGAGCCTTTTTGTACATGATGAGTCATAGCTACACAGACAAAACATTTTTCTTGTCTACAGAGTTTTGCTGGTCCCTTGACATCCTGGTTCACGTAAATCATCTGCAATCCTTAAACAAAATGGCACTGTTACCACCAGCTCTATCAAACATTAAAACCAAAGCCACAGGTTAGTGAAATCTGAAAAAAGTTTTACGTTACTGGAAAGTCTTTTTGGAAAATAACTTATGGCAACATAAAATGTTTAATGTCACCTAATAACCTATATCCCTTATTTTAAAAATACTTTTGATTAGATGACCTACAGAGTATCCTTTTGAGAGCAGTCTAAATTATTATTATCCAATTCTTATGTAGATTTGTAATCAATCTAACAACTAAGATCTGACCATGAATATGTCTTTGCCATCTGGTATCTTTACCCTGAATTTGATCATGAATAATACATAGCCATCTGACAGTTGAATCCAATCCATAATGTGGCCATACATGATGCAGATCCATCCATAGTGTGCTAATTTGCATTCTCCATCATTTTCCTCTAATTCCTACCCAAAGCTTTTTCACTGAGTTTCAGGCACCCAGGGAGCAATCTACCTACACACCAGGCCATATGGGATGCAGTGCGTATTCTCCGGTGTCCTGGGCCTGATCCTAATTTTCACCAACCAAGCCAAAAGGCGTCACTCCAAACATGGGGTCAGGGGCACTCTTGGGCATTCATAAGATGCTTAATGGTGCTTTCAGTACTGTGTTGCTGATAGTGTGTGTTTTACTTAGACTTCTAAGTGCACATTTATTTTTCCCACTAGACTATACTTACATGCAGGCAAAAGAGACAGTGTGTGACTATAGGTGTCAGACAGTGGCTGGTGAGCATGATCACCTTAAAAGGAGTGAAGTGTTAGCATTTAAAATCATAGGCCAAATAAAATGTCACCCACCTGACCGCATCACCTGGCCTTGTCTAGTGTTATATACCTGTACTTCATCTCCTGCAAATTGGTACTTGTTTATGGCTTCTTCTTTAGCTACACCTTCCTGGACTGGTTGAGACCACTAAAATCCTAATTCACATGTCATTCTAATTCAAATATTTATAATAGACAGTGTCCATCAAAATGAAAAACATTTCTCGGCCCAGTTTGGCTGGCGGGCCATCAGGTTATAAAATTTGTTTTATGTGGTTATTAAGGTATTTCTTTCCATCGGACTTGACCCGGGGGCACTCTTAGTCAGTGGGGCTCAGAATACTTGCAGTTCACAGCCATGACATATTTCCCTCAACAATTAATTCTATACTCCCTATAAAATTCCTACTACGATGGCTGGAAATAGAGAAGTTTGCAGGGCAATTTAGTGTTGGTAGAAATCTATGAGACAAATTTTGTAGTTGTTGACTTTGAAATGACAGTAAATGCATGACCCTTATATTTGAAAGTAGTGTCACCTGAACTTGAAAGTGACCATAATCTATATGCATAAGTGGGATGGAAGAGTTCTAAATGGTGAACAGTTTATTCCATACCATGTGCTCAGCAAAGTAGGCACTTGATTTTTTTTAACTGCAAGTAGCAGATCCTGTAATTCCACTTTCATTGAACCTTATTGCAGCATAGCCAGAGTCCTTGTTGAAAAGCCATCGCCTTTGTTGATAAGACTGGGGCCCTGTCCCTCTTACATGAGTTCCCCTGTGCTTATGACCTGGAGAAGGCAATGGCACCCCACTCCAGTACTCTTGCCTGGAAAATCCCATGGACAGAGGAGCCTGGTAGGCTGCAGTCCATGGGATCGCTAAGAGTCGGGCACGATTGAGCGACTTCACTTTCACTTTTCACTTTCATGCATTGGAGAAGGAAATGGCAACCCACTCCAGTATTCTTGCCTGGAGAATCCCAGGGACGGAGGAGCCTAGTGGGCTGCCGTCTATGGGGTCTCACAGAGTCGGACACAACTGAAGTGACTTAGCAGCAGCAGTGCTTATGACCATCTTGATCCTTCACAGCAAACTGATGGGGGATGACCTGACTGTAGAGGCTCCGGAGCAAGCAGACCACAAGTCAGCCAGTGACCCACAAGCCCATGGAGCCTAAGGGCTTGCCTCCCAGCGACAGAGTCATGGAACAAAGTGATCAGACACCCAAGCTTGGGGCGTGTGAAAGGGAGATGTAGATATACGGCAGTTAGGAATGCAGGAGAAATCTGCCAGTAAACAGTAAAGGCAGGAAGCAGAAGCCAAGGGCAGGCAGAACCCATAAGGTCAGAATGACAGACAGTTGACTTAGACAGTTTGATGCACCCCCGGTGGACAGCCAGAAACAGAAAGCGGGCACATACTGCTTGGAGAGGGGATAACACAGCCACAGCGCTGAGCTGCGTGCATCCAGAGCGACCTTGCGGCACTGAAGGATGCAGTGAAGTGAAGTTGTTCAGTCGTGCCCGGCTCTGCAACCCCATGGACTGCAGCCTACCAGGCTCCTCTGTCCATGGGATTTTCCAGGCAAGAGTACTCGAGTGGGGTGCCATTGCCTTCTCCAGGAGATCTTCCCAACCCAGGAGTTGAACCCAGGTCTTCTGCATTGTAGGCAGACGCTTTACCATCTGAACCACCAGGGAAGTGATGGGAATGAGGGATGAGTGCTGGTTAAATCCCTGACATACTGTTTCTACTCTCTAATCCCTAGTGATATTTGAGATTGCAATCCCATAAAAAGGCCTGTTTAACCATGTAATTTCTGATATAAGTTGCAAAAGTTAATCAATTTTTAAAATTGAATAGGATTTATTTCTGAATTATTTAATTAATCTTGTTAATGACCCAGAGTGATACATCTCCATAATTCTTATATTTGTTTTGTTTTCACCATTTGGAATCTACTCTCTCTGCCCCCTACTTATGCACTTAGTGCTTCTGGGTGGGAGCACTACTAGACTTTTGAGAGGGACAATTCTTCGTTGAGTAGGTCTCTTCTATGCATCACAAGCCAATTCCTAAAATGACCCTCTCACCTTCCCACTGTGACATCTAAAAATCAACCTACACCTTTCCAAACGTCCGCTAGGGGGTAGTACTGGTTGGTTAAGAGCTATTGAGCTAAGTCTTCCCATTCTTCAAGGAGCAGCTCAAATTCAACTTTCTCTTAATTCTTTGATTATTACAGGCTGTATTGATCTCTGTACCTTCTTTGAATCCCAACTGCAGTTAGAGTCCATAACTCATCATTGACTTCTTAATTATGTCTTAATTTCTTCATGTGTTATGGTCCCTCATCTCAATTTGACCATAAATTCTTTAACAGCAGCAAAAAGTCTTAAGACATTTTTGTATCCCACATAGTACCTAACATAGTGCTGAGTAGCCAGTGAATTCTGTCTATCTCCATACCATCTAGTCTCTGGTTACCTCTTCAGCAACATTTCCTACCATATCTCCACACTCACTTCCGCCCTTTTCCCTCTAGCAATTAAAAGAAGCTATCTTCATATGGTTTATTTTGATAGAAGTTCTATGTATACTGCAACTGAAAGTGTTTTCTGTTACTTGAGAATAGTGTTTTAGAAATGTCAAGTAAGTCATGTTGGTTAACTTGAGAAGTTTTTCAAATATTTATATCCCGAGAGACTGCTTCTTGTTCCTATTCATTATTGAAAAAGAAGTTTTAAAATAACTATGCTTACAGGTTTATGTTTTCTCAGTCCAAATTTTTATTTATTTTTAAATATGAATTGTATAAATATTTTTCATAACTTCAAAAAAAAGAAAGCTAACTTTTAGAGTTCCCTGAACATACCCTGTTGGTTCACCATTATGGCTCTATAGATTCTGTACTTCTTGCATAAATAATGCACTCAATTGCCCTTCTTCCAGGTGAAATCCTATCCAATTCTCAAATTCCAGCGTCTATGGCTAACCACTCCCTCTCTGTAGTTTTATGAATTTCTATTTATGTATAAAGTCTCTATTTACTTGTTTCTTGCTTTTAAAGAGGACAGGGACTGTGTCTAATTCATTTCCCTAGCATTTAGCATGATTGGTACTTGGTAGAAGCTGAGTAAGTGTTGGTTGATTATCCTTGGTTGTACCAGATTTTTAATATTTATAAGCATGAGCCACACCGTGGGGAATGGATAAGAATCTTAGTCACTACATGGGAAGCAGCCATGACCTTTTTCCTGAACTGTAGCTTCTTTTTCGCTAAATAACTCTAAAGGGATAGAATATACGTGTCTCACTACTGTACAGAGCTTGATTCCAACTTACATATATTAGACAGTTTCATTAAAGCACTTAAAACAGTCAACTTGGTTATGCCTTGTTTAATTTCTCTCATTTGGTGTGCTCCCTTTTACAGTTGTGCCAATGAAATACTGAAGACACTACATCAGCTGTTATCAGCAAGAAATTAACTCAGCCTGAATAGTCGACCGGGAGGCAAAACAAAATAATAGTCTGCATTTCATTAGAATAGATTGCTTTATTTCTATTCAATAGTGGACTGGGAAGAGTACCCTCTGCTACTTCCCTATGGTAAAGAACACTGATATACATATAAGTGTGAAGAGCATTTTGCAAATCATCGTCCTCATACAGGAAATCCTGTCAACTAATACTCTGCCAAAGAGAGAAGTATTTGTAGATATAAATGAATCAACAAGGGACTTCCGTGGTGGTCTGGTGGCTAAGACTCTGCATTCTCAATGCATAAATGAATCAACAGACTTGTGGATTCAGAGATGCTTTTAACAATATAGGCCCAGTAAGGAGAGCGTGGTGATCAGCTACGATCTTTATTCAGTTCCACTGATAATTGATGGAGTTCTCATTGGTAATGAAAAGGCAAAGTGCCTTATATTCAACGCTAATGGACCAAAGACCAGAGTCCAACTAGGTGCTGTTAAGGCCATCACTTGGAAGTGAAAGAGCTATTGCCTTAGGGTCCCTCTGTGAGGTCTCTCTGTATCACCAGGGACCATCAGGTGGACTCACAGAGACACTAAGAAAACCAGGAAACCACAGTTTCAACATCAAGAGGAAATGGAGGGAAGAATGAAAAGG
The DNA here is from genome assembly GCA_006410635.1 of Cephalophus harveyi. Lineage (NCBI taxonomy): Eukaryota > Metazoa > Chordata > Mammalia > Artiodactyla > Bovidae > Cephalophus > Cephalophus harveyi. The sequence goes on along the minus strand of SJYT01059923.1, from coordinate 219,039 downwards.
TGAAGAATTCCATAAGTTCAAGTGCAGTTCATTTTTTTCTTTATATTTCTACTAGGTTTGTAGTAACTAAATAGATTATTGAAAAGGTCTCTAACTTAATAGACATTTTGCTATATGATACCCGGAAATGGTTGCACAAGTGTATGAAACGAAATGGTGATGGAAAACCATTAGAAGAGACACGTCTACCTTTGGCAGTGCTATTTAATATAAATATGTTTTTATACTAACTACATCTTATAAATTGTATCAATTTTACATTTGACTTTGGAGGTATGGGACAGGTAAAAAGTCCTTAGACTCCTCTTTTGTAAAATGGAGATATTTCCTTTCCAAAGTTGTGGTGTGAAATAGAAATAATAAATGTAATGTATTATACTTCTAGGCACAGAGGAAGGATACAATGGTCAATGATACAATTACATACACTGAGGGCTGACGCAAGACAGAGCCCCATGGTCTCATCAAATTAACATATTATTTAACTGAATATTTTAATCATGCAAAAAGTTAGCCAAGGGAATAAAATAAGCAATCTAAATCCTTTTTCCAAAGGACAGATCCTAAAACTACAGACAGAAAGCCCACTGTACCTCACATTCACTCATTTAAAAACTGCATCTCTACAGAAATTTATGGGCATAAATTACAATTCCTTGGTGCCCTGAGAAATATTTTGCACTCACTCAGCTGGCTGCTTCTAGATATTCCTTCTCTCACCTTTCTCAGGGGCTTTCCCACTCCTCGGAGAAGAAAGCACCAGAGTATAATGGAAAAAGCTTGAGTTTTGCTATTAGATGGATGGAGATTTCAAGTCAGACTTTGCCACTTGTTGGCCATGAAACTTTTGCAGGCTACTTAATTTATTGATTTTCATTCTACTCATTTTGGAAGACTTGGATAGCATGTTGAGGAGAAAAGGGCAAGATGTTTGTGTGTGTGTGTGTGTGTGAGAGAGAGAGAGAGAGAGAGAGTGTGTGTGTGTGTGTGTGTGTAGTATATGGGGGAACTGTAGATAATGGATTAGGAATTAACCAGAAAATTAAGATTAATACTCCTGGGATGTGTTACATAAATTTATTATAGGGTTGTTAACACATCTATGCCTGAATTCTCCCCCTCTCTTCAATTCACAGGAAAAAAAAAAATGTTCCAAGAATAATCTGGGACAGAAGTATTGGATTAAGAACAATAAACCTTTCATTTTGAGGCAGGTACTGTTTATTTTGTCTGAATATTTGACTGTTTGATTTGTCTCTCTGTGCCTTTATCTTCCAAATGCTTTGTTAAATTAAGATGATCTAAAATATCTTTTCTACCCTTGACATTCTGTCTCTACCTTTAACTTTGCTTCCCCACTCAGACCATCATCTCATTTTATCAAGTTTTATTTAACTATTATAATTAAATAATTTTATATTTACAGGAAACTTCAAAAATGATATTTCCTATATTCCCTGCACTGAGATTCTATAACTTGATCAAATCAGATTCACCATCTGCCTACCAGTATATAGCAGGGGTTTTCCTGGTGGCTCAGTGACAAGGAATTCACCTGCAATTCAGGAGACGAGGGAGACATGGGTTCGATCCCTGGATCGGGAATATCCCCTGGAGAAAGAAATGGCAACCCACTGTGGTGTTATTGCCTGGAGAAGCTCGTGGACAGAGGATCTTGGCGGGCTACAGTCCATGTGGTCACAGAGTCTGGCACTACTTAGTGACTAAACAACAACGGCAAACAATACAGGAACAATTATTTTGACCAGCTAGGGTTATTTATTATTTTGACTAGTTAGATAAGACTGTAAATTCCAGACCTGATCTCTTAAAAACCTCTTGTGTGCTCCATACATGCTGTTTTTCCTCCTTTCTGCTAGCTGTAGTCAGGGCTTGCAGTAGAAGCCTCTGAAGCCTTACAGGATGCAGGTGGTACTAAATGGATGGAACGTGGATCCCTAAATGTATGCATGGACCCCAGCCCCTACCAACTTCTGCTAGATTGTGAAATAAATGGGAAAAAAAAACTTCTATTGTGTTAACCCACTGAGATTTGGAGGTTATTTGTAATAGCCATAGGTTTTTCTGATCAACATAGACATGAAGTCCCAGAGGGGCATGATTTATTTCCTTTAAATTGTTTGCCTAGGGTCTAGCACAGTCCTATGTGCAGATGGGAACCTAAATGCCTTTGAAGATGGTGAAGAAGAAGAGAATGAAAGATGGCATGGAGCTACAGGGAGGAATCTAATTTGCAAGAATAGTACAGCTAAATGAACCTGCTTTTCTACAAAGATTTCACTATGATTACCCTGGAAAAAAAGAGGAGGGTGAAAAAATTCTACTGGAAATGGTAGCAAAAGCAATAGGCTTGGAAACAGCTCAGATTAAGTAAAAGGTCCCAAAAGGTTTCTGGTTCACAATTTTAAGCCACTATAAGAGCAATTATTTAAAATATTCTGGAAACTAGACCACAGTGTACATTAGTAGCACAAAAATCCTTTTGTCTCAGCACCAAGTTTATTAATAGAAAGTTAAATGGGAAATAAAATATAATCAAACAGTGCAAATAAATAGGGATAATTGACCAGTTTTCCATAACTTTCTAAGAAATTTCCCCCCTGGTAATTGTGAAGGAATGAAGTCTAGCATGTCTATCACTTACCAAATTTGGTGCTTTTTCATTGCAATATATCCCCCCAAAGCCCCATTCTGCTATAGAAACAATAGGACCTCAGTTTTTGTGATCAAACCTCATTTTATAATTCGCTGAGAATATTCTTTTCCAAACTTTCAGTGGAAAGAGTGAGTCTCACATAAACAAGTGAGATTTATGAAGAATCTATTACTGTGAGATTTCATGTGTGGACAATACAGAGATCTCTTCCAGCATCCCTTCCCCCCAGTCTGCTCAAGGGGGTCCCAAAGACTCAAGCTTCCTACTCTGGCCTTAAGAACTCTTGGCACATTTACGTGGCAAAGAAAACGGATTTGCCAAAAACTTCTGGACCTATCAACTAAAGTTCTCACATTTAGTGGTTCTGTATGTTACAACTGCTGAATGAGCAGTCTTTAGTAGCCGTCTATGGGGTTGCACAGAGTCAGACACGACTGAAGCGACTTAGCAGCAGCGGCAGCAGCAGTCGCCTAAAGGAGAAATGTTACCACAGTCACCAGAGCAAGTTATGTGAGGAAGTCTGTGGCTTCCAGCCTTCTCTAGTCTGGGACCCAGGGGACAGGCCAAGAAAAGTCAAGCTTTACGGTTTAGAATATAGCTCACTGATAGTGAGAAGAACTCATCTTCAACTATGTTATCCATAGTCATTTAAGTATGAAAACGTGGAGGATATGCATAAATAAGGAGGAACTAACTCCTCCATAAGAGGTAATATAATAATCAGTTTATTAATTTAATAGCTGCTGTACACAAATTTAGGGATGACAAACCCCACATGTGAACTCCCTCAGAGAATTAACATATTAACTTTGGTGAAATGAAGTCAGTTCACAGCACTAAGCTGGGGACAAACTTTAATAAATTAACTCCACCCCATACCTTCCAATTCCTGATTTTTAAAAAATTTACTTATTTTTAATTGACACTGCTCCCTAGAAGAAAAGCTGTAACAAACCTAGACAGCTTATTATAAAGCAGAAATATCACTTTGTCAACAAAGGTCCATATAATCAAACCTATGGTTTTTCCAGTAGTCATGTAACAGATGTGAGAGTTGGACCATAAAGAGGGCTGAGTGCTGAAGAATTGATGCTTTCGAACTGTGGTGCTGGAGAAGACTCCTGAGAGTCCCTTGGACAGCAAAGAGATAAAACCAGTCAATCCTAAAGGAAATCAACCCTGAATATTCATTGGAAGGACTGATGCTGAAGCTGAAGCTCCAATACTTTGGCCACCTGATGCAAAGAGCCAACTCACTAGAAGAGACCTGATGTGATGCTGTGAAAAACTGAAGGCAGGAGGAGAAGGAGATGACAGAGGATGAGATGGGTTGGATGGCATCACTCAATGGACATGAGTTTGAGCAAACTCCGAGAGATGGTAAAGGACGGGGAAGCCTGGCATGCTGCAGTCATTGGGATGCAAAGAGTCAGACATGACTGAGCAACTGAACAAAAGCAACAATAAATTGAAGGATAATTGCTTTGCAGGATGATGCTGTGAAAGTGCTGCACTCAATCTGCCAGCAAATTTGGAAAACTCAGCAGTGGCCACAGGACTGGAAAAGGTCAGTTTTCATTCCAATTCCAAAGAAAGGCAATGCCAAAGAATGCTCCAACTACCGCACAATTGCACTCATCTCACATGCTAGTAAAGTAATGCTCAAAATCCTCCAAGCCAGGCTTCAGCAATACGTGAACCGTGAACTCCCTGATGTTCAAGCTGGCTTTAGAAAAGGCAGAGGAACCAGAGATCAAATTGCCAACATCCGCTGGATCATGGAAAAAGCAAGAGAGTTCCAGAAAAACATCTACTTCTGCTTTATTGACTATGCCAAAGCCTTTGACTGTGTGGATCACA
>SJYT01059923.1:129006-212978 GCA_006410635.1 Cephalophus harveyi | reverse complement strand
GGACACGACTGAGCGACTGAACTGAACTGAACTGAACTGTTTGGCTTCTGTCATACATCAACATGAATCAGCCATAGATATACACATGTCCCCTCCTCCCATCTCCCACCCCTTCCCATTCCTCTAGGTTGTTACAGAGCTCCAACTTGAGCTCCCTGAGTCATACAGCAAATTCCCCCAATTCCTGATTTTTAAAGCTGGGTTCTAAAGCCTGGGTAGATATTAAAACTACTCAGACATGATTGGAATTCACCTCAAATTTTCTCTGAGTAAATCAGTCTTTTATCCTAGTTATGCCTTTGGCAGAGTAAGCTAGATGAAAATGCCCTCTTTGGAGTACTTTTTATGAAATCTAATTATGCTGCCTATTTTGAGGATTCTGCTATTTTCTATTGAGTGTTTGTTTCCATCCTATTTTGGAATTCACCTCAAATTTTCTCTGAGTAAATCAGTCTTTTATCCTAGTTATGCCTTTGGCAGAGTAAGCTAGATGAAAATGCCCTCTTTGGAGTACTTTTTATGAAATCTAATTATGCTGCCTATTTTGAGGATTCTGCTATTTTCTATTGAGTGTTTGTTTCCATCCTATTTTTTTTCCTGGGTGTGAAGGGTGTTAATTCCTTAGTATTCCTCCTACAGAACAAGCCCTCCCTGACCTTCATCCATCTCTTGTGTATATAAGAAATCATTAGCCAAGCACTTTGGCTTTCTAGTGGGTTTAGCCTTGCCCAGGCTAAACTAGATTAACTATTTGACTGGTGACACACAGGGTTACTGTATACTTTATCTTCCAAATTGGGACACTTTTTAAAGCACTCTTATTGATTACACATTGACAGCCAGCATAAACCAGACAATCTTGGACAAACCAGGACATATGATAACACTACTGGGAATTGAAAACAGAGTAGCGAGCTCCTGTCTCAGATACTATAAAATCTCCCACAGGACATTCATTTCTCTTGGAGGACTGACAAAATAGGCCCATTGATGTTGTGTCAGCTGGAGGCGATATAGCATAGTGGTTGAGCACAAGGGCTCTGGCTTTCCTCCACCTCCTGCTCCCCATCTTTGAATGATATCTTACTGCATCTCAGCCCTAGAACCAGATCTCCTGGGCTCAGATCCCAGCACTTTCTTTTCGAAAACATGTGTTGTCATTGTTGAGTCACTCAGTCATGTCTGACTCTTTGAAACCCCATGGACCACGCATGCCAGGCTTCCCTGTCCTTCACTATCTCCCAGAGTTTGCTCATATTCATGCCCATTGAGTCAGTGATACCATATAATCATCTCAACATCTGTCACCCCCTTTTCCTCCTGCCCTTAATCTTTCCCAGCATCAGGGTCTTTTCCAATGAGTCAGATCTTTACATCAGGTGGGCAAAGTATTGGAGCTTCAGCATCAGTCTTTCCAATGAATATTCAGGGTTGCCTTTGCAAAGACACTTCTGGGTCTCAGTTTCTTCATCTGTAAAACGATGATAATATTTGAATATGACTCATAAGGTTCTGTAAAACAAAATGAGTTAGTAGTTATTGGGACTTCTTTGTGGCCCAGTAGCACGACTCTGCCTGGAAAATCCCATGGATGGAGGAGACTGGTAGGCTGCAGTCCACGGGTCGCTAAGAGACGGACACGACTCAGCGGCTTCACTTTCACTTTTCACTTTAATGCATTGGAGAAGGAAATGCCAACCCACTTCAGTGTTCTTGCCTGGAGAATTCCAGGGACGGGGGAGCCTGGTGGGCTGCCGTCTATGGGGTCGCACAGAGTCGGACACGACTGAAGTGACTTAGCAGCAGCAGCAGCAGCAGCAGCAGCAAAACTCTACACTCCCAATGCAGAGGTCTGGGGTTGCAGCTCTGGTCAGGGAACTAGATCCTGCATGCCCCAACCAAAGATCCCACGTGCAGCAACTAAGACTTGTTGCAGCCAAAACAAATAAATAAACAAAATGAGTTAATAGCTATAAAATAATTATTAGAACGTCTGGTACATCATAAGCACTCAATTATCTGTTGGCTGTTTTAGCAATAACCCTTTTTCCTCATGAGATTACACACCCAGGAATTCTGCCTTCCAGCCTTGCCTGCCTGTTAGTACTCTGCCATCCTGTTTGTGTGTCACACGTCTTTCTATCTAAGCACTCTAGGCTTATGTGACTGTTCTTTTTTATGCCCTGGTGATTGCCTAGGCATTTTTGTCCCCCCATTATTCTTCATATGCTGGTTCCTTTTTAGTTTCAGTATATCCTTAAAGTTGCCTCCAGCCAAATACGTTGAGGACACTTTCACTATTCGGAGTCACTTCTAAAGAGCAGACAAAATGAATCTGCAACTTCACTTTTACTGACACACTACTCTGTCTCATATCTTCTTGGGAGTTTGATGTCAGGCATTGGTTTCTAGCTTCTTACTGCCTGAAGGTTACTAAAGAATTGCATCTTGAGAATCATCATTAGTATCTTCTGCTAGAATATGCATGGCTTTGTGACAATTAATAAATCTTGCAAGAAAACTGACATGGAGCCACCTTTTGTCAAAGAAATTGTGGGGAAAGTGTGCTTCCCAGGTCTCATAAGGAACATGACCTTCATTCTTTCTGTGTATTGTGTCCTTGGATAAGGCATCTCACCCCATCTGAAAGCAGAAAAAAATACTGCCCTAATCTCTTAGCAGGTATTAGCAACTGCAAAGTTGAAATTATTTATGTGAACATTAGAGGAAAAAAAAAAAGAAACAAGTATGCTATGCTGTGCTCATAAGCGTTTGGTATATTTACATTAACTGATTAATGGGTTTAATCATAGTATCTTATAGTATTGGGTTTAATCATAGTATCTTATTCTTAACTTCACAGAAATGACAAGGAGGATAGAGGAGAAAGGTCCCTCCATCCATAGACCACACCTTGTCTTTGTGACCATGGTTCTCACCATCTTATTGTCATCGACACTAACAATTACTGAACATTTATTCTGCTTCTGGCATTTCACATGTCTCATCTCATTTAATCATCAAAATCAAACAATCAGAGAGGATCTGTCAGTAGTGTCATAGTATAGGCCACAGCAGAAGGAAACAGAGGTGTATTAACATTAAATGACTTTGCCAGTGTCAGTGAACTGGAACATAAAACCAGATCAGTCTGGATTCAACATTCACCTTAACTGCTAACTTATCATATCATCTGTGTCTTTCTCAGGGAAAGGATAGGTTCAATGTACCTGGGAGAATTCCTTGAAGTATGTGTTTACAAACAGCAAATCAGTAGAAACATCTTGAGTTCACGGAGAACACCATGTAAATAGGCCGAAGGCTACGTCAAAGTGAGCTATCGGTGAGAATCCTACCAGGATATGTGTGCAAGGCAGACATGTTGGAACTGGTGATTTTAATAGACTGGTAAATTATCTTTAAAAGCTATTTTATTCTTCTGTCCAATGAAGCATATGCCAAAGTTCCAGATGAAGAATACTCCTTCACAAAAGTGGACCTAGCAGTTGTTTTGTTGATGAATGACTTCCATGTCAGAGAGACCACACTGGGTGACTATTCAAGACGTTCACTGCCCTTGTGCCTTAAATGTTTTAAGACAGATTACAACTGTACTACAACTCTATTGAGGGAATTCTTTAAGGAGCAGGTGGTATGTTCTGGAAGTTTCCATCTAAGACTAAGCATGAAGATAATTATAAGGATTAATATTTAAAGCACTTAATAGGTCATAAGTATTTTATATGTATTAATTTAGTTAATTCTCATAATAACTATAAGAAATAGCACTTTTAGTCCTTTGTTATAATTAAGGAAATTGAAAGGTAGTCAATCTTTCTAATTGGTGGAGCCCAGATGTCTTAGGGGGAAAAAAAAATCTCAGCAATAAACTTAGTGTCCTTGGCATCAAGGGTCAGGAAGGGCTAGGTTGGCACTAGAAATATGAACATAAGTTGTACTAGCTGCCTTTTGTTGAGCATTTACTATCAAATGCTAAACCCAATACTAACAATATCTTATTCTATCCCCACATCAATGCTTCCTGGTAGGCATTACCATTCTGTTTTGCAGATAGGAAACCAAGATTCACAAAGTTTATTTACCTGTCATCTCACAATGATTAGTAACACAATCAGTGTTTGAACACAAGCGTTTATATCTCTTTGTCTGTGTTTTAATCTCCATGACCTAGAGCAAGTCCTTGCTTAGAATAAAATTTTCCTCTGCCATTTAAACTTATCCATTTTTTCTTTAATCTTCTGAAGATTATTCCTAATTTTTAAAAATGTATTGATATGCTTAGTTTTCCTTCTCAGTGTTTCAGTTCAGTTGCTTAGTCGTGTCCGACTCTTTGCGACCCCATGAATCGCAGCACGCCAGGCCTCCCTGTTCATCACCATCTCCCGGAGTTCACTCAGACTCACATCCATCGAGTCCGTGATGCCATCCAGCCATCTCATCCTCGGTCGTCCCCTTCTCCTCCTGCCCCCAATCCCTCCCAGCATCAGAGTCTTTTCCAATGAGTCAACTCTTCACATGAGGTGGCCAAAGTACTGGAGTTTCAGCTTTAGCATCATTCCTTCCAAAGAAATCCCAGGGCTGATCTCCTTCAGAATGGACTGGTTGGATCTCCTTGCAGTCCAAGGGACTCTCAAGAGTCTTCTCCAACACCACACTTCAAAAGCATCTCAGTGTTTAAACTGATCAATATCCATGTCTTCCAAACGAGGCAAAAACTTGAGCCCACTTTTACTTTTACCCACTTTGTACTTGTCTTGGCGGTGTATCATCTAGGCCATTAATTCGTCGTTAAAATTATAAGAAAAAATATTTCAAATTATTGCTTCTTTATACATTATAAATGTGATCGATTTCTTTGCAAATGCTTTATCTCCCATTCTCATTTATCCCTCCAGACTGATCTTTCTTTTTCAGAGCACCTCTTGAGAGCATTTTGAAGAGGGTCTTTGAGTGGGGAAATTTTTTTAATTTTATAAGGCAGAGAATTTCTTTATTAAAATGGTAGTTTATCTAGATATAAAATTCCAAGTTCAAAGTTCTTTGCTTTTAAAACTTTGAAGACATTATCCACTGCTGCAGATGAGAATCCTGACATCACCCAATACTTGCTCAGGTCTTTCTTGCTCTCTGGAATCTTTAACATTTTTCTCTTTGTCTTAATGTTCTTAAATTTAACTATTGGCTGTCTGAATACTGATTTTAGTTTTCTTATCTGTTCTGTTCAGCACCCCATTAGCTTTTTCATCCTTAGCTTTTTTATCTTTCTTTAATCCTGGGACATTCTGATTCATGCTTCCTCTGTTGGCTCCTTTATGATCTTTTGGAAACTCTCTCTTATAGATTTTGACACTGTCATTTCTGTATTTCATTCTCAATATTTTTCATGGGTGCCATCTCTTTCTGATGTCTTCCAGAAAAGTTTTGCGACCCAACCTTTTGATTCACTAGTTTGTACTTCAGCTGTTTCCATCTCACTAGCTGGGTTTTGCCTTTTTTTTATCTCAACAGTTATGTTTTAATACCCCCAATTTGAAATTAGTTCTTTTTCCTGCTCTGTGATTTCAAAATTTTCCCTTATCTCTCTGTGAGAATATTTATTAAGGCCATTTTAAAGTCATATTCTGTGTCATTAGCTCTGCTTCCTCTGGAAAGGCTTTTAATTTCAGTTCTCTTTCTCATTTGAAGCTTATGTTCCTCCAATATCTAATCTCTTTTTCTTGAGAGCAGTTCTTTATTCCCTTAGGGCAATGGCCATGGCCCCAATCCCAATCTTCAGGGAGTGGAGAAAAAGTCTACCCTGGGGCTGAAAAATTTTATTGCTGCAGCCTGCCCTCACCCATTCCAGCCCCCTTGGTCCTGATCTTAGGGGACCTGTGCCCCGGGAACTGTTCTAAGCAGTCGTGGGGCAGCCACCTTTTCCTATAATTGCCAAGGGCAGGAAGACTGGGAAGGAATGAAGGGTACAAGGAGACTCCAGCTGGTCTGCCTGTACACCTCCCAGTGAGTTCTCCACCCCAGAGAACCACTGCCCACCTCATCCCCACAGGCTCCTGTTCACCTGGGCTGTGTGAGCAGGGGTGGGAAACTGCTGTGACCCACACACACTAAACTTCCAGTTTCAGGCTTATCTTAAAAAAACATGGGGGAAAGAAAAGAGACAGAATTATAAAGTTTTATCCTCCATCCTTCTTTCTATCTCCAGACTCTACTCTCCGTCCAAAAACAAGACTCCTTCCCCTCTAAGCAAAGTTCTATTTTGTATCAGTTACTGAGACCCATCATTGTCTCTATGTCTCTGTGGTCATAGCCAGCTTCATAGGTGACTGTCCTGTGTAACTGCACAGAACATCATGTTCAGAAGAGCCCCCCACGTGATTTAATGTTCTGTGGTCACCATCTTGAAATCCTGAATTCTCTCTGAATGAGAGGCTTACCATTTTCATCTTGCACTGAACCCCACAAATCATGTAGCCAGTGTTCCTGTACCATCTCCAAGTCTGGCTTCCACATTTGGTGTCAGATCACCAAGTTATTCCAAACTAACAAAACCTCAATTTCTAGGGAATTCACGCCCATAGTTCTCTGCACATGGTTATGAACTAACTATGTCTTCAGGGTTAATAGAATTTCAATAAATTATTTTTGATGAGAAAGAATGATGGTTCAAACCAGCATTTCACTTCTATTATGACAACTGCAAAGAAGCAGTGCCTGTGTATACCTGCTCAAACCTTCAGAGAAGCCAGAGGGCCCTAAAGTTATATAGGTGGGTTCTCATCTAGGAAATGTCTAGCACTCCCCTTTTTTATGTAGACTGGAATTTAGGAAACATAACTTTGGAAAGTAAAACCTCATAGTTTGTTTTAGCTTGAAAGAGCTATCAGTTCAGTTCAGCTGCTCAGTCGTGTCTGACTCTTTGCAACCCCATGAATCACAGCACACCAGGCCTCCCCGTTCATCACCATCTCCCGGAGTTCACTCAAACTCACGTCCATCAAGTCAGTGATGCCATCCAGCCATCTCATCCTCTGTCGTCCCCTTCTCCTTCTGCCCCCAATCCCTCCCAGCATCAGGGTCTTTACCAATGAGTCAACTCTTCCCATGAGGTGGCCAAAGTATTGGAGTTTCAGCTTCAGCATCAGTCCTTCCAATGAACACCCAGGACTGATCTCCCTTAGAATGGACTGGTTGGATCTCCTTGCAGTCCAAGGGACTCTCAAGAGTCTTCTCCAACACCACAGTTCAAAACCATCAATTCTTTGGCACTCAGCTTTCTTCACAGTTCAACTCTCACATCCATATATCACCTGGAAAAACCACAGCCTTGGTTAGATGGACTTTTGTTGGCAAAGTAATGTCTCTGCTTTTCAATATGCTATCTAGGTTTGTCATAACTTTCCTTCCAAGGAATAAATGTCTTTTAATTTCATGGCTGCAATCACCATCTGCAGTGATTTTGGAGCCCAAAAAAATAAAGCCGGAACACTGTTTCCACTGTTTCCCCATCTATTTCCCATGAAGTGATGGGACCAGATGCCATGATCTACGCTTTCTGAATGTTGAGCTTTAAGCCAACTTTTTCACTCTACTCTTTCACTTTCATCAAGAGGCTTTTTAGTTCCTCTTCACTTTCTGCCATAAGGGTGGTGTCATCTGCATGTCTGAGATTATTGATATTTCTCCCGGCAATCTTGATTCCAGCTTGTGTTTCTTCCAGTCCAGCGTTTCTCATGATGTACTCTACATAGAAGTTAAATAAGCAGGGTGACAATATACAGCCTTTCCCTATTTGGAACCAGTCTGTTGTTCCATGTCCAGTTCTAACTGTTGCTTCCTGACCTGCATACAGGTTTCTCACGAGGCAGGTCGGGTGGTCTGGTATTCCCATCTCTTTCAGAATTTTTCACAGTTTATTGTGATCCACATAGTCAAAGGCTTTGGCATAGTCAATAAAGCAGAAATAGATGTTTTTCTGGAACTCTCTTGCTTTTTCCATGATCCAGCGGATGTTGGCAATTTGATCTCTGGTTCCTCTGCCTTTTCTAAAACCAGCTTGAACATCTGGAAGTTCAAAGTTCACATATTGCTGAAGCCTGGCTTGGAAAATTTTGAGCATTACTTTACTAATGGTCCATACTATTTCTGTCCTTTATGGAGGCCATCTTTGCATGGAAGAGCTATAGACACATGAAAATCATGAATATACATCTACAAACATGTTTTCCTTGGAATAAGCTCTATGGCTTCACAAGATAAACACATCCAGACAAAGAAAAGGTTAAAAGTTACTACTCCATGAGTTCTGGAAGAGAGAGAATTCAGTTGTTCCTACACACACACAGAGCACAGCACATAAAAGATTTCTCACTTGACTCTATACTTTCTCATCCTGAAGGTATGAATTATGATCAATCACTAATTATTGATGAGAACTATTTGAGTTAAGAATATGCATCTGTTAAGAATATGAGTTAATACTGTGTGATTTTAACATCAATTTGAAAAAGGATCAGCAAATATTATAAACATATCCTGGATGAAATCATTCAATTCTTGTTAACCTTTTTACCAGATTTCCTTTCTGATTACAAAATTCTAAGTAATAATTTTTTTTAATTTGTCCAATAGGGTGGGCACAGTGATTTAAAATATCAGTTTATTGTGTTGGCATCCATTTATGCTAATTATACTCCATTGGAGATGTCTATTACCAAACATTTCTTTAAAGTAAGGCAAGTACATTCACTCTTACTGTCACTGAATCCACTGTTTCTCCCTGCAATTCTCCCTTCCCCAGTTGCTGAACCCCAGCGCAATTCCGCCTAAACATCAGAAAGTTCTTGTCGCTTCAGTTAATTGACTGCATTCAACAAAGAGAAAAAGTACAATGTGTGGCTTATATTTTTCTAGCCCACCTGATAATTACCAGCGTTGAAAGTTAGAGATGTGCAGTGATTGGCAATCTGATGCATTCATTCCCTAGCAATAGAACCGGTAGAGAGCTTAGTAAAAGCTCAGAAGAAAGGAATAGTTAACAATAGCTGACATTGATGCTGTGCTGTTTTCTGAAAATGTAAGCTCTTTACAGATACTCTCAAAACAACCCTACATCTAAGAGCTTCCCTGGTGGCTCAGATGGTAAAGAATCGGCTTGCAATGCCGGAGAACTGGGTTTGAGCCCTGGATAAGGAAGATCCCCTGCAGTAGGAAATGGCAACCTGCTCTAGTATTCTTGCCTGGAAAATTCCATGGACAGGGGAGCCTGGTGGGCTACAGTTCATGGGTCTCAAAGAGTCAGACACGACTGAATGACTAACATACACACAGACACACACACATACTACACACATCTAAGAAGCTATCACCATCCCATTTGAGGAAACTTAAGCACAGAGAAAGAAAATTATTTTGATCATAAACAAGTCAGTGGAGGAGCTGGGGACTTGACACAGCTGATTGATTCTAGAAGCCAATACTCAAAACCACTACTGTGATATCTGCTCCCAGATTTGGAGATCCTGCTGAGCACAACACCAGAGTTGCCACACATCTAGTTAATAGAATTCCAATGAATAGCAAATAAATTAGATCATGCAGTTAGTCTGTGTCAGCTTATCATGGGAAAACATGGAGTCTTCTGTAGCATTTTTGAAATAATGGAAATATCGTACAAAGCCCTACTAGGTCTGCAAGGAATTCAGGGACAGCCAGGCTGGGGAAGAACAAGCCTGCTTCTTTTCCATGTGAACAGTGCCTTCATCTTCATGCCTCTGAGGTCAGAGGCAGAGTCCAACTCACAACTGGGCAAATAAACATTTGTTGAATTGAACTAAATTAAGTGTAACTTGGCACAAGTTACATCTCTTAAGACTGAAAGTGAAGAGGTCAATCTAGATTCATAGTTTTCAACCCTGGCTGTACATGAACATCACCTAGGAAGCTTGTAAAAAGCACAGATGTTCCAACTCTAACCCAGAGATTTTGACCTGAAGTGGGTTCCAAGCTTTGCTTCTCTCTCTCTCTGGCAATCTCTTTCTCTCAGCTGCAATGATTCTAATGTAAAGTTGAAGTTGAAAACCATAGACCAGTGTTTCTCAAAAGTTTGTCATCTGGACCAGCAGAATCAGTCTATAAACAACTCAAGATCACACTGAAGGGCCTTCCCTAGTGGTCCAGTGGTTAAGAATCTACTTTGCAATGCAGGGTACGTGGGTCCAATCCCTAATTAGGGAACTAAGATCCCACATGCCAAAGAGCACCTAAGCCAGTGTGCTGCAACTGCTGAGCCCGTACGCCACAACTCGAGAGTCTGCGAGCTGAAATAATGATCCTGCATGATGCAACAAAGATCCTCCCATGCTGCAACTAAGACCAGAGGCAGCGAAACGAATTAAAACACACACACACACACACACTGAAAATGGCCCTCCTCCATCTTACAGAGTAGACAGATTCCTTACAGAGGAATACTTCACATATTTCCCCAGAACAATAGCCAAACTTATTAGCATATTTAATTTCTTATAAACCCTTTGACACAGATGTTACAGTTGGTCCAAGTGCTACCACCTGGTAGAAATCCCTGACCTAATTTCTCAAAGCCCTTGCCATCTACTTCAACCAAATACCCCAGGAGAAAAAGCTGATCAATACGCTTAAACCGACTATTTCTATAGCAAGTGTTCTCTTCTCCCCTTCTTGACCTACTGCAGGCCTCTCTAGCAGCATTGCCACTGTCATCTCTAAAGATGCTTATGTAAGGAAAAATTAGAAAAGGGAGCTTCTGGTTGAAGTTAATGGAGAAAAGCTTAATTTCCTTTTGATCTGATCAGATACTCAGATGTGAAAATCTATAAATGTTTCCAGGTCTGACTGCTCCAAAATACTTTTTAAAGGTCATTTACATAATCCTGTGGAGAATGCCATATGGGTACTGGATCAAAGGCATAATCGTTACTCCCACGACTTTCATCCCATTCCGAGATTAGCTTCCTTAGCATGTCCTGGAAGCTAATGGACACTTTCCTTTAAACCTAACACAGTACTGGTAACGTTTTTCCTCTGTGGGTTTGGAGTTTTAATTTAAAGATTATGCAACCACTTTTTAAGAAGCAATTTATTTTGAGGATAAAGTGATCTGCCTAAGGTTAAGCAGCTTCTTTTTCAGCTATTTTGCCAGCAAGAAGAGATAAAACTTTCAAGATAAAAAATGTGGGCATCTTCCATATCACTGTGCCTTTCTGATGACATCAACTCAGATAGGATCCTCAGGCCCACTTCTGAACTAATCCTTAGGAAATGTGCTAAATGTTTTGGAGAACAAACAAGTCTCTGGTGTGATACTGGTATTTATGATATTTTTGCCCTTTATGAAGAAAGAGAGAAACAATTACCACAGCAGAGAGAAAAGAAATATCTTTAAACCCATAAATGTACATATAGATAAGAATGTGTCTGTATGTATAGTATGTGTCAGGGAAACAGTGTAGCCTCAGGATTGGAATCAGAGAAACCTGGGAACAAGTTTACATTCTGTCACCTGCCAGCTGTATGATCTTGGGTACATTATTTAACCCCTCTCCAGTTTTGCTTCCTTGTCTAGAAAAATTATAGTAATAATAATAACTCCATGAACTGTTGCAGTGTTAAATGTCACAAAAAATCCTTATTCTTGTGCCTCAAGTTACTTCTCTATCAAGTTCGTCAAAGGGATGGTAGTGGTGGTGGTTGTACATGTGGGTTTTCTATCCACCTTAGTTGGGTCATGTACCCCCATGTACCACTCTTAAGTCAGACATCCCTTGATTGATTCATCTAATGATGGTGATACCCATTCACACTTACCTGGGGGTATGGTGAGAAATAAATTTAACAACTGACTCCTGGCAGGAAGTGGAGTAGGAGAGAAAAACTCTGATTTGTAGCACTTCCTAGGTGTAAATACTATTAAATACCACCATGGCCAATTTCAATGTACCAACACAGCATGATGTGACTGAACAAAAAGTTGGGAAGAGACACATGACTGGCTTTCAGGCACTAACTCCAGCTCTCGGCTGCATTTATCCAACAGCTCTTGGAATCAGCAGCAAGGGGGTCGTTCAGTGTGCCACAGTTTTCTGCTTTTCAGAAGAAGCCAGATGGTTCACAGGGATTAACTGTGTCCATGTTTGCATTATGCATGAAGTAATTGAATAGAATATCTGACAACAATGGCTAAGGCTCATCTTGGAGTGTCTTTTTTGACAGAAGAACTGTGTGATAATAGTAGAGCAGGAAGGCACCAGAAATATTATCTAGTTTCTGGTGCAATTCCTAATTTTGAAAAGGAAACTTGAGCACTAAGGATTATTAAATTAGGTAACCAGTCACCTTCCTCCTTTTTTTTTTCTAATAGTGCTAGGATTAGAAAGCACATCTCCTTGACTCCTGTCCTTATTCTGCTACTCCTGCCAGCAAAACTTATGAAGTCTCAGCCATTCAGCCATAAAACTCAGTGACAGAGGGGGAATCTGTACTTACTGGCTGCAATTCATCTTTCTATTCACTTGAAGGAAACACAATGCAAAAATAATTCTTTTTAATAAATCAATATTTTTCCCAAATGCTTACATATGGACTTAGCTCCAAGACCAGCCTTGGGACAGCCCTGTAGGGGAGGTGAACCTTCGGATTCATGCTGATGTATGGCAAAACCAATTCAATATTGTAAAGTAATTAACCTCCAATTAAAATAAATAAATTTATATTAAAAAAAAAAGAGAAGCTCTGGGTATAAACAGAATGGGTTCCTCTTTAAAGATAAGCACATATGGAAGGGACTTACAGGCAACACCAAACTATGAGCAGACTCCAATATATTGATATTATTTCTCAAAAAATGAACTTGTTTTAATTCTACAAATATTGTTGTTTAGTGGCTAAGTCATGTCTCTTTTGTGACCCCATGGACTGTAGCCTGCCAGGTTCCTCTGTCCATGGGATTTCCCAGGCAAGAATCCTGGAGTGGGTTGCCATTTCCTCCACCAGGGGATCTTCCTGACCCAGGGAGCAAACCCACGTCTCCTGCATTGGCAGGCAGATTCTTTACCACTGAGCCACCAGGGAAGCCCTCTATAAATATGAGAGCACTTTTATACGCAGACACCACTTTTCTAAATGCTACAAATACAGATGGATAGATAAAACTCTGGCCTTCATGAACTTGCTCTCTAGGTTGGGGTGGGTGTGGAGAGTGAGAACAAAATAATAATATATCTTACAGCTGCAGCAAGTAGATGCTAGGAAAAAGAGAGAATCCAAGTAAAGAGAAAGAGAGCAATGGCAGGAGGTGGAAGGGCTGCTATTTGATATAGAAGTCAGGGGGGAAGAAAAGACCTTTCTAAGGAAATGACCTTCTGGCCAAGACCTGAAAGAAAAAAAGCATCCCTGTGAGGGAAAAATTAAGCATGATAGAGAGAAACAAGGTGGTTGTGTTTGAGGAACATGGGAGGGGCTGAGGAAAAGATAGTAAGAAATGAGAATCATGAAGGATTAGTCTTGCCATGGGAATTTGTTTTGGATTTTCTTCTAATTATGATGGCAAGCTTTGAATGCTTTTGAGCAAAGAAAGTGACTTGATTACATTTTTTTAACGGTGGCTGCAGAGGGTCTTCACTGCAGCATCTGGGCTATCTCCAGTTGTGGTGCATGGGCTCAGTTGCCCCTCAACATGTAGGATCTTAGTTCCCTTACTAGGGATGGAACCCACATCCCCTGCATTGGAAGGCAGACTCCTAACCACTGGACCAGCAGGGAAGTCCCTGATTAAATTTTTAAAGGTTATTCTAGCCATTGTGTAAGTACTAAACCGTAAAGCTAAGAGTTGAAGCGGGAAGGCAATTTGGCCAGCTACAGCTGTGATCCAGTTGAGAGATGATGGTGTCTTGGACAGCTGTTGTGGAGATGATGAAAATTGGTTGAATTCAGGATAAATTCTGGAGTATTGCTAGCAGGGCTTTCTGGTAGACCAGATGTGTGATTTTAAGGAAAGTGTTCAAAGTGTTAGTTGCTCAGTCATGTCTGATTCTTTGCGACTCCATGGACTGTAGCCTGTCGGGCTCCTCTGTCCATGGGATTCTTCAGGCAGAATACTGGAGTGGGGTGCCATTTCATCCTCCAGGTGATCTTCTCAACCCAAGGATTGAACTCAGGTCTCTTGTATTACAAGAAGATTCTTTACTGTCTGAGCCACTAGGGAAAGGAGGACTCAAAGATAACTCCTCATTCTTAGGCCTGATTCCCTTTGTTTATTATGCTGCTATTAATTGGATGAGGAAAACTGAGGCAGAGGCAGTTTATAAGAGCACAAAGTACAGAATACTTTTTTGGACATAGTAAGTTTGCAATGATTGCTAAATATCTAAAGAGAGACATAGATGTTGAACTAAAGGAAGAATTTGAGTCTAGAAATATTAATTTTAACATCATTAGCATTTACTTAACACTTAAACCCAAAGGAGTAGTGAGATAATTCCACATAGAATATACAAGGAACGGTTCCAGGACTCTCCAACGATTAGAGGTCTGGAGAAGAGGAAGGTCCAGCAAAGAGCCTGACAGAGAGTATCCACGGAGAGAGAACAATCTGGATTCCGTGTAACCTAGAAGCCAAGTGAAGAAAGGGTTTCCAGAAGAATTAATGATGTGAAAGTTTGTAGGCATTTTAATAAGTTGTTATTCAATCACTAAGTCATGTCTGACTCATGACCCCATGGAGTGCAGCATATCAAGCTTCCCTGTCTTTCACCATCTCCTGGAGTTTGCTCAAACTCATGTTCATTGAGTCAGTGATGCCATCCAACCATCCTCTCCTTTTCCTCCTGCCCTCAATCTTCCCCAGACTCGAAATCTTTTCAAATGAGTCGGCTCTTTGCATCAGGTGGCTAAAGTATTGGAGAGTAGAGAACTCAAAACTGATCAATGGATTTTAATAGATGGAGGTCACTGATAATATTGCCAGGAACAGTTTTGGTTCAGGAGTGGGGAAGAAACCGTGATTGAAATGAATAAAGAGAGAAGAGATTAAGAAGTGAAGATATCAAATATTGACCACTCTATTAAGGAAATGGACTTTTTTTAAGGTGGGAAACATTTCAACATGCTTGTGTGTGAAGTAAGTAATCTAGAAGAGGGGTTCATGTTGAGGGAAGATATAACCACAAGGGCCACACCCTTGGGTGGATGAGAGTACGCAGATCCAACATACCAGGTGGGACTAAGAGTTCTCATCAGGGGAAAAAAAAAACATGTTATATTTTTTCATTTTGTATCTATGTTTTTGTATGAGATGATGGATGTTTAGCAAATTTATTGTGATAATCACTTCATGATATTTGTAAGTCAAATCATGCTCTACACCTTAAACTTATACACTGTTGTATGTCAATTACATCTCAGTAAAATTGGAAGAAAAAAAAAAAACAACTACCACCTTCACTCTGATCCAGAGTCTCTCCCAGACTTAACTATATCTCTAAATTAATCCATCCATTCAATGAGATACAAACCTTCAGATGAGGTAGTCAACTGTCAGGATATTTAGACTCCTCAACTCCAGCTGTTTCTCTTTTATCCACCCATCTAAATGCCACATCCTCATTTGCCTCCAGTACTGCTGTAACATCCTCACATGAGGTGTTCCTACCTGTCCCTTAAGATGTACAAGCTATATACCATGGTCAGTTAAATTCTCTAAATCACCATGTTGATGTTGCTGATGAAAAACATTCATTAGTTCCCCGAAACTTATCAAATAAAACTCTAATACACCTTTACAGGCTGTTGAATTGTTAGTACCTGGAGCTCAGACCTTCTCATAGATTTTAGGACCCTTCTTTCCACCTAACAGGGTGATTATATAGTAGGTACATAATAAGTGCTTGAAGAATGAATAACAAATAAAAAACATTGCTACTAAACCATCAGTGCATAAAATGAAAATAAAGCTCTCCTCATTAATTATTAATTAATAATTATATTAATCAGAATTTCTTTATGTGATCCAAAACTTCACTTTCATAAATGCTAAAAAAAAAGATGAGATCAGAGATCAGTTGACATTATATTCTGAACTAACTAGGTAAATGCCATTCAATTAATGTAATATACATAGGAGCATGGCTTTAAAAATGAGCAAATGGATTCATTTGTATAAACAAATAAAATGACTTTGTAGGCCATGACATTAGCTAGCACTATATAGATTTTCATTAAATCATTTAAGTTAAAACCATGGTTATTTCTAAAATGGGTACAAAAGCAGAAGCTTTATATACGTAAATAAGTTAGACTGCTTGAAACAGATGGTTCAAGACTTTCGATATTTCTCGTATATATGTCTGAACTTTGAGAAAAATGATTGACAGGACGGCCTCAAATTACTTCTACTCCCATAAAAAAGCACATATTAAACAATAATGGGAAAATAATCTCAATGCACCAACTCTACATGAAAACTAAGCTGAAATCAAAACTGACAGCTCAGTCCCAAAATGCACATTCAATCTAATGGGAGAAAATGTCAGCAGAAAATAATTACCCATTACTTTCACTATGTTTTCAGTAAAATTAACATGAAAATGTTTCAGGTTGTTGTTGGAGGAAAATTCAACACACAGGTTAATCTTATCTTTAATTATAAAAAAGCAGGGCACACGTTTTTTTAACATGCAAATTCAATTGTATATTATTCGGTGTGGGGAAGGTTTGCCATCAGGGGAAAAAAAAGTCTTTCTTTCAGAACAATGGTACCAGGTGCTAACAAATGCATTTCTATTTTTGGTTGTAATTTAATTCTACTCACAAAGAAATGTGCAAGACAGAAAACAATGATAAGAGAAAATTACATCTACGTTCTGTTTAGCTTTAACATTAACTAACTAGACAGATACACCCAAACATTTGTATAAAAAAGAATTCTAATTTTAAAAATAGGTTATAATAGGATGTTTTGTATTCACATAGCATTTTGCAGTTTATATAAGCATTTTAAAGATATTGCCATACTCTCTTTTATGAACTTGCAGAAGTTTTAAGGTCTATTACTCTGATATGAGACATGATGATTCATCAAAAAGGATGTTGTAAAAAATAGTTAGGGCAGATATTGAAATTAAAGTCAATCACACAGAGATTTTGGGTTTTCCAGGTGGCGCTAGTGGTAAAGAATCCACCTGCCAATGCAGAATTAAGAGATACAGGTTTGATTCTGGGTGGGGAAGATCCCCTGGAGGAGGACACAGCAACCCACTCCAGTTTTCTTGCCTGGAGAATCCCATGAACAGAGAAGCCTGCTGGGGCTACAGTTCATAGGATGGCAAAGAGTCAGACATGACTGAAGTGACTTAACAAAGCACAGCACAGAGGTTTAATATTAATTGGAGTAGGGATGATATTGCAGAGTGGCAGAAAGCTCTCTAGTTTACTCTTTCCCAGCTTTTTCTGCTGCCTGCCCTGACAGTATCTTCTCTAAGAAGAATGGCAAGGCAACACAAGACAATTGCAGAAGAGTTTTGTTGTTGCTTTTGCTGTTTTTGTTGTTCCTCAACTAGTTTTCATAGAGTAAATTCTGTGATTGCTCCCCAAACTCACAATTTAGGTAACTGTTCCCTGGGGAGACAGCATAGTACAATGATCACGTATTCCAGCTAAAGCCATGATGCCTGAGTTGAAACTTAGCTCTACCACTTACTGTGTATCCTTGGGCAAGTTACTTAACCTCTCTCTATAAATATTTGAAATGGGGATGAGAATATTTCCTTCCTCAGTGGATCACTTTGAGGATGAAATAAAATGATGCACATAAAATATTTGGGATTTTTTTTCCTTCAAAGGACAATGTCAAATTTGTTGGTGGCATCATAAATCATGGATTATAAAGACAGACAGTGCTCTTGTGTTAAAGCAACAAGGAACCTCTCCTCAAGCCTTCTTGTCTGGGTGTGTTTAGAAGGGGCACAATTGTGCAGAGTCAAGAATAGACGGAAGTGTCATGAACATTCAGTTCAGTTCAGTTCAGTCCAGTTCAGTCACTCAGTCGTGTCTGACTCTCTGCGACCCCATGAATTGCAGCACGCCAGGCCTCCCTGTCCATCACCAACTCCCGGAGTTTGCTCAAACTCACGTCCATCGAGTTGGTGATGCCATCCAGCTATCTCATCCTCTGTTGTCACCTTCTCCTCCTGCCCCTAATCCCTCCCAGCATCAGGGTCTTTTCCAATGAGTCAACTCTTTGCATGAGGTGCCCAAAGTACTGGAGTTTCAGCTTTAGCATCATTCCTTCCAAAGAACACCCAAGACTAGTCTCCTTTAGAATGGACTGGTTGGATCTCCTTGCAGTCCAAGGGACTCTTAAGAGTCTTCTCCAACACCAAGTTCAAAACCATCAATTCTTTGGCGCTCAGCTTTCTTCACAGTCCAACTCCCACATCCATACATGACCACTGGAAAAACCATAGCCTTGACTAGACAGACCTTTTAAAGCTCATGAAATCCTTATTAAAGCTTCTCTCTTTCACAAGTAGAGTGAGGTTTGGACAAAATCAAGGCCAGGCAGAGCCTCCCTCTCATGATATGATAAATGTAATATGGCCAATACAGTTTGAGATTCTGCTGACCAATCAGTGTCCCTCTAAGTAACAAAAGGATCTCAAAGAACCACAATGACTAGGAAGAGGCAGGTGTCTTTCATGGTTCTTCCAATGGAATAATGTCCTAATATGCTGACAAGTTAAAAAACCTGGTGAACCAAAATTATAGGATTTAATCTTATTTTTATAAAATATTTTTATGTGGATAATCTCTAAAGTTTTTATTCAATTTTTTACAATATTTCTTCTGTTTGATGCTTTGATTTTTTGACCATGAAGAATGTGTGATATTAGCTCACCAACCAGGGATTGAACCCATATCTCCTGCATTGGAAGGTGAAGTCTTTACCACTGGAATGCCAGGGAAGTCCCTCATTTTTACAAAATATTAATAGCCATTTTCAAGCAATGGGATTATGTGAAAGGCACTTTTTTTTTAATTTCAGGGCAACTTTAAATTTGTAGAAAAGTTGGAAAGATAGTCCCATGTACCTGTAACCCAACTTCCCCTACTGTCAACATCTTTTGTAACTGTGGCACATTTGTCAAAACTGAGAGATTGATATTTTTACCTTACTATTAACTACAGTCCAGACTTTATTTAGATTCTACTATGTTTTTCTAATGATGTTTTTTTTCTTTTCCAGGATTCCACTTTGCCCTTAGGTATCATGTCTCCTGAGTTTCTCCGGTCTATGACGGCTTCTTGGTCTTTTCTTGTTTATCAGAACCTTGACACTTTTGAGGTATACTGGCCAGACAATTTGTACACTGTGCCTCAATTTGGATTTTTCCGATTTTTACTTTTCAGGCTTAGACTGAGAATATAAGTTGTTAAGAAGAATATCACAGAGGTAAAAGTGCCTTTCTTGTTACATCAGCACAGGGTGTATATGGCAACAACGTGACTTTTCACTGGTGATGTCAACCTAGACCTTTTGGTTAAAGTGCAGTCTGCCAGGTACCTCCATTATAAAGTTACCATTATTCCTTTTTCATACCAAAGTGTGGGGACAGGGGTGCTTATTGCTATTGGGATGTCACTGCTTCTGGACCTGCTCAGAAGACAGAGTTGGGAAATAATATGAATGACTTTTACTTTGTTTTATTTTTCCTGTCCATATTTTCTAAATTTCCTGCTAACAATGTTATATTAGCTTTCTGTCGCTATTGTGACAAATTATCACAAACTGAGTGCCTTAAACATACAAACCTTTTATCTTACAGTTTTGTAGTTTATAAGTACCTAATGGAAGGAAATGGCAACTGACACCGGTCTTGCCTGGAAAAAACCTCAACCACCAATGGGTCTCACTGGTCAAAATCAAGGGGTCAAGAGGGCTTGTGTTCCTTTCTGGAGACTCTAGGAGAGAGAGAACCCACTTTCTTGCCCTTTCCAGCTTATAGAAAATGCTTACATTCCTAGGCTTATTGCTGTCACCTCCTTTCTTCATCTTCAAAACCAGCAATAATGAGTAGGTTCCTGTCATGTTGCAACCTCTTGTTCCGACCTCTTGTTCTGCCTCCTTATTCCACTTTTAAGGGCCCTTGTGATTACACTGGGCATAGTTAGATAATCCAAGAAAATCTTCCTATTTTAAGGACAGTTGATTTTAGCCATCTTAATTCCATCTACAAACTCAATTCCCCTTTGCCATGTAAGGTAACAGATCCTCAGGTTCTGGGAACCTGGACATTTTTAAGGAGTTGAGGGAACATTATTCTGCCTACTACAAATGTGAATTGTTTGATAACAAGAAAAACACATAAAGTAATGATAAATTAGTGTTTCATAAAACTTTGATTAACCAGTAGTTTTATTTTCCTCTGCAAATTAGAAAAAGTTCTCAACACCTATGAAATGCTGTCACAATATATTGATTTAGTTACTTCAAGACAATGTCTGTCAAATTGTAATAAATACAGAAATCCACAATGACTATTACACCAGTAGCATCTGCTGAAATGTGGCACCCTCATGTTGCGTTTGACCTGCTCCAACCTCCACAAGGGCCACCAGAGAATTAAGAGGACCATTGCAGACCAGGCCCCACATTAGATGCTTTTCAAACATTAACTCGTCCAATGTTCTTAATACCCTGCTGCTGCTGCTGCTAAGTCGCTTCAGTCGAGTCCGACTCTGTGTGACCCCATGGACTGCAGCCAAGAATACTGGAGTGGGTTGCCATTTCCCTCTCCAATGCATGAAAATGAAAAGTGAAAGTGAAGTCGCTCAGTGGTGTCCGACTCTTTGTGACCCCATGGACTGCAGCCTACCAGGCTCCTCTGTCCATGGGATTTTCCAGGCAAGAGTACTGGAGTGGGGTTCCATCGCCTTCTCTGTAATACCCTGCTAGGTGAGGATTAATATCACACTTAATTTAGATTACACTTCCAGTAATTTGCCCAACACCATACAACTACTGAATATCAAAATTAGAGTTAAAACTGGTAGACCTAACAGCAAAGTCTTTATTCTTTATAGAGAGCAGGGGTGCTCTTTACAGCCATCACCCTATGTCCTTTAAAGACAAAAGAAAGCAAACACACTGGCTTCCTACAGATCCTAGAAATGCAGGTTCGGGGAATTCTTGGTCTTTCTGCTAAAGGGACTGGCAACCTACTCCAGTCTTCTTGCTCAGAGAAATCCATGGACAGAGGAACCTGGCCAGATAGATACAGTTCAGGGGGTCACAGAGAGTCAGACATGGCTAAGTGACTTTCACGTCACTTCACATCACTGCTAAAACAGGAGCCTCAGCACCTCTCTTTCCACATCACCCACCATGCCACCACCATAATCTTAACGTTATTCAAAATTAAGACTATATTTTTCTTTTCTATCACACAACAGAGCAACTGTTCTAGTGATGCTGCTGCTACTGCTTAGTCACTTCAGTTGTGTCTGACTCTGTGCAACCCTGTGGACTACAGCCTGTCAGGCTCCTGTATTAATGGGATTCTCCAGGCAAGGATACTGGAGTGGGTTGCCATGCCCTCCTCCAGGGGACCTTCCCAACCCAGGGATCAAACCCAGGTCTCCTGCATTGCAGGCAGATTATGTACCACTTAGCCACAAGGGAAGCCCTGTTCTAGTGATAAATGGACATAAATTAGAGAAACCAAAACTATAGGTGGTTGGTAAATAAGCTTTAATAAGGAAAAGTTCAATAAACAGCAGGAGGAAAAATATTTACCCTTACTATTTCAAATATACATAAATTACAGAAATATTTATGAAGAATTTTAGAATTTTTTAAAAGTTGGGGTTTTTTAAATAGCTGCCATCATTTGGAGTATTTTCCCATGGAACTGATATTTTCATTTACTGCTAGTGGTAATGGAAATTAGTACAACATTTTTGGAAAGCAATGGAAAAATAGCAGGAACCATATGAATTTTCATTGATCTTTTGATCCAGACAATCCAGGAAGTTAAAAAAATAAATAAATTACTCAGCTGTATAGAAAACCTGGCTTCCCTGGTGGCTCAGTGCTAAGGAATCTACCTATAGTACTGAAGACCCAGGTTCGATTCCTAGGGTAGGAAGATCCCCTGGAGAAGGAAATGGCAACTCACTACAGAATTCTTGCCTGGGAAATCCGATGGACAGAGGAGCCTGGAAGGCTACATACAGTCCATGGTGTCACAAGAGTCGAATACAGCTAACAACTAAACCACCACCACCACCACCATAAAAAATCTGCACGCACAAGGTTCCCTGCTAAGTCACTTTAACTGTGTTCAACTCTTTTGTGACCCTATGGACTTTAGACCACCAGACTCCTCTGTCCAGGGGATTCTCCAGGCAAGAATACTGGAATGGGTTGCCATTTTCTTCTCCAGGGTATCTTCTCGACCCGGGGATGGAACCCGCGTCTCTTATGTCTTCTGCATTGGCAGGTGGATTCTTTACCACTAGCATCACCCAGGAAGCCCCACACACAAAAGGTAATTATTGACAAAAGCCTAGAAATATCCTAAATGCGGAACAACAACAAAATAACTTAGTAAATTACAGGACATCAACTTGATGGAAGACAATGTAGCTATTATAATAGTAAATTTAGAATTTTCTCAATTCTAAAAAGCACATTTTTAACATGTCAACAGCTGTAAAATCAGGATGTGTCTTATAATCAATATTGTCCAGCATTTCAATTAGAAGCCCCTCGTTTTTTAGAGGTACATAAAATAATGATAAATCTTAGATGCAATAAAATATGAAATTTAAAAAAATATGCCAGTATGAAACTATTGTGCTAACATTGAGAGATTCTAGGTGTTTCATTTTGCCTATGTTCAAAATTAAACTATTTTTCAATAATAACTTTAAAGGGAAGGGAAGGGAAGTCGCTCAGTCGTGTCCGACTCTTTGTGACCCCATAGACTGCAGCCTGCCGGGCTCCTCTGTCCGTGGGATTTTCCAGGCAGTAGTACTGGAGTGGATTGCCATTTCCTTCTCCAGGGAATCTTCCCAACCCAGGGCTCGAACCCGGGTCTCCCGCATTGTAGACAGAGGCTTTTACCGTCTGAGCCACCAGGGAAGTCCAATAACTTTAAAAGAACAACACATTACAAGAGCTTTGATGAGTGGTGGAAATTTTCTAGAGTACATTCATCTATAAGGAATTTTCATATGCAATGAATAATCCATCTTTTAAAAGAAAGAAAACTATGTAAGGACCTCTGACAGAAAGAAACTACTTTTTGGTAAATATGAAGGAATGAAAGGGAAAGGGGTTCAAAATGTTTCCTAATCTACCTTATGATTTGTGGGATGCAGTTTTCTTTTATGTCTAACTTCAAAAGGATCAGGAATTTGGTGCCATGGAGTAAAATTTAGAAACTGAAAATAGCTAAGTAGCTGTCTTTCTTATCATCTTTCATTAAAAGTTATTCTGAATTAAGACATAATTAAACTTGGCATGGAGAATTTGAAGGTAAGTAGTTTTAATCTTACACAAAAATTCTTGCCAAAAGCAAAAAAATAGTGATATAAATTCACATGAGGTTGGAAAGAGTCCTCATTTTTCCTAAATACAAGCAAATAGTGAAGATTATAAATGCAAAAAATGGGAAGCAATATTAGGAAAGAAATAAATATCATAATACTAAAAGCAGAATTTACTATAAGCATTTTGAGAATTTTTAAAACAGCTATCATTAAAGAGTTAACAAAAGAAATGAGATGTCCATTGGTTCTTTTTCCTCTATTTTTTTCTATAAGAACATATGAGATTTATTTAGATCTGATATCAAGAGTAGATGCAACCCAAAAAGAGTGACTTAAGTGAGAAATCAATGTAAGTTGGGAAAAAAAAAGTCTAACTTTTTTTTGATGATTACTTTTGATGCAATCATCAGAAACTAGAAATTCTAATTACAGTAATTGACTCCAAATCATCTGTGGCATCTTCCCTTTGTTACTCACATCAGTAGCAGAACTTCCATTTTCAGTGGGGCAGAAACAGTTCCCACCTCCAGCCAGGAACAGCCTTAGTTTTTCAGCTCCTCTGCAGCCTGTGGTCAAGCTCTCTGCAACGCAATATAAACCAAAACTACCCACTTTATACTACACACTGGATCCCTCTTTAAGACCATTCTTTACAAAGAAAAATGAGATTTTCATCCTCCTTCAGTTCCCTCTGCTGCCAGTTTCACTGGATATAATGAAGGCCTGGACACCCAAAAACAATCTCAGTTCACGGGCTGACACAGAGACTAGCAGCCAGTACTAAGGCTGGTGAAGCAGGAAGAATCTTAGAATCTGACGACACCATGGGTCTGCTCTCCCAGCTTTGGAGGGCCAGTCCTAGATGTCCACTGTACATTTTCTATCTTTCTTGTACATTTTCTTTCTATCTAAGCTATAATTATTTCTGGTGTTTGATATTTACAACCATACCCAAGTTGTAACTGATATATCAAGTAAGTATATGCCGCATCCTTCTTGCTTTGTCAGGAACTGTTGTAACATTCTTCAAAGAATAGGCTTCCTTACCTCATTGCCCAAATTGAAGAATGAATCTGTAAGTACCTACACACACTAGACGTTCTATCTTGTGCTGTACTTTTACAGATGGGCAAGAAGGAAACACAAATGAGAAGGAATTGCCAAATAAAAATGACATAGCTGGATAAGATGGTGAGGAGGAGGAGAGTTGGCAAGTGGAAAGTTTGCTCTTCCTTGTCTAACCTTCATCAGCTTATAAATATATCTTTAGCAGACTTGAAAGGCAGAAGATAGGTCTCTTAAAGCTTTGGATGTGAAGTCAGAGAACATTCTTAATCCTAGTCCTGTGAACCTGAGATCTTCATGTAGCCACTCTGGTCTCTTTCCATACATCACTATATACTAACCTCTACTACGCAGAGGTCCCACTACGTGGGACAGTTTCAATTAAAATAAAATAATCATCATAGAAATGTCCATTTTAGCCATTTTGTGGGCTTGGGCTTCTGGAAATAAGGTTAGAATTATTATTCCATACTAAATCTTCTCCCAAACATACATACATATATATATGTATGTACGTATGTATTGATTAGAATATTTTATGACCATCCCTTCATCCTTATTTTAAAACTTCCTGAAGTTCTACTTCATGCATACAATTCTTAGGATCATTTTACCATTGGCTTCCAAACTAGGTATTCCATGCTGATGCATTTGATTATGGAAAACTTTTATCATCTGTGATACATCTTTCATACTTAATGGTCAGTTTCCAAAGAGAAATAAACCTGGGGTTATTTTCAATTGGCTGCTAGCATAGTTAACTCAACTCATGTTCATTAATCACCAACTGTGAGCATCACCAACTCTGTGGACATTAATTTGAGCAAACTCTGGGAGATAGCAAAGGACTGGTGTGCTCAGTGGACTGCAAGAGTCAGACACAACTTAGCGACTGAACAACAACAAATGTGCATATTGGTGTGGGCATTAAAAGATACTTTCTGAGGATGCGGGTGAGGTGGTAGAAGTGGTAATAACAAAATAATTCAGTATACAACATGACTAAAGGCCACTCAATAATTAATAACGTACCCTCAATTAATAATAAAGAATCCCTCATGAGATTCTTGCAATCATAAACT
This sequence comes from Cephalophus harveyi, assembly GCA_006410635.1. Lineage (NCBI taxonomy): Eukaryota > Metazoa > Chordata > Mammalia > Artiodactyla > Bovidae > Cephalophus > Cephalophus harveyi. The sequence goes on along the minus strand of SJYT01059923.1, from coordinate 187,224 downwards.
CTATGCTTTTTACCTCATGTCCAAAGCTCACTTGAAGGAGCTATTTATGAAGGAAATTTTTATGGTCTTTCCATTTTTCCTAGCACTTCAGGGTTTACCCTCAAATTAAGCTAATCCTTCAGAAAGGTCTACACTTGTCCTGAGTTATACTGGCTCTTGAGATGAGCGTTGAATAGAATTGTGCCTGTCATTTACTGAGGAATGATGCTAAAGTCACACAGCTTTATATAGCGTTGAGAATTTTTTCCACTGCCCTTAATGGACATTCCATGTGAGCAGTTTAGTTTAGATTTTAATGTAATGAAATATTTGTTTCTCATCAAAATTGATATGATTATTTTTCTTAGACATCAAACCTATGTTCCAGATCAACTTTTGTTTTCACATTGGTTGCCAACGTGAGCCTAATTTCTTGTTCATCTCTGCTACTGCTGCTAAGTCGTAACAGTCGTGTCTGACTCTGTGCGACCCCATAGACAGCAGCCCACCAGCCTCCTCTGTCCCTGGGATTCTCCAGGCGAGCATACTGGAGTGGGTTGCCCTTTCCTTCACCATGTTCATCTCTAGCAACTATGAAAAAACTCACATAATGTGAACACTTGTGCTTTTCTCATTCCTCTCATGTTCCAACCCTCCAGACTTAACTTTCCTCTGACTCCAATTCCTATTTGCCCTGGTCTTATCACTTTTCTCTCCCTCTTATATCTCACTGCTTTGATATATGAGTTGGCCATAAGCAACTTAAGATGAGTTCTAGAAGAAGACAAAGAATAGATAATAAATTAAATTAATAAGTAAGGGTCCAAATTCAGGCAAAGAGTGGATGTCCTGAAGTATTCTAAGGACCCTGAGTCTAAAGGCCATTTCATTCTACATCACACCTGCCTACCCATATACACCAGTCCTAAAGGTGTATGTTCTTCCCAAACCACAGTAAATAAGGTCCTCTACAATCTGGTCCCATCACTTCATGGGAAATAGATGGGGAAACAGTGGAAACAGTGCCAGACTTTATTTTTTTAGGCTCCAAAATCACTGCTGATGGTGACTGCAGCCATGAAATTAGAAGACGCTTACTCCTTGGAAGAAAAGTTATGTCCAACCTAGACAGCATTTTCAAAAGCAGAGACATTACTTTGCCGACTAAGGTCCATCTAGTCAAGGCTATGGTTTTTCCTGTGGTCATGTATGGATGTGACAGTTGGACTGTGAAGAAGACTGATCGCCGAAGAATTGATGCTTTTGAAGTGTGGTGTTGGAGAAGACTCTTGAGAGTCCCTTGGACTGCAAGGAGATCCAGCCAGTCCATTCTGAAGGAGATCAACCCCGGGATTTCTTTGGAAGGAATGATGCTAAAGCTGAAACTCCAGTACTTTGGCCACCTCATGCGAAGAGTTGACTCATTGGAAAAGACTCTGATGCTGGGAGGGATTGGGGGCAGGAGAAGAAGGGGACGACCGAGGATGAGATGGCTGGATGGCATCACTGACTCGATGGATGTGAGTCTGAGTGAACTCCAAGAGATGGTGATGAACAGGGAGGCCTGGCATGCTGCGATTCATGGGGCCACAAAGAGTCGGACACGACTGAGCGACTGAACTGAACTGAACTGAACTGAACAATAAATAGTTGGTAGAATCTCTCTGACTCCATGGAATTAGAAACATTGGCCAGAAAGAAAACCCTTTTTCTCCCAAGGAAACTGGCAGAATCCCATAGAGCTCTTGGAGGTTATTGACCTCTGGCTTCACCACATCATTGCAGCAAGAAAACAAGTACATTTGTACCTGAGCTTATTCCAGGAAAGTTGCCATATACAATGTAGGTAGCAGATTATACAGTCACTTGCTTAGTTTTCAGTTTGTTAAGACAATTGAAAAGTTGGCAACTGAATTCAAGTCAGTTAATAGCTGACTAATGCCAACTTTTCCATACAACTGTGTACTCAATCAGGTAATAATTAATTAAAAATTAAATAAGCAACAAATATTTGTAAACTAGCTGCCATAAGGACATAAATATGAATTAGTCAATGTTGAGAAGCTGGAAAGCATTGGAAAGTCCAATGGTTGAGAAGTGTGCAATAAAGTGAGAAAGACTAATACTCAGAAGTCTATCAACCTAGATGTCCATTGACAGAAGAATGGATAAAGAAGTTGTAGTACATATATACAATGGGATATTACTCAGTCATAAAAAGGAATGAATTTGAGTCAGTTCTAGTGAGGTGGATGAACCTAGAGCCTGTTATACAGATGAAATAAGTCAAAAATAGAAAAAACAAATATTATATATTAACACATACATATGGAATCTAGGAAAAAAGGTGCTGATGAACCTATATGCAGGGTAGGACTAGAGACCCAGACATAGAGAACAGACTTGTAGACACAACAGGGGAAGGAGAGGGTGGGATGAATTGAGAGAGTAGCATTGAAAGATACATTACACATGTGAAATAGATAGCTAGTGGGAAGTTGCTATGGAACACAGGGAGCTCAACCTGGTGCTTTGTGATGACCTAGAGGGAAGGGATGGGGTAGGGGGTGGGAGGGAGGTCCAAGAGGGAGGGGACATATGTATACTTATGGCTGATTCACATTGTTGTATGGCAGAAACCAACATAACCCTGTAAAACAATTATCCTCCAATTAAAAATAAATTTTAAAAATTAAAATAAGTCCCAATTCAAAAAAAATAGCCTAAACTTTGAAAAATGGCCTTCTGCAGACCTTAGAAAAGCAGCCTATTTTACCCAATTACCCCAGTCAGAATGACTTTTTACAAGCTAACCATTAAATTTTGACTTTGAAAGTCAAAAAAAATTTCATCAATATTATGCAGATAACCTATTCTCTAAATCCTATATAGGAAATACAAAGTGTCCCTACTGGATAGAATTAAGAATATATTCATAGAGGCCATAAATTTTGAGATAATTCTCTCTAGATCATATTGGCAAGTGAACAGAAGAAGGAACAAAAGTATGACTGGTTAGGGAAAAAAGAATGAGCAAACAATAAAAAATAAACAGGAATAATGCCAAATGTTAAACATTTGCACTGTCTCAATCAAGTTGGAATAAAAACAAAAGAAAATAAAAACAAAAACAAAACCACTTGGCCTGGCAATTAGCACAGGCTGATAAATTTGTCCTTAACTTAGTGGAAAGGGAGACATAGTTGAACATTTCCAAGAAGGGGAGTGATAGCATCAGAGATTCCTTGACAGAATCTAGAACCAAAATGAGGGATGGATTAGAGCTGGGGAGGAAGACGTAGTTGAAAAAGAAGTAAGTAATCCTATTCTATTTAACACCTCCTTCAGTTCCGTTCTAACTGAACGGAACTGAAGGAGGTGTTAAATAGAATAGGACTGAACAGCAAATGTTGAATTTACTGATACATCGGCTATGTACACTGAAGACAGAATCACACACAGAATTACTGCAACAACCTTTGGAATAATTTACTAGTGAGACTTAGCATTACTGATATTCAACCATAAGGGATTCCTGGATAGAAAATCTATGATCACATCATAATTTAACTATCTCAATCACTTCAGTTTAAAAGAAATCAAAGAGGATGTCCAGCAGAGTCTCTGGATTTCTTTATTCTAGCAATTGAAGCAACAAGGGGTCTGGTTTTCTGAACATTATTGAGTAGAAATGTTTATTTCTGCAAATCTTGCCTTTGTTTTCAAAATTAAAAGTGTATTGGTTCCCCTCTAACTCACTAAGTGCTTTTATTCCATGGCTCCCATTTGAACAACAGAAAAACCTTCAACAAGACAATTTCCATCACAACTGGGATCAATCTGAAATCTAAACTTAATGTAAAAAAATAATTTACTTCCTGCTTTTCAACTTCCTTTTCCTAGACACCAAGGAATAATTCTATTAAAAATGTAATTAGCTGTGATCATCATGCATATCCAATTCAGCAAGTGTTTATTTAAAACCTTCTTTGGGCACACTGCTTTTTGAAAAGCTTTGCAATTCCAAATGCATTTGAATGTGTTTGGCAAAGGGGTCACTTCTGGACATTGCTGCCCGTTTATATCTCTACATTATATACTCTTACATGCCTTTATCCCAAATTCTATTGAAGCCAACCCTCTGACACCCTTTTCAGCTTAGGGTACTCTTATCACACAAATACAGGAAGGTAGATTTATGATGTTTCAAATTCCTCCAGTTGTTATGAAATGGTGAGCTTCTTCATTAATGATATTTTTGAAAACTTTTGAAAATCTCAAAGGATAAAATAAAAACCCTATTCCCACCTCATACACACAAAAATTGATCATCTGTTGACATTCTAAGTTTTTGTGTTTTCTAAAGAAATAAGTCAAGTTAACGTCTCCTTAGTCTCCTATCCTCTGACCCCATTTTCTTGCTCTGTCTCAGGAGCAATTCCAGCATTTTGCTATTCAACTTTCCAATCCATTATAATACTTTGATACATATATACACCTTCCCTGGTGGCTCAATGGCAAAGAGCCGGCCACTCAGCGGCAAAGTGGCCTGCCAATGCAGGAGACACAAGAGATGTGGGTTCAATCCCTCAGTTGGGAAGATCTCAATATAGTTAGGAGAAAGAAATGGCAACCCACTCCAGAATTCCTGCCTAGGAAATCCCATAGACAGAGGAGCCTGATGGACTACAGTTCATGAGGTCACCAAAGAGTCATATATGACTTAGTGACTAAGCAATGACAACAACATCCGTAAATAATACATACTGCTCTTTTGTGTTGCTTTTCACATTTAAATAAATTACATCATAAAATCATATTGTTCTGTAGTATTTCCACTTAGCATTATATTTTTGAGATCTATCAATATATAACCTCTTTGATTGTGTCCACTCTTTTTTACCACTGGATTGTGTTGCATTGTGTAAGCAAACACAATTGTATTTTTCTATTTGGATATTTCATTGTTTTTTTTTTTTTTTTTCATGTGGGCTGTTTCCAATATTTTACTTTCATAAACAATGCTGAATGAGAAGTAGCTTTGAGCAAGCAGGTCTGCTTATGCAGTTAGAGAGTTATCTCTTTGGGGCTTAGAAATGAAATGTGTGTGCACTGTTAGTTTTTTGGGAAACTGCCAAATTGCTCTCCAAAGTGGCTATATTATTTATACCCCTCTGATTATTTCAGTCTTTTTAATTTTTACCAATCTGGTGGTGAAAATTGTGACTAATTGTTGTTTCCATTTGCATCCTCAAGATTACAAGCAAGGAAGGCCGAGGGAAATTCTCTGGGCTGTGACACATGGGGCGGAGGTGGATGCTGGCCTTGGCTACACGAGGTGACAGCGCCGTCAGCAGCCTTGCCTTGTAGGGACTTATATTATGGTAGGGCTACAAGCCACCACTTACAAGGCTCAGAGAAAGGCCTGAGTAAGGTCATCAACTCCCCGCAAAAGGCCTGCAATACACCATGCTTAGCAAGCCTTCCAGTGTTGCACAATAAGACAAAGCAAAATGCTCCTTGCTTCCTATGTAACATGGTAAAGAGCAGCCTAAATGTGACAGAATGTTTATCCGAGAGTCACATTTTTAAAAGTAGAAACACTTCAAAGCAGTAAGGCCCACTGAGCGCCCCACTGAATGGGTGAGGTTTATAATTAGGGGTCTTATCACTTTCTTTCTTGAGTTCTCCTCTTCCATTTTTCTATCCTCCTGAAAGCTCCTGAGTCCTCCTCCGACCTTAGTCTAGCAATTCATGGCAAAGTAATAAAGCACAAACTGGAAATCAGAAAATGTCAACTCTGGGCCCAGCATTGTTGATAAGTTAACACAACACTTTGGGCAAATCATTTTTCTGCTGAGTCTTATCTTTCTTTTGGGATGATAAAGTGATGCCAAAGGCCATAATCTAGGATTTAAAGCCTCTCACTTTCTAGCTTTCCCTTCAGAGGAACCAGAGATCAAATTGCCAACATCCATTGGATCATCGAAAAATGAGAGAGTTCCAGAAAAACATCTACTTCTGCTTTATTGACTATGCCAAACCCTTTGACTGTATGGATCACAACAAACTGTGGAAAATTCTTAAAGAGATGGGAATACCAGACCACCTGAACTGCCTCTTGAGAAATCTGTATGCAGGTCAGGAAGCAACAGTTAGAACTGGACATGGAACAACAGACTAGTTCCAAATCGGGAAAGGAGTACATCAAAGCTGTATATTGCCACCCTGCTTATTTAACTTACATGCAGAGTACATCATGAGAAATGCTGGACTGGATGAAACACAAGCTGGACTCAAGCTTGCAGAGACAAATATCAATAACCTCAGATACACAGATGACACAGCCTTTATGGCAGAAAGCAAAGAAGAACTAAAGAGCTTCTTGATAAAAGTGAAAGAGAAGAGTGAAAAAGTTGGCTTAAAACTCAACATTCAGAAAACTAAGATCATGGCATCTGGTCCCATCATTTCATGGCAAATAGATGGAGAAACAATAGAAACAGTGACAGCTTTTATTTTCTTGGGCTCCAAAATCACCTCAGATGGTGACTGGAGCCATGAAATTAAAAGACACTTGCTCCTCGAAAGAAAAGTTAGGACAACCTTAGACAGCATATTAAAAAGCAGAGACCTTACTTTGCCAACAAAGGTCTGTCTAGTCAAGGCTGTGGTTTTTCTAGTAGTCATGGATGAATGTGAGAGTTGGACTATAAAGAAAGCTGAGCACCAAAGAATTAATGCTTTTGAACTGAGGTGTTGGAGAAGACACTTGAGAGTCCCTTGGACTGCAAGGAGATCCCACCAGTCCATCCTAAAGGAGATCAGTGCTGAATATTCATTAGAAGCACTGACACTGAAGCTGCAGCTCTAATACTCTGGCCACTCGATGCAAAGAACTGACTCATGAGAAAAGACTCTGATGCTGGGAAAGATTGAAGGTGGGAGGAGAAGGGGACGACAGAGGATGAGATGGTTGGATGGCATCACTGACTCAATGGACATGAGTATGAGTAAACTCCGGGAGTTGGTGATGGACAGGGAGGCCTGGCATGCTGCACTCCATGGAGTCGCAAAGAGTCAGACATCATTGAGTGACTGAACTGAACTGAACTGATCTCCACCCCATCCCTCTGTATCTGTATCTCGGTGTCTCTGTGTCTGTCTCTGTCTCCATGTCTGTCTCTATCTCTGTCCCTCTGTCTCTCTCTCATACAAGCACACATACACCCTACCACTATAGACACTAAGAAATCACTTGTTCCAATTTGCCTGTTTCATTTTATTAGCACATCCACGGGAGGGGGAGGACCCACCAAAGGCAGCAGAGCCAGAACTCCATCCAATTCAGCCAGTGCCCTTTCCCACCCCAAATCTGCTTTCTCCTGTCTTTAGAGCCAGGTTCCCTGCTCCTCTCTTGGTGTCAGTCTATCGACCTCATTGCTGATTCTTTTCTAAGGGAAGGAGGGTGAACTAGAGAAAAACTTCATCCATCCCCTCATCACCCAAAGTAGCTGGTGCTCCATCTGTCATTCATTCTACAAGGAACCAGGCTAGGGGATTTCTACCAAGGGAATTTCACTTGTTATCAGGTTTCCAATGTTACACTTATGTGCCAATCAAACCATTTCCAGAGGTCTCTCTAACCCAGTGAGTCAGAGAGAATACAAAATTCACCCAGGCATTACACAGACAATCCCTGAGAATATGTGTGTGATGTTAGAGCATGAATAGCATAGCAGATAGAATGGTTTCATGATCCCTTATTCTCAGTGTTCATGTCCTTGTAATAATCCTCTCCCTCTGATTGTGGACTGGTTACCTGTGACTTTATTCTAACCAATAGAATGTGGCAAAGATGATGTGATTTAATTCCCAGGATTATATTATTCTGGACAAGACTCTATCTTGCTAAGCAACTTGCTCTACCTTGCTGCCTATGAAGAAGCAAGCTGCTTTAAGTCCTACAGCCACAAGAAAATTAATTATGCCAAAAACCAGCATGAGCATGGAAGCAAGCCTTTTCTCAGTCAAGCCTCCGGATGAGAATGCAGCCCTGGTCGACACCTTGGTCAAAGCCTTGCAGAGGACTCAGCTAAGCCGTGTTCAGACTCCTGACCTAAAAAAGCTATGAGATAATACATATGTGTTGTTTTGATCTGCTTTGTACATTGTTACTTGATACACAGCATGTAAACTAATGTGGGCAGGTATGCTTCATATGGTGTTTTACACATTCAGTATATGGGAGAACTATCTCGAATCTTATGTACAGAAAGAGAAAGGTCTTCATGAAGCCAATTCTTTCAGCTCCATGACAACAATTCAGGTCATGGCCTCTCTCCTCTGCTGAGAGGAGATCAGAACCCTGGATCAGAGTATGAAGTCAGAGTAGCCAATGACAGACAAGCATCAAGGCTTTCCTGTCATCTTCAGCATCTGGACTTCACAGCAGAGGTGAGTGGGAAAAAATCAAAGCAGAGTATTTAAAGGGGCAAAGAACCAAAGCATGGTTCTACCCGTCAAGCTAGAGAGACTCCAATCACTAGTCCCCAGCTACTCTTTCCAATTCTGATACAACTCAACCAAGGTGGGCCATTTAGGGTGAGTCCTTTCTGTAACTAGAATTGACAGAATATTCATTCTGGGCGAATGTGGTCCACTGGAAAAGGGAATGGCAAACCACTTCAGTATTCTTTTCTTGAGAACTCCATCAACAGTATGAAAAGATGAAAATATAGGACACTGAGAGATGAACTCCCCAGGTCAGTAGGTGCCCAGTATGCTACTGGAGATCAGTGGAGAAATAACTCCAGAAAGAATGAAGGGATGGAGCCAAAGCAAAAACAATACCTAGCTGTAGATGTGACTGGTGATAGAAGTAAGGTCGAAGGCTGTAAAGAGCAATATTGCATAGGAACCTGGAATGTCAGGTCCATGAATCAAGGCAAATTGGAAGTGGTCAAACAAGAGATGGCAAGAGTGAACGTCGACATTCTAGGAATCAGCGAACTAAAATGGACTGGAATGGGTGAATTTAACTCAGATGACCATTATATCTACTACTGCGGGCAGGAATCCCTCAGAAGAAATGGAGTAGCCATCATGGTCAACAAAAGAGTCCGAAATGCAGTACTTGGATGCAATCTCAAAAATGACAGAATGATCTCTGTTCGTCTCCAAGGAAAACCATTCAATATCACAGTTATCCAAGTCTATGCCCCAACCAGTAATGCTGAAGAAGCTGAAGTTGAACGGTTTTATGAAGACCTACAAGATCTTTTAGAACTAACACCCAAAAAAGATGTCCTTTTCATTATAGGGGACTGGAATGCTAAAGTAGGAAGTCAAGAAACACCTGGAGTAACAGGCAAATTTGGCCTTGGAATGCGGAATGAAGCAGGGCAAAGACTAATAGAGTTTTGCCAAGAAAATGCACTGGTCATAGCAAACACCCTCTTCCAACAACACAAGAGAAGACTCTACACATGGACATCACGAGATGGTCAACACCAAAATCAGATTGATTATATTCTATGCAGCCAAAGATAGAGAAGCTCAATACAGTCAACAAAAACAAGATCGGGAGCTGACTGTGGCTCAGATCATGAGCTCCTTATTGCCAAATTCAGACTTAAATTGAACAAAGTAGGGAAAATGACTAGACCATTCAGGATGACCTAAATCAAATCCCTTATGATTATACAGTGCAAGTGAGAAATAGATTGAAGGGCCTAGATCTGATAGATAGAGTGCCTGAAGAACTATGGAATGAGGTTCGTGACATTGTACGGGAGACAGGGATCAAGACCATCCCCATGGAAAAGAAATGCAAAAAAGCAAAATGGCTGTCTGGGGAGGCCTTACAAATAGCTGTGAAAAGAAGAGAGGCGAAAAGCAAAGGAGAAAAGGAAAGATATAAGCACCTGAATGCAGAGTTCCAAAGAATAGCAAGAAGAGATAAGAAAGCCTTCTTCAGTGATCAATGCAAAGAAATAGAGGAAAACAACAGAATGGGAAAGACTAGAGATCTCTTCAAGAAAATTAGAGATACCAAGGGAACATTTCATGCAAGGATGGGCTCGATAAAGGACAGAAATGGTATGGACCTAACAGAAGCAGAAGATATTAAGAAGAGGTGGCAAGAATACACAGAAGAACTGTACAAAAAAGATCTTCACGACCCAGATAATCATGATGATGTGATCACTAATCTAGAGCCAGACATCTTGGAATGTGAAGTCAAGTGGGCCTTAGAAAGCATCACTACGAACAAAGCTAGTGGAGGTGATGGAATTCCAGTTGAGCTGTTTCAAATCCTGAAAGATGATGCTGTGAAAGTGCTGCACTCAATCTGCCAGCAAATTTGGAAAACTCAGCAGTGGCCACAGGACTGGAAAAGGTCAGTTTTCATTCCAATTCCAAAGAAAGGCAATGCAAAAGAATGCTCCAATTACCGCACAATTGCACTCATCTCACATGCTAGTAAAGTAATGCTCAAAATCCTCCAAGCCAGGCTTCAGCAATACGTGAACCGTGAACTCCCTGATGTTCAAGCTGGCTTTAGAAAAGGCAGAGGAACCAGAGATCAAATTGCCAACATCCGCTGGATCATGGAAAAAGCAAGAGAGTTCCAGAAAAACATCTACTTCTGCTTTATCGACTATGCCAAAGCCTTTGACTGTGTGGATCACAATAAACTGTGGAAAATTCTGAAAGAGATGGGAATACCAGACCACCTAACCTGCCTCTTGAGAAATCTGTATGCAGGTCAGGAAGCAACAGTTAGGACTGGACATGGAACAACAGACTGGTTCCAAATAGGAAAAGGAGTGCGTCAAGGCTGTATATTGTCACCCTGCTTATTTAACTTATATGCAGAGTACATCATGAGAAACGCTGGACTGGAAGAAACACAAGCTGGAATCAAGATTGCCGGGAGAAATATCAATAACCTCAGATATGCAGATGACACCACCCTTATGGCAGAAAGTGAAGAGGAGCTGAAAAGCCTCTTGATGAAAGTGAAAGAGGAGAGCGAAAAAGTTGGCTTAAAGCTCAACATTCAGAAAACGAAGATCATGGCATCTGGTCCCATCACTTCATGGGAAATAGATGGGGAAACAGTGGAAACAGTGTCAGACTTTATTTTTTGGGGCTCCAAAATCACTGCAGATGGTGACTGCAGCCATGAAATTAAAAGATGCTTACTCCTTGGAAGGAAAGTTATGACCAACCTAGATAGCATATTCAAAAGCAGAGACATTACTATGCCAACAAAGGTCCATCTAGTCAAGGCTATGGTCTTTCCAGGTGATGTGTGGATGTGAGAGTTGGACTGTGAAGAAGGCTGAGCGCCAAAGAATTGATGCTTTTGAACTGTGGTGTTGGAGAAGACTCTTGAGAGTCCCTTGGACTGCAAGGAGATCCAACCAGTCCATTCTAAGAGAGATCAGTCCTGGGTGTTCATTGGAAGGACTGATGCTGAAGCTGAAACTCCAGTACTTTGGCCACCTCATGGGAAAAGTTGACTCATTGGAAAAGAGTCTGATGCTGGTAGGGATTGGGGGCAGGAGGAGAAGGGGACGACCGAGGATGAGATGGCTGGATGGCATCACTGACTCAATGGATGTGAGTCTGAGTGAACTCCGGGAGTTGGTGATGGACAGGGAGGTCTGGCGTGCTGCGATTCATGGGATCACAAAGAGTCGTACATGACTGAGCAACTGAACTGAACTGACACGAGACTTGCATAATCCAGATTCTTTCCCACAGTTCTACACTCCTGTCGTGACCTTCTTTTAGTGCTGGACTTCACCTTGCTTCCTCTTGCCGTGGGGCATTTGCACATGTTGGCTCCTGACACATTATTTCCTTCAATTTTCACATATTTCATTCCTTCTTCAGATCTCAGCTTAGGTGACACTGCCACAGGGAAGCCTGTCCTTAACTTTGTGACTGAGCCTAATGCCTAACGACAGGCCCTCAGGGTATGATAAGCATCACCTCCTGGACATTTGTCACAGGCTAACTGCACTGGCCTCTGTTTGACTATTTGCTCAAGGCCAAACTCCCCCACTAGCCTCTTTCTGAGCCACAAGGACAGAACTAGGACCAGTTTTGACTTTTGGTTGACTTGCCATTATCTTGCCAGCACTGAGCCTTGAACATAGTATGTTTCAATAAAAATTCATTCAATAAAGAGCTGACTAAAACATATCTGTCTAAAACAACTGAGGGGAAAAATGAGCCCTGGCCTGAGAGTCAGGACACCTGGTCGTGAACCAGCTTTCCACTCAATTTCAGCATGACATAGAGTTGGCCATTCCGATGCCTTGTGAGTCTTTATACCCCTGACTCACTGACAGTATCATCAGCACTACTGGTTGCTTGTTACTGACTGTACTTTTTCACTTTGCCTCTTTAAGGAAGCAATAATGGGAAGACCTTTGAAATCCTGCTTCATTTCCTCAGAGCTCCAAAATTCTCAACAAAAAATTCTCAAAAGGAGTACAGGCTGCATGTAAACCAGAGAGTCCATTGGGGTCTGAAGTTAAAAGGTCATATTGTGTGGAATGGTCCTCACAGTCATCTGGGAACAATAACTGAAACATATAAATTACAAAACTGAGATGGCTGGCTGCTGTATCCATGGAAACAGATGTTGGCTTGGCCAAAGTGCTTTATAATGATTATGATTAATCATCCTTGAAATCACTGTTATTTATTGGTGTATAACTGATGGAACCATGTTGGAAGGGCTATATCGTACAGTTTTACAAATTTCTTGTTGCCAGAGTTAGCACTCTGGTCATAAAATAGTAAAATGTTCTTGAAAATATTCTTATTAAATATCAGAACAGGAAAATATAATGGCCATAGTTCTGAATAATAGTCAATAAAAACATTGTGCCAACTCAAGTCACTAATGTTCAAATTATGCTTTCTTCCATGCTTCATATAAACTTAGTGTTAAAAAGCACTTCAATAAGTGACAACATTTCTTTTGCATGTTTTTCCTAAACACTGTTCACAACTCTGCTTTATCTGTGTTTAAGTCAGAACTATTTGTTGTTGTTCAGTCACTCAGTCATGTCTGACTCTTTGCAATCCCAAGGACTGTGGCATACAAGGCTACCCTGTCCATCAGCAAATCCCGGAGCTTGCTCAAACTCATGTCCATTGAGTTGGTGATGCCATCCAACCATCTCATCCTCTGTCATTCCCTTCTCCTTCTGCATTCAATCTTTTCCAGCATTAGAGTCTTTTCTAATTAGTCAGATTTTCATATCAGGTGGCAAAAGTGTTGGAGTTTCAACTTCAACTTCAGTTTCTACCATGAATATTCAGGATTGATTTCCTTTAGGATTGACTGGTTTGATCTCCTTGTAGTCCAAGGGACTCTTAAGAGTCTTCTCCAACACCATAGTTCAAAAGCATCAGTTCTTTGGTGCTCAGCCTTCTTCTCACATAAATTTGGAAAAAAATATGGTTCATTTATTGTTGCCCCTTACTTTAGCCAATCTTCCTTGTCACTAATATTTTTCCACCTTTATTTTCTGTTCAGATAAACTGAAGTTTGTACCTCCACCACTTAAGTGTGATTTACTTTAATCTGGTCACATGCATGATTGAAGCATGACCAGAGTATGGAAACAGTCCTCATGTAAACTCTTTCAGCTGGAGATAGGGGCCACTTTATGGAAACAGGGGGCAATTGGTTCTTTCAGAGCCATCTTAGCTTCCTTCTATCCTCCCATCACTGCCCATCCCCACCCTGATATATAAGTCAACAGGCACCTAACAAAACATACACAACCTTACTCTTCCTCACGTGAGACAGAGAAATACCAAGGGATGTGGCAACAGCCCACCGTGAGCTTGGGTGTATTCCTAATGCATGTTTTCCCAGAACAGATCCAACTCCTCAGATACATATGGCATTGTTTTCAGTGGAAACAGAAACAGAGGGCTGAGAGAGAGGCCAGAGCCTCAGGTGCTGTTGATACAAGTCTTTCCTAAGCACATCCACAAAGCTACTACCGTATCATTCTTGATCTAGTGCCACAAATAAACAGCAACCCCTGGGCCCTGGGCTATGTTCTCTGAACAGCACTGGGATTGTTCTGCACAATGCTCTGATTGTCTGTGGGGCAGGGCAGTTGGAGAGCAATGGAGTGGGTGCTGAAAGTATGCTCCAGCAGCCATGCTAGGAGATACTCCGAGCACCAGGCATGTTAGCCACTGTCGATGTGCAGAAAGGCCCTGAGATGTGAGTCACAGTCACCTCAAACTTCCTGTCCTGCTCTATCCTATAGACCTAGAAAATGACCTAGAATGTTTTGTGCACCTGGAAAGGACAAGGCAAATGTGGTAAACAGGAAATTAATGAACAAACAATGCAAAAAATATTTGAAAGGAAGCAATATTTATAACTATTCTCCAGCAATTTGACTGGAGAGTCTTTATCTAATACATCACAGAAGGGCAAACATGAAGCTCATATACTATTTAAATGGGCACAAGAGCAGGGCTGCCCCAGAGGCTTGTGGAACTTCTGTATCTTCAATCCAGAGAACCAAGAGCTACATCAAAAGTTTCCAACACTCTGCACATTCCAGAATGGAGAATTACCATTCTTTATTTTTAAATTGCCTCTGAAAGACTCCATGATCTATTTTAAAATATATTCCATAGATTATTATAAAATGTAATACAGAGAAGCAACTATTTGTTATGATCTATCCCAGTGTTCTTTACCTGGGGATTATTTTGCTCACTGGGACACTTGTTGCAATGTCGAGAGACATGTTTTATTGTCACACCTGGTGAGGAAGGCAGGAGCTACTGATGGTTAGTGGGTAGAGGTCAGGGATGCTACCAAACCCCTCTACAAGGCACAGGACACTGCCACATAACAAAAAACTATCTAGCCTAAAATGTCAATAGTGCCAAGTTTGAAAAACCCTTATCTAGACAAATAGCCAGTATGACTAAATTATTCCTCTCTGAAAGATTCATCATTTGAATAATTGGACTAATCATTAAAGGCATCTCTGTATAGAATGCCTTGGTTTCAGACCACTGCATTAATTTCACTGAAGGATAATATTGGTAAGTATTCAAGCAAAATTAACAATTTCAAACTGCCTACCATGCAGGCACACTCTGCCTTTACTGCTACTGCTGCTAAGTCGCTTCAGTCGTGTCCGACTCTGTGCGACCCCACAGACGGCAGCCCATTGGGCTCCACCATCCCTGGGATTCTCCAGGCAAGAACACTGGAGTGGGTTGCCATTTCCTTCTCCAATGCATGAAAGTGAAAAGTGAAAGTGAAGTCTCTCAGTCGTGTCTGACTCAGCGACCCCATGGACTGCAGCCCACCAGGCTCCCCCGTCCATGGGATTCTCCAGGCAAGAGTACTGGAGTGGGGTGCCATTGCCTAAGGGGTACTATTTGAGAGGCGAGTAGTCACAAGCCTGTAAAACACTAAGTAGATGTTGTAGAGAAGGAAGTAATCCATTTGACTTGGGCATCAGGAAAAATTTAATATAAGATGACTTTGAACTCTCAAGCAAATTGTGCCTTACTTTCTAATGCTATAACTTGGCCATAGCTTTGAACTCTTGATTTAAATTATACCAGGCACTCTTCTAAATACATTCATTATTTCCTCATATTCTCAAACAAATCCTATGAAGTAGGAATTACTATTCTCATCTAACAGATGAGATAGCATTCTAGTAGGGATTTGACCATCTCCAGAGTGAGTGTGCATCACTGCAGAGCCATGCAGTCTCTTAGGAATGGGGCTAAGTGATCTGGACCAGAGATATCACCTCCCAATCACTGTCCCCTGACCTCTGCAGGGTGGGGTTCCTGGTCTTTAAGGTCCTCACAGCACCAGCATTCATTATTCTATCACCAACAGGACAATTATTTCACAAAACAATCATTCTGGGGTAGGCTCCAAACTATGGAGGGAAAACAGGTCTTCAAGTAATCATAGAATGGCAACATTTGAATAGCTATCAGTATATTAACTCTAAAAGGAATTTTACCTTAGTCTATATTCCCCAAATGGGTTAAAAATTAAGTCCCTGCCATTGCCTCCCCAAGTTCAAATCAATTTTATCCTCATTGAGGCTCAAATCCACTGCTCTGTGACAACCTAGAGGGGTAGGATGGGGTGGGAGGTGGGAGGGAGGTTCAAGAGGGAGGGGACATGCTGGCCAATGGCTGATTCATGTTGATGTATACCAGGAACCAGCACAATACTGTAAAGCAATTATCCTTCAATTATAAGTAAATACATTTTTTTTAATGACCTATTAAAAATAATTTCATCCTGATTGTACAAATATAGTCTAAATCTTGCATTTCATTTATTCACTCATTCAACAAATATGTACTGATCATCTATCACATTCTGGTAAATGGGTTGAATACCTGGGATTTACCAGTAATCAACTAGACACAAATTCCTTAACCTCGTGGAACTAATCAATGAAAATGAAGCTTTGATATTAGAAGATTCCTAGGGAAAGAAAGTAGGCATAATGTTTCTTGTCTGTATTTAAATTATTGCCATCATTATTCAACTGAATTTCCAATTTACACTTAATCTTACCATAAAATGTTTAGTGTTTTCCCATGTTGTTTCTCAAATAGATGTAGGCAGGATCTCTGGAAGGGATAATTAATGAAAAATGTCATCACCTAACTCTTTCTGAAATATTTAAATAATAAAGGAAGAAGTATTAAGCTAAAAGATACCAATACAATTTTCTTATCTCAATGTGCTTTATTTTCTGAGTGCTTCTAGGTTTCTTTCCAGTGTATAGCAACTGAAATATTTCCACAAATTTACTTCTGAAATAAAATATATCAGGCTGAGAGATTTTAAGAGCAATTTCATTTTTATATCATGCATCTCTTTTCCATATTCTAGTTTAGAGGGCTCAGTTGAGCAGCTTTGCCACATCATTTTTACTGTAATAATGAAGATTTTTATCAGATCCCTTGACAAAACCATTCACTTTACCTTTGTATGTCTGTTCATGTTGCTCCCTACATCTGAAAACCCCCATTTTGTCTTCATTAACCAATCTGCAACCATCCTTCATAACCTTATTTGAGATTGTCCTGCTTATGTATATGTGCTTATTTTCATATTTTCTTCTATTTTTGAAAAGATTTGAAACAGCCTATAAAATGACACACAGGAGATGTAATAGCAACAGTTAAAAGTAAGGCAAGAGAAGAAAGTAAAACCAGAGAGGAGATGAAGCACAGCAAGGAATGAGCTTAAAAATGCATATCACCACATCTTGCACATGTGCAATAGGTAAACATAAATCTAGCCCTAGATTTTCTGACAGCCAACATGAAAAGAGAAGCCTCATCAGTCACTCAATTCACGATGTCCATGCCAAATTTTCCAACAAAGTTTAATTGTTCTTGGTGCTCAAAACAGTCAGAAACTTTCCCTGGGATCTTCAAAATAGGTGGTGTAATTAGCAATCATTATAACTTTATTACCATTCATACAACAAGATACACAGGACTGCTTATTAAAATGAGTTTTGACGCAAGCCAGTGGTACATGCACAGACACAGAGAAAAGGTGCCCTTCTGAGAGGTAGAAAGAGAAGGCAGGGATGACGGACACAACAAAAGACTGTTCCAGACTCACTGATCAATTTTGACTCAGGAATTTAATTTAGAGTTTCAGGAGGTGGATGAACTTGGCAATCCTCTCTAAATATTGTTCCTCCCAGCTTTTGATTAATGTTGTGTGGTGACAGCAAATGCATTGAGAGAGGCATTCTGTGTGCCATTGAGTCATCCTCTGGTATCCAAGCAGAGCCCAGAGCTGGGGCTAGAGTTCGTATCCTTTACAGAAGGTGAGGACTCTGCAAACTTGCCATCAAGACAAATGTCTGATGCACAGCCAGGCCACCTGCCCCCCAAAAAAGTCAGCAGAGGAAGTACTAGCAAGGCAGGCCAGGATGATTCCCAGAAAAGTCTTCTGAACCTATTGTAGATCCAGATGAACAGGTAGATGAGGTCCCAGTTCTATTCCATTTAGCATGGACAAAATAGCACTAGTCTGAATTAGCTGAAGATAACCAGACTCCCATTTCAGGCAAAATAAAACACCCACAAAACCCTGAAAGCCTTTTTAGCTTTGAGCAGACTACTTCTGTGTGTTCCATGACAAACCATTATGAAATGCACATCTAGGAAATAGCAACAAGTTGTAGGGGGTTGTTATTTATTTATAAGTCAGCTAAAAGATAAGACTATCCAGCAAAGACAATAACTTGTTTGGAAAGAGAAAAAAAAAAAAGAAAGGGCCAAGTGGCCATTCTTTTGGACAATAATTGGCCAGTGGGGTCAGAGGCTTGTTCAGGCCACGCCTTATTTGAAATAATAGAGCTTTAATATTCCTGTAAGAGTGTTTGCTTGTTTTCTCTATAGCCAGGAGAGAGAGGGGTTGAAGTCAGCCTAACCAGATCATTATGAGCCAAGTTTTAAAGACGGAAAAGCTAAATACAATCCTTTATAATCCCAAAAGCTATCGTCTGCCATGTTGAAAGACTGTTCCCATGGGCTCTGATCTGAGCAGAACCATAATAGGGGCAGTTTTATAAAATTGTTCTTGGTACTCAGAGCAGTCAGAAACTTTCCCTGGGATCTTCAAAACAGGTGGTGTAATTAGCAATCATTATAACTTTTTTACCATTCATACAACAAGATACCCAGGACTGCTTATTAAAATGAGTCTTGACACAGGCTAGTGGTACATGCACAGACACAATACAGAGGGGCTCTATCTGCACTGAGCTATTCAAACAGCCAAGTCTTATATACAAGGATAAACATCAAGGGATTTTCAACAAGCATGCCAACAATTCAGTATCTCTAACATACCTATTTATCTAGGAGAAAATGAAGAGGTTAGCGGTGGTCTTTAAAGGAATAAACTTTGCTTAATGTTTACTGTTGCACATGTAAAGCATTAGTCTATGAAAACTAAACTCTTATTTTGATAATAAAATACCTGGCATACAGTTTAGGGCTATTGTCCAATAAAGGATAGCTGTAACTTATTAAGCAATGACAGATTTTATTTTCTTGGGCTCCAAAAATCACTGTAGATGGTGACAGCAGCCATGAAATTAAAAGATGCTTGCTCCTGGAAAAGAAAGCTATGACAAACCTAGAAAGCATATTAAAAAGCAGAGACATCACTTTGCCAGCAAAGGTCTACAGAGTCAAATCTATGGTTTTTCCAGTAGTCACATACAGATGTGAGAGTTGGACCATAAAGAAGGTTGAATGCTGAAGAATTGATGCTTTCAAACTGTTGTACTAGAGAAGACCCTGAGAGTCTCCTGAATTGCAAGATCAAACCAGTCAATCCTAAAGGAAATCAGCCCTAAATATTCATTTGAAGGATTGTTGCTGAATACTTTGGCCACCTGATGTGAAGAGCCAACTCACTGGAAAATCCCCTGATGCTGGGAAAGACTGAAGGCAAAAGGAGAAGGAGATGGCAGAGGATGAAAAGGTTAGATACCATCACTGACTCAATGGACATGAATTTGAGCAAACTCTGGGAGATAGTGGAGGACAGAGGAGCCTTGTGCGCTCAGGTCTACAGGGTTGCAGAGAATCAGATATGACTTAGTGACTGAACAATAACAAAACATAATTTAGGATAGGAAATACAATCCTCTTAGAGTACAAAATAAACTATACTATTCATCCAATCAAGTGAAGTTGTACCTATAACATAAATAATGGTGGAAAACTTGAGGAGAAAGGTCCTAGAATATCTTTGGAGGAAAAAAACTACTTCCCTAGAATCTCAGTTCAGTTCAGTTCAGTCACTCTTAACTATCCATTATTTAATACAGTAGCCTAACTCAGATTCTGATGTACACTGTTTTTAAAGTAGTGATAAAATTTGAAATAAGTTTTCAACTGTATGAAGTTCTAATCTGTCATGTGAGATTTTTAGTGCATGTGATAGCTCATTAATCTCCCTGTGGAGGTTTTAAGTTGTTCTACTCTCTATATGCAGAAAATGGATCCCCTCTTGAGAGTTTAAATAGTTCTCAACTAATAGGATGCCACATCAAATATCTGAAAACCACTTTCAACCTGCTCCCTAGACCTGCCATAACAAAGTAAATTAGCTACCTCAGTAATGTCCCCATCTGCAAATAAGGTCATATTCTGAGATACTGGGGGTTACAACTTCAACACATCTTTTCAAGGGAACAAAATTCAACCCACTATACAGTCCTAACTTATTCTAACTTATACAGTCCTGAACTTATTCTACAGAATTGAAGGCTCTTTAGAACTGGCAGCTTTAAGCAGTAATGAGGATACCTTGCCCATCCAACTGTAAGTGACCTTGTACCTAAAGAAGTGACCTTTCTATTCCTCATCATGAGAAAGGGACAGCTCTCTTCTTATTTGAGAAGCCACATCGCCTAAGCCATGGAGTGTGTCTTTCCATTGTTCTCCACTGATGAGAGGCTGCACAGAGCCCGGGGCCCCGTCGCCTGGGTTCAAACTCCAGCACCACCACATCTAGCTGTGGGACCTTAGACAAGTCTTTTACTATCTCTGGTCTGCAGTTAACTAGCCTGCAAAATGGAGATAATAATAGAACTTCCTCATGCAGATGTTTTGAGATTCAAAGGAGCTGAACAGGGCCAAGCACCCAAGGAGCACTATTTTAATGTTGGATATTTTAAGCTGTTTCAAAGTTAAATATTCTAAGTAAATGTATTATTGTTCAATATGAGGAATAAAATGTTCACATCTCAATAGAAAACTATCAAGGAAGCTAGGTTTCCCACAAGAACCCCCTTTATGACCCTCATTCCATATTCTCTCTACCTAGTTGTAATTTCTTTTATTTTTAATGTTTTTCCTCCATTAATAATCATGTACCAAGAAGCTTCTCAGTCTAGTTTTGGCTCCACTTTGATCTCTCTGTCATGTCGCTCGATTTCGCAAATGTATCAATAATAGAAGGCAATTGCTTCTTGGATAACGTCTTCATCTCTGGACAACTGACCTCCTCCAGGTAACTATAGACAAGTTCCATGTTTTCCATTTCTTCTACATCCTATAAAACTCAGAACAATATAAAGAACATAAGCAGGTGCTGGATAAATCCCAAATGGTTGAAAGGTAAATACAAAGTAAACCAAGACACTAAGAAGAGGATCCTTTATTGCAGATGAGCTTGCATATCCAAGGATCATTGCTGTGAACCATTTTTGTTCACAAATGCTTAGAAAACTCCAGCAAAGGCATAGAGTACAAAACCTAAGAAGAGATTACAGCTGGGAAGAATTGGCTTCAGGCCTAACATTGCTTTATCATGGTTCTGGCAGGTAATCAATAGGAAATTCTCTTGCATAGACATAAATCATAATTGAGTTTTCATCAGTCTTGTGCCAAGTCTGTGCCTGTATGAAATCCAGGATCTCAGTGCCAAGGTGCCTTATCAGTCCATATGCAAATATGCCTTTTGATGAAATCAAAGAATAGCAGAATTCAGCGGAGACTGCACCGCGTGCTGCCAAAGTCAGGTAGACATTTAACTCTTCATATTGGCCAGTGACTAAAAACTGCCTGTGAAGGGGGAGGCATTTCTCATGCAAGCTGCTCTTTAAATGCTCAAGGGTATTCAGAAATGGAAAAAAAAAAACAACTCACAAAGTTTATTCCCCCTAAGAGAGTATTCAAAAAAATCTCTTACCAAAATCCCTAAAAACTTTATCAAAATTTATTAAAAGACCATTAACTAATACTAAAAATAAGTTCTATATACAGTTTTCTCAAGACAAAAATGGAACAAAAAAAATAGTATTAGCAACTATCTCCTCTAAATGTCAAAAAGAGGACAAAATTTCCAGACTTTCACCCCTCTCTCAAAGATAAGACATCTAAAACTCAAGATGGTTTAAAATGAAAAGGTTTAAATCTATGTTCATTTATTTTAAGAACTGATGGCTAGATTAAATCAAGCTTATAGATTTATAACAATCTGAATTTTTAAAATTCTTTCAAACACCTTCAAACATACCCTTTTTTTGTTTAGCTCAACCACCAGAACTTTTTTTTTAAGACATTGAGGACTAACTATCCGAGATAATATTTTACCTAGATATTTGCTCAACAATTCAAACTGCTTCCCATTGCTTACAACATACACACAGAGAAAGAGATTTTCTAGACCAGCACTTCAGTACAGTAGCCACTATCCATATGTAGCTATATAAATTTAAATCATTCAAACATAATTAATTGTTCCCATGGGCTCTGATCTGAGCAGAACCATAATAGGGGCAGTTTTATAAAATTGTTCTTGGTACTCAGAGCAGTCAGAAACTTTCCCTGGGATCTTCAAAACAGGTGGTGTAATTAGCAATCATTATAACTTTTTTACCATTCATACAACAAGATACCCAGGACTGCTTATTAAAATGAGTCTTGACACAGGCTAGTGGTACATGCACAGACACAATACAGAGGGGCTCTATCTGCACTGAGCTATTCAAACAGCCAAGTCTTATATACAAGGATAAACATCAAGGGATTTTCAACAAGCATGCCAACAATTCAGTATCTCTAACATACCTATTTATCTAGGAGAAAATGAAGAGGTTAGCGGTGGTCTTTAAAGGAATAAACTTTGCTTAATGTTTACTGTTGCACATGTAAAGCATTAGTCTATGAAAACTAAACTCTTATTTTGATAATAAAATACCTGGCATACAGTTTAGGGCTATTGTCCAATAAAGGATAGCTGTAACTTATTAAGCAATGACAGATTTTATTTTCTTGGGCTCCAAAAATCACTGTAGATGGTGACAGCAGCCATGAAATTAAAAGATGCTTGCTCCTGGAAAAGAAAGCTATGACAAACCTAGAAAGCATATTAAAAAGCAGAGACATCACTTTGCCAGCAAAGGTCTACAGAGTCAAATCTATGGTTTTTCCAGTAGTCACATACAGATGTGAGAGTTGGACCATAAAGAAGGTTGAATGCTGAAGAATTGATGCTTTCAAACTGTTGTACTAGAGAAGACCCTGAGAGTCTCCTGAATTGCAAGATCAAACCAGTCAATCCTAAAGGAAATCAGCCCTAAATATTCATTTGAAGGATTGTTGCTGAATACTTTGGCCACCTGATGTGAAGAGCCAACTCACTGGAAAATCCCCTGATGCTGGGAAAGACTGAAGGCAAAAGGAGAAGGAGATGGCAGAGGATGAAAAGGTTAGATACCATCACTGACTCAATGGACATGAATTTGAGCAAACTCTGGGAGATAGTGGAGGACAGAGGAGCCTTGTGCGCTCAGGTCTACAGGGTTGCAGAGAATCAGATATGACTTAGTGACTGAACAATAACAAAACATAATTTAGGATAGGAAATACAATCCTCTTAGAGTACAAAATAAACTATACTATTCATCCAATCAAGTGAAGTTGTACCTATAACATAAATAATGGTGGAAAACTTGAGGAGAAAGGTCCTAGAATATCTTTGGAGGAAAAAAACTACTTCCCTAGAATCTCAGTTCAGTTCAGTTCAGTCACTCTTAACTATCCATTATTTAATACAGTAGCCTAACTCAGATTCTGATGTACACTGTTTTTAAAGTAGTGATAAAATTTGAAATAAGTTTTCAACTGTATGAAGTTCTAATCTGTCATGTGAGATTTTTAGTGCATGTGATAGCTCATTAATCTCCCTGTGGAGGTTTTAAGTTGTTCTACTCTCTATATGCAGAAAATGGATCCCCTCTTGAGAGTTTAAATAGTTCTCAACTAATAGGATGCCACATCAAATATCTGAAAACCACTTTCAACCTGCTCCCTAGACCTGCCATAACAAAGTAAATTAGCTACCTCAGTAATGTCCCCATCTGCAAATAAGGTCATATTCTGAGATACTGGGGGTTACAACTTCAACACATCTTTTCAAGGGAACAAAATTCAACCCACTATACAGTCCTAACTTATTCTAACTTATACAGTCCTGAACTTATTCTACAGAATTGAAGGCTCTTTAGAACTGGCAGCTTTAAGCAGTAATGAGGATACCTTGCCCATCCAACTGTAAGTGACCTTGTACCTAAAGAAGTGACCTTTCTATTCCTCATCATGAGAAAGGGACAGCTCTCTTCTTATTTGAGAAGCCACATCGCCTAAGCCATGGAGTGTGTCTTTCCATTGTTCTCCACTGATGAGAGGCTGCACAGAGCCCGGGGCCCCGTCGCCTGGGTTCAAACTCCAGCACCACCACATCTAGCTGTGGGACCTTAGACAAGTCTTTTACTATCTCTGGTCTGCAGTTAACTAGCCTGCAAAATGGAGATAATAATAGAACTTCCTCATGCAGATGTTTTGAGATTCAAAGGAGCTGAACAGGGCCAAGCACCCAAGGAGCACTATTTTAATGTTGGATATTTTAAGCTGTTTCAAAGTTAAATATTCTAAGTAAATGTATTATTGTTCAATATGAGGAATAAAATGTTCACATCTCAATAGAAAACTATCAAGGAAGCTAGGTTTCCCACAAGAACCCCCTTTATGACCCTCATTCCATATTCTCTCTACCTAGTTGTAATTTCTTTTATTTTTAATGTTTTTCCTCCATTAATAATCATGTACCAAGAAGCTTCTCAGTCTAGTTTTGGCTCCACTTTGATCTCTCTGTCATGTCGCTCGATTTCGCAAATGTATCAATAATAGAAGGCAATTGCTTCTTGGATAACGTCTTCATCTCTGGACAACTGACCTCCTCCAGGTAACTATAGACAAGTTCCATGTTTTCCATTTCTTCTACATCCTATAAAACTCAGAACAATATAAAGAACATAAGCAGGTGCTGGATAAATCCCAAATGGTTGAAAGGTAAATACAAAGTAAACCAAGACACTAAGAAGAGGATCCTTTATTGCAGATGAGCTTGCATATCCAAGGATCATTGCTGTGAACCATTTTTGTTCACAAATGCTTAGAAAACTCCAGCAAAGGCATAGAGTACAAAACCTAAGAAGAGATTACAGCTGGGAAGAATTGGCTTCAGGCCTAACATTGCTTTATCATGGTTCTGGCAGGTAATCAATAGGAAATTCTCTTGCATAGACATAAATCATAATTGAGTTTTCATCAGTCTTGTGCCAAGTCTGTGCCTGTATGAAATCCAGGATCTCAGTGCCAAGGTGCCTTATCAGTCCATATGCAAATATGCCTTTTGATGAAATCAAAGAATAGCAGAATTCAGCGGAGACTGCACCGCGTGCTGCCAAAGTCAGGTAGACATTTAACTCTTCATATTGGCCAGTGACTAAAAACTGCCTGTGAAGGGGGAGGCATTTCTCATGCAAGCTGCTCTTTAAATGCTCAAGGGTATTCAGAAATGGAAAAAAAAAAACAACTCACAAAGTTTATTCCCCCTAAGAGAGTATTCAAAAAAATCTCTTACCAAAATCCCTAAAAACTTTATCAAAATTTATTAAAAGACCATTAACTAATACTAAAAATAAGTTCTATATACAGTTTTCTCAAGACAAAAATGGAACAAAAAAAATAGTATTAGCAACTATCTCCTCTAAATGTCAAAAAGAGGACAAAATTTCCAGACTTTCACCCCTCTCTCAAAGATAAGACATCTAAAACTCAAGATGGTTTAAAATGAAAAGGTTTAAATCTATGTTCATTTATTTTAAGAACTGATGGCTAGATTAAATCAAGCTTAGAGATTTATAACAATCTGAATTTTTAAAATTCTTTCAAACACCTTCAAACATACCCTTTTTTTGTTTAGCTCAACCACCAGAACTTTTTTTTTAAGACATTGAGGACTAACTATCCGAGATAATATTTTACCTAGATATTTGCTCAACAATTCAAACTGCTTCCCATTGCTTACAACATACACACAGAGAAAGAGATTTTCTAGACCAGCACTTCAGTACAGTAGCCACTATCCATATGTAGCTATATAAATTTAAATCATTCAAACATAATTAAAATTCAGTTCTGCGCTCATACTGGCTATATTTCAAGAGCTGAATACCACATGTGCCTAGCAGCTACAGTATCCTATGACATAAGTATAGAACATTTCTATCATCACAGAAAGTTCCATTGGACAGTGCTGCAAGTCTGTACCATACTTCTTACATCCAGAAAGATCTACCCTTTGAATCATGACAGAGGGAAAGGCCCCTTTTCTCTCTGGATTCTGCAGAGAATCCATATCTCACTACAGCCACATCTGTTATGAAGAGTGTCCAAAGAAAGGGCCACTATTTCCTACCCTGAGCCCACATGCATATGGGAAGAACTAAAAGGCCTCTCCTCCCAGCATGAGAGAGGAGAAGCCTATCAAATTTGCTCTGGGGAAATACAGATGCAGGATGTCAGCAAGATGGCAGAGTAGGAGATTCAAGCCCTCATACTCTCACAGAAACATTAATTTTAGTAACCGTTCATGGACAGGAATACCCTTGTGGGAACCTAGAAGTCCAGTGGAGAATTTAGAGCACTGCCTTTGAGGATAAAATAAACAAACAAACTAGGATAGAGGCACTGAAGAATAGAAGAGTTTCCCTTTCCCTTTGTCAACCTTCCTCCACAGCTGCCCAGCTCAATGCCAGGAGAGACCCCTCAACCCACGATTTTACCCACAAGGAAAAGTAAGAGCAGAATGAGCACCCAGCTTCCCCAGCCTAGTGGGACATAGGCCCCAAAGCCCACTTCTGCCTTACCCTATCCAGAGCATTGAGGGGATCAGCCCGGCCGAATGGTCTTGGGAGGAGTGGGAGCACGGCAAAAGGGCTGGGGTCGCAGAAACCACTGTGCAGATCTCAAAAACTGACCACAGACCCTAGAGGCCGGCCCCCAAACCCATCAGATACCTCACTGGCAACCACTCCCCAAACTGGATGGCATGTGGCCCAGCACGCTACTTGTATTCTCACAAAAGAGTGCACGTGAGCCTCAACAGACAATGTATAGGAACTTCTGCATAGGGCATTACAAGCCCTTGCAGATAGCACACGGATATCCCAGGCTGGCTTGACGTTACAGGACTGGGAGAAGGTGTAC
This sequence comes from Cephalophus harveyi, assembly GCA_006410635.1. Taxonomy (NCBI): domain Eukaryota; kingdom Metazoa; phylum Chordata; class Mammalia; order Artiodactyla; family Bovidae; genus Cephalophus; species Cephalophus harveyi. The sequence continues at coordinate 160,086 of SJYT01059923.1, read as the reverse complement.
AACCCTGAATACTCTTCAGAGCATAGACCTGAGGTAAATAACAAAACCAACCCACAACATGAGAAAAAAATATTTGTTAAATCATATGCAGTGTATGTGCTGGAGAAGACGCTTGAGATCAAAGAGATCAAACCAGTCAACCCTAAAGGAAATCAAACCTTAATACTCACTGGAAGGATTGATGATGAGGCTGAAAATCCACTACCTTGGCCACCTGATGCGAGGAGTCAACTCATTGGAGAAAATCCTGACCTGAGGCAAGATTGAGGACAAAAGAAGAGGGCAACAGAGAATGAGATGGTTGGATGGCATCACCAAATCAATGGACATAAGTTTGAGAAAACTTGAGAGACAATGAAGGACAGGGAAGCCTAGTGTGCTGTGGTCCATGAGATTGCAGAGTCTGACACATGATTGCAGAGTTTGACCCATGGCAGAGTACACTTGCTTCTGAGTGAGAGGCATTCCCCTGGTACAGACCAAGGAGAAAGTGCAAGTCTGTACGAGGTTGCATTATAAATGCCCACTTGAGTGTTCTCAACTTTGTCAGCATAAAAAAGAGAAGAAGGGTATTTCTGGACTCTGATGCTTTCGTGCCTTGTCACCTGGGGCCCCAAAGAGCTACAGAATCCACAAACTTTTTAATCTCTCTAAAGAGGATGATGTCCACCAGTATGTTGTGAGAAAGCCCCTAAACAAAGAAGAAACTTATAACCAAAGACCCAACATTCACCGTCTTGTTACACCATGTTATGCAACATAAACATTGATGTATCACTCTGGAGAAATAGCACATTAAGAAAAATAAGAAAGAGTCCGCAGAACATGCTAAACTTTTGGCCAAGAGAATGAAGGTGGCCAAAGAGAAACATGGGGAACAGATTGCCAAGAGATGGAGAATGTCTTCTCTGAGAACTTCTGGGTACAGTCAAAAATGAGATGTTCTAAGAGTAATAAATTGTTGTTGTTTCTTCACTAAGTTGTGTCTGACTCTTTGCAATTCCATGGACTGTAGCCCTCTGTCCATGGCATTTTCTAGGCAAGAAGACTGGAGTGAGTTGCTATGCCCTCCCCCTGGGGATCTTCCCAATGCAGGGATTGAACATGGGTCTCCTGCATTGCCACGTAGATTCTTTACAACTGAGCCACCCATAACAAATAAATAAAATGAGATAAGAAAAAAAAAAGTGTATAAAGAAAAAAAAATCTCTAGATCATTTTCTGCTTCTTCAATTTACAGTGTAATATGGGGTGATTAGTAAACTTGCTATATTCATGGAACACGGGAGTTATTAAATTAATGTCACATTAAAAAACCAGATAAGAGGTAGCATACTTATTAACATGGAAAGCCATTTCACTGTTACATAAATAGCTACTTTATAAACACTTACAAATATGTTTTCCATGCAATGAAAAAAAGTGAAAGTATTAGTCACTCAGTCATGTCCAACTCTTTATGACCCCATTTACTATAGCCCCCCAGGATTCTCTGTCTATGGAATTCTCCAGGCAAGAATACTGGAGTGGCTAATGATTCCTTTCTCCAGAGGATCTTCCTGACCCAGAGGTTTAATCCAGGTCTCTTACATGGCTGGCAGATTCTTTACCATCTGAGCCTGTAATGCAAGAGACCAGGTTTGATCTCCTGGCAGGCTACAGTCCATGGGGTTATGACATGACTGAGCAACTAACACTTTTCATGTAATATCACCAAAGAAATCCTGTCTCATAGAGAAAAATCAGAATGTTTAAAATTACCAAAAGCTTTGAAGTCCAGTGCCAGGTATAGCATGAGTGGCTAATTAATATTTATAGACTGATTAGGGGGAAAATATCTATGTATAAATAAGAATATTGACTATAGGAATACACAGATAATTTTTTCACACAGTATTTCAATACCATGTTCAGTTTGGAGCCTGAAACTTAAGTGAATAGAGAACTTGGAATAGTTCCAGAGAAAAGCAATGAAAATGATTAAAGACTTGGAAAATGGGGCCTATAAATCATGAGTACAGGAACTGGGGCTTATTTAACCTGAAAGAAAAAGCTACATGACTGCACCAGATTCTTATATCTGTAAGTGAAAGATGGGTGAGATTTGCCATCACTCGTCCATTCAGCACTGCAAGCAGAAATCCAGAAGTGGCAAAGATATTTTCCAAGTATTAGTATTATTTCTGTGAACCTCTCTCTCTTTTCTTGTGGTTTTTAAAACAACCAACAGCGGCCCTGGGACAAGCTGGTGTGCATTGATTCAACCCACATACGTGTATCTAGTGCCACCGTGGGCCAGGTGCCTTGCTGGGCATTATGGAGAGACAAGAGTAGGGAAATGTGTGACTCCTAACCTCAGGAGTGTGGAGCATTAGTCCAGGGGACAACCGGGTAAAGACGGTCGCTGGATGTCAGGGAATCTCCTCTACAGATGATATGCAGTGTCTCTAAGAAAGGTACAGCAAAGTTCACTTGGGAGGCTGGGGTAAAAAAAAATAATAATAATAAGGGTTTTTTTTACCAGGGTCTTAATGCTGCAAATTAGTTTGTTGAGCAGAAGTAGGCAGGAGAGCACTTAGGACATTCTATGTGAACAGACAGCAAGCACAGGAAAATCCAGGCATGTGAGATGGACACGTGAGAGCTTGAACCAGTCAGGAGGGCCGGAGCAGATAAGAGAAATGTTATCACATCCAATTTGCAGGTGAAGTAACTGAGGTTCAGTGTTCTCAGTGATTTGGGCAAGGTTATCAGCAATCAAGATCAGAGGTGGGACTTGAACTCACAAGTCCTGATCTCCAGTCTGTTTTAGGGCCCTTTACAAATCTTTGTTACTCCTTTAGCAATTCCAAGGTGCCATGGTGTATCAGATAAATATTTCTTTCCATTAGAGCTGAAATTGTTATCAACAAAAAATTCATCTTGTTGAGTAATTTGAAGGGGAGATGATGTCATCATGGTCATATGGTGCAAAGTCACTGGATTCTGTGTACACACACACACACACACACACCAGTTATTTATAAATAGAGTTTAATTTAGCCAAAATGTCATTTGCTAATGAATAATGCATCTCCTCTTTATTTGTTCAGTTATACCCCACATAGTACAGATGAGAGATGTGAACTAGAATTAAATTATTTTCAATTTTTTATTTTAAATTGAAACAAAATGTACCATATACCCGAGCTGCAGGAAGAGAGCTTTCTATTATCACTCCTGCTGCAGCCTCACATCTTCTCTTTTCCTCGTGTTTTTAATGAAAATCTTCAGTCAATCTAACAATAATCAAAAAATGATTCTGGATCAATGTACACAAAATGTGGGGAAAGTAGCAGCTTGCTGGAGTCCAAGCAAATCACAAAATAAAACAGAAGTCATTGGCGAGTTAGTGATTTAGTTTATTTGATTTGTTTTCTCTATAATTGGAAGCTAGCAAAATTACTTCTGAAGTTTTGGATATTAAGAATCTAAAATTCCTGAATCTGAATGTTTCTGTCTCCATAATTGACTGATAATGAAGGAAAAGTGCATTTCCTATTCCCTTTAGTCTTTTTGTACAGACACAAGGACCTAACTGCAGATAAAAGGCTGCAGAAGAAGACCTGAGAGTCCAAAAAAATTATCAAGACTCAAACATACAAAACATCATTACTTCATTCATTCTAATGTTTCTTGTTTCCACATAACCCCAAAATATAATGATTATTGTATTCATTTTCTATGTGCAAGACAGAAATCCATCTTAAACATATCCCTCTTCTAAAAATCTGCTGTTTCTTAGAAGGTTCCGAGGTAAACTCCCAGTTAAATAAGTTGCCCTAGAAAATCTCATACCAATATTCCTATGTGATCACAGTTTCAGAATGACCTTTTTTCTTGCCCCATGCCTGGAAATCACCTTAAAATTCAATATCGGAGGATGAACTTTCCTGGTTCAATTTCCCAAGTGTCCTAATCATAAGTATATCCAGTGTGTTGGTAGTTACTCTCAGGAAGTGCTCAAGGACACAAAAGCTCGCCTCTCTATCTTGGTCTTCTAGTCCCCCTCTCCTAGCATGGAAATGCTGTATTAAGTAAGGAAGATGCAACTGTGCTGGGTGGTCACAACGGCTGTGATTACCTCTATGCACTTGCCTTACACAGGCACTGGAAAGTCACTGAGAAGCGGGGCAATTTCTTAGCCATTAATTTGTGAGAATCCTGGCTGCCCTAATATGGTTTAAAACATGAACATCATGACCTCAATGTTCTCAGAAGGTGTTAGCCTCCCTGCCTCTTTTTCAAGGAAGTCCTGAGTTATTTTGCTTAGAATGAGTGGATGCATTTAAAAGCAAATAGTCCTGACTATAGCTTGAGTACATGTCTGAACTCTCAGCTTCAGGTCAAGCTAACCTACAAAAATGAGAAATATAAGCTTGGCCTATTAGTGAGCCCCGATCGGCCCTGACTTCACTGAGGAGAGTGACTTCAGAGCCTGGCACCAGCTAGTACGCACGCACTGGCTGGGAGTCCACACAAGCTGGTCGCCCAGGGTGATGGCTGGAGGCAGAAGCCCTTCTCACCTAAACCTGCAGGTGCAAAAGCCAGAGGAGTCATCTAAGCTCCTGTCCTAAATAATATGACTCAGGTTAAAACTAGAGATGCATTGGCATAGGTCTTTAGATTGACGTAAAAAGACCCAGAGTTAGGAAGTAGGGCCTGAATTGAAGGTAAGCAGGAAGGTGTTTGAGGAAAGTGCATAATGTATTGGGTGAATGGTGGGATTTATTCAAAAGTCCATATATGGAGCTGACCTCACTACAGGAGAACACCTCCCCTAGCCAGGCTGGGTCTGCGTTTGCCCAGGCTACTGCTGCTGCTGCTGCTAAGTCACTTCAGTCGTGTCCAACTCTGTGCGCTCCAGTAGACGGCAGCCCACCAGGCTCCCCCGTCCCTGGGATTCTCCAGGCAAGAACACTGGAATGGGTTGCCATTTCCTTCTCCAATGCGTGAAAGTGAAGTCGCTCAGTGGTGTCCGACTCTTAGCGACCCCCTGGACTGTAGCCCACCAGGCTCCTCCGTCCATGGGATTTTCCAGGCAAGAGTACTGGAGTGGGGTGCCACTGCCGTCTCCATTGCCCAGGCTAGTACACTCCTAAATCAGAGGTATATTCTCAGGTGTGTTTTGCAGGCTCTACCCTTTACTGCTGATGCACAAAATGAAGCCAAAGGAGCTGATGAACTCTTTCAAGCACATTTTGGCTGTTTTGGGAAAATCAGCACTAGTTATTAGGTTCTAGTGTAGTTGACAGAATTTCAGCAGAGAGCCCAGGACTGGTATGCAGGCATGTGAGGAAGGCTGATGGAGTCGATCGTCACAAGTGCATCCCATCGTTCTCCTCCCAGGCAGGTGGTATCCAAGGATCAGAAGAAAGAGATTACAGGGTGAGCTGAAATTCTACCAACTATTAGAATAATAGTGGTACCAGGAGATGCAGAAAGAACTGGACATGGTATTTCAGGTGGAGGAAAGCAGTGGAATTTTATGTTTTATATCCACATTGGCTGCTGTGTGGATCAGTTGCATAGTCTTTAAAAGATCCAGTTAAGAGTGTTCTTCTTTCAGAACACTGGTATGCTCTATTAGTCTGTAAATTTTCAAAAGGTAAATGGAACTATAGATAAACAGCATCTTCCAAACTGGGATTTAAGTGATCGTGCTATATCAGATCCTAGCAGATTCCTTGATGAACAGGGAGGGTATCAGAGAATGGTGCCCTGGTGGGAAGGATCAGGACAGGGAGTAAGCCCTAATTTGGTTTCTTACGGAGGATGCCCATATCAGTCAGGGCAGGATAACATCTGCAAACCCTCTTTCACTCCCTTAAGATCCCTGCCCAAATGTCACTTTATTGAAGAGTCCTTTTATGGCCACCCTACACAAGATAGAAGTCCCATACCTACCCTAGTACTTCTTGTCCTTCTTATTTTTCTTTATTTTTCTTCTACATCATGATCATTGTCTATAGCACTCTATATCTTACTGAGTTATTTATTCTCTGTATCCTCTCACTAGCACTTAAGTTCTATGAGGCCAGGAACTTGACCTGTTTCATTCACTGCTGTACCCCTAGCACCTAAGTCAGCGCCTTCATACTAGCCATTTAATAGTTATTTGTGCCGTGACTAGTACATGGTGGGAGGGATAAATTGAGAAATTGAGACTGGCATACACATACAGCATATAAAATAGATAACTAATAAGAATGCACTGTGCAGCACGGGGAACTCTACTCAAGACTCTGTAATAACCCATATAGGGAAAAGCATCTAAAAAGAGGGGGTATATGTATATTTCTAGACTTCCCAGGTGACTCAGTGGTAAAGACTCTGCCTGCCAATACAAGAGACGCAGGAGACAAAGGTTCGATCCCTGGTCAGGAAGATTCCCTGGAATAGGAAATAGCAACCCACTCCAGTATTCTTGCCCTGGAAATCCCATGGACAGAGGAGCCTAGTGGGCTACAGTCCGTAGGGTTACAAAGAGTCAGACATGACTGAGTGACTGAGCACACACACACACACACACACACACACACACACACACATATGTGCCAAATGTAGCAATTTAATAATGTACTTGAGGTGTCATTATTCTTTTGGGGGTTCCTGCAACCCAGCAAAACAAATTCATTTTTGAAAAAAATTTTAAATTAAATAAAATTATTTTCTATTTCTTGTATATATAATTACACAACCAAGAAACTTAACAATATTAGAAATATAGCCTAAACTAAAAATAAAAATAGCACATGGTAACAACTTCATTCATGATAACATATGCTCAGTAGCACTCCCTTTCCTATTTATCTAAGTCAATAAATTCAATCATTTACTTCCCCTTTTCCCTATCCATAATTTGAGTTACACTGCCCAAATGAAAAAAAGATCAGATGGTCAGCAAGTTCTATCTTTGAGCATTATATCACATTGATGTCTCTTGTATGAGGGGATGAATGCCGAATAGTTATCAGATGAGAGGTTGAGTGTTTTTGATTTAACATAAGTATGCTCTCCATATAGGTCTGGAAGATAAAGATAAAGACAGAAATCGGGCATGGCATGACACAAGGCACTTGACATGAATTATCACATTTAATCTGTAGAGCCATCTTGCAAAAGAGAGAAAACTAAAGCTATTTCACCTAAGAGAAAACTATGTCTCAGTGATATTAAGTTAGTATCGCAGTAGAATTCAAAACAATGTCTGTCTGACTCTAAAAGCCTATGGTCATTTTACCACATCACTGGAGTGAGACAATGAAATATGCTTAACACAAGTGCAACTTCCTCAGATTTTAGGCATCATTTTAATGGTCACAGTTTATAAGAAAAAATCCTAGATGCATTTCCAAGAATACTTATTTCTTGCTCAGTTATGGAAATACTTGACAAATAGAGTCAACTCTTGCTATTTTTAGACATATTATGCAAGATTTTGGCTCACCCAGGACAAATCTTTGTTTAAAGCCCGTTTATTAACCAATAGCACCTACTCTGCTTAATGAATTGTCTTGTTGATATTATTGGCAGTTTGTATCCTTCCTACTTAATTACTGTGCTCTAAAATAATCAATGTCTTTTGCCTCACCAAAGCCAAAGCCAAGGCAAAATATGAGACAGAGAGATGCTTGTGGCTCCTCCCATCCCTTCCTTGTTAGAACCTCGCTAGAGGAGAACAGAGAAACAAAAGGAATATAGGCTGCAAGAATTGCTCACTTAACAGTAGGTCTGACATGTAAAGGTCAATAACCAGAACCCTAGTAGGCCATCCCAATAGCCAGTGTTCAGCTGGCTTGGATGGTGTTTCTAATCTTAGAAGTCAACGAGGTAGTAATCACTTCTGTGTGCACTATACTGAGTGTCTTCTAGATTATCATATAGAGCTCACAATATGAGAATTTACTGTTGGCTCTAATTTACAAATGAGATGTTGAGAACCTTCACTAAACTTAGATATAAAGGAACTAGAATCCACCCAGGTTTATCTGACTCCAGGGCCCATATCCTTTTCCACCAAACTATGGTAAAGAACAGGAGCATTCCAGGTCAGAGAAGGCATGGGCACCTCAAACCCCAGTGCCCATCTGTGGAAGCAGGACCTTTAGCTCATGGCTAGATAGAAAAGGGTCATGGGACCAGGCCTAGCTAAGCATACCAGGGCCTGATACACATACTATTAATATATGTGACGTAAGTCAATGAGTCTCACTTCAGTTAAGGCACTGCTCATGGCATCTCAAAAGTTTTTGGATGAAAGTATACACAAGGACCTAACTGCAGATAAAAGGTTTCAGAAGAAGACCTGATAGTCCAGCAAAAATTATCAAGACTCTTAAACATACAAAACATCATCTATTTCATTCATTCTACTCATATTTTTCATATAACCCCCAAATATGATGGCTATTGTATTAATTTTCTACATGCAATACAGATGCAACACCTTAAGCATATCCCTATTCTAAAGCTATAATTCTGAATGACAGATGAATTAATCAAGGTACTTCCCTATTATAATCAGCTTTCATCATCACCAGATTTACCCCTGAACAGGGTACTTCTCTGGTTACTCTGCTTGGGTCCTCCCATTCCGGCCCTTGCCTCACAGGTACAGGTGAAACCATGAGGGTTTCAAGGAAAGCAAAGAAACACTGGGATCCAGGTAGCCCTAAGAATCAGTCAAGTAGTTCTCCCATGGGGCGACCCGACCCTCAGGCTGAACACTGGATAATATAGCCTAGTCAGGCCACAGGTTTTTAAAAAATATTTTATTAAGGGTCTTCACAGAGCAACATCCAAACTCCAGATCCTGCCAAGGACACCCCGTTATGGTTGAGCACTGGCTGGGGCATGGTAGGTGGCTTCAGCTTCCCACTCTTCTGTTCAGAGATGGGGGTGGAAGGGGCTTCTTAGGGCCAGTCTTACCACTTGGGTCCTCAGGCAGCATGACTTCACTTTGATGCCCAGCACATCCTGTCTGAGTAGCACATGGCACACAGCAGCATCACCATGGTATTTAACAGGGTCCTGGATTATCAGGCCATCCACTGGGGACTCAGCCCTATGTCCTCAGAATTTCCTATACTATGACTTCACAGGCTTTGACCCCACCCTTCATAATAGGCAGCACATCATAGCAGACCCTCCTCTGCACAGCGAGTTCCTCTAGGAGGCTGCAAAGGAGAGACTCTGCCCAAGCAATCGTGCGCAGAACTCCTGTGGCCACATTTTCAGTTTAGAGATCGATACTGCCCTCAGGGAAGCCAAATCTCTTCTGAACCACAGCAGTCAATTTGCAGATCTGCTGGCCCTTCTCACCAAGAACATTCTGCATCCTGGTGGCCAGAATAATGATTTCTGTCCTGGCTGGTGTAACTTAGACCTTCCCATTCTACAGTAGTCATCTTCAGACAGTTGCTGAATGTGAAACCCATTCGGTTCAGCTTTGAAGATGCTATCAGTGACAAACCTCTCCACCTTGGAAATCTGCACCACAGTCTTGCTGCCATGTGTCACCACAAGGAAAGGCTACTAACATTTCTTGAGCTCACACTATGTACCAGATACTTTTTTGAGTTTAGACTTTTGAGGTCCAAATTTGAGTAGTCAAAATATGTAGTTTTGTTTATCTCTCCATATTTGCACTTATTTTTAACTACTCTATCTCTGAGTTGTGTTTCCTAAAACCTGACTGCAGTAGAAGTTTTCCAAGTAAAAAAAGGAAATTCAGGCCAGGAAATAAGTGGCATGAGTAAATGACTGGAAATGTGAAAGGTCTCTACCTGCTTTGGGAAAAGATGAGAAGATGGGTGAAATACAAGGCGGTGGATGTGGTGGGCAATGATAACAGTCACCATCTTTATTTTACTCTGTGGGGGAAATTTCAGGAGGGAGGTTATAGAGAAATAATTGGAAGTGGATAAGAACCTTGTAACATCCGGTCCTTTATAACACCTTTTGTAACCTTATAACATCTACTCCTTTCGTCTCAGTCACTTCAACTCTCAGTCCATCTCATTCTCAGGAGGAATGTGCTTTGAAATCTAATCATTTTAACTTAGCATCTGTTCCACGGAAAGCTTGATTTCTGCAAGAAAAATCAGGATGGATTCCCAGTTTCTCCTCAATCCAACCTTCATTCACAGTGCTTTCCTCATTCTCTTTGATGTGAATTTTCAGAATATCATTGTGTATAATCATTATTCAAACGTAAGTTCAATAAGCCCATTGAAAAACAAGTTCAAATGTTTCTATGATACTTCTTACCAAAAAGAGAGTCCTCTCTGGCCATCAGAGTCACCACCATAAAGTATATGGGTAGGCCCTACAAAGAGTACCAGACTGAGGGGCCAGGTAGAAGCAGAAATCTAGTGCCACTCTGCTCCCTAAGTTGAAGAGCTCAGTAGGAGGTGGCATCACCCTCAAAATAAAATACTTGGTTTTTCCCATTCAAATAAATTACTAAGGCGATTAGCAGCCTTTTGTCCCAACAGAAAAAAACAGGCCTATATAATACATTACTGTGTGGATCACAATAAACTGTGGAAAATTCTGAAAGAGATGGACATACCAGACCACCTGACCCACTTCTTGAGAAATCTGTATGCAGGTCAGGAAGCAACAGTTAGAACTGGACATGGAACAACAGACTGGTTCCAAATACGAAAAGGAGTACGTCAAGGCTGTATATTGTCACCCTGCTTATTTAACTTCTATGCAGAGTACATCATGAGAAAGGCTGGGCTGGAAGAAGCACAAGCTGGAATCAGATTGCTGGGAGAAATATCAATAACCTCAGATATGCAGATGACACCACCCTGATGGCAGAAAGTGAAGAGGAACTAAAAAGCCTCTTGATGAAAGTGAAAGAGGAGAGTGAAAAAGTTGGCTTAAAGCTCAACTTTCAGAAAACAAAGATCATGGCATCTGGTCTCATCACTTCATGGGAAATAGATGGGGAAACAATGGCTGACTTTATTTTTCTGGGAGCCAAAATCACTGCAGATGGTGATTGCAGCCGTGAAATGAAAAGACGCTTACTCCTTGGAAAGTTATGACCAACTAGACAGCATATTAAAAAGCAGAGACATTACTTTGTCAACAAAGGTCCATCTAGTCAAGGCTATGGTTTTTCCAGTGATCATGTATGGATATGAGAGTTGAACTAAGAAAGCTGAGTGCTGAAGAATTGATGCTTTTGAACTGTGGTGTTGGAGAAGACTCTTGAGAGTCCCTCGGACTGCAAGGAGATCCAACCAGTCCATTCTAAAAGAGATCAGTCCTGGGTGTTCATTGGAAGGACTGATGTTGAAGCTGAAACTCCAATACTTTGGCCACCTCATGCGAAGAGTTGACTCATTGGAAAAGACCCTGATGCTGGGAAGGATTAGGGGCGGGAGAAGGGGACGACAGAGCATGAGATGCCTGGATGGCATCACCAACTTAATGGATATGCTACTGCTGCTGCTGCTGCTGCGTCACGAGTTTGGGTAAACTCTGGGAGTTGGTGACGGACAGGGAGGCCTGGTGTGCTGCAGTTCATGGGATCACAAAGAGTTGGACGTGACTGAGCAACTGAACTGAACTGATTTCAGTGAGAAAGAATAATGACAAGAGATAGATAATTTTGTCTAGAAGAAAATGAGTTGAGCCCTAGAGGAGTAACAAAATGTGACTTTATATAAAATAATACATGTAAATAAGTGCCTGTCATAGAGGAAGTAGAGTGATGATGTCTGTTTGTTATTAATACCAGTAATAATATTTCATATTTATTATTTTTAGGGCATTGAGAGTGTTTATGTAATCAATTTTTAATAAATTTATATTTTTTTAAAAAAGAGCTACCAAAAAATCCATGGCTAATGTGCTATCATTTCAGTGTAAATTAAATGTAGTGGTTCTGACCCATAATAGAAGACAAACTATATTATGATATGTATTTTAAAAGCTGATGCAAATATGGCAATGTTTTAAGTTTTGACAACTGCATGAGAAAGTACTCCAGAGTTATATTATTCTTGTCCATTTTCAAGATGTTTAAAATGTTTTAAAATTTTACATATTATATAATATATAATTATTCTAATCTCCCAAATAGAAAAGACAGCCTTGATACTGGACGTGGGGGCAAAGAACCTCTCACACTAGATGAAGTAGCTGAGATCTGGTCCTATTTACTTCTTATACAACCTTGAGCTGATCAATTTATTACCTCTCTAAGCAAGCATTTTCTCACATGTAAAATACAAGAAGTGAACTAGATCTCTCAGGGTCTTTACTCAAATTTTATGACCAAGTCTACTCTTTGGCAGCTAAAAAAGATGGGGCTAATTTTAATGCCTATTGTCTGTTCCCAAATCTTGCAAATAACTGATTGCCTAGAAGGGTCAAAGAAGTACCATCTGCTTCTATTACCGATTACATTGTAAAGCTGCCTCAAGTTTGAAAAAAAAAATTTAGTGAAAAACAGAAGTTGGCAGGAAATGTGTTGTAAACAATATCACCCCCACATATTTGCTGAATAATTCATAACCAGTACCTAGTAGAAGCATAATTTTTAAAATGACATTTCACCCAAATACCTGAATGTTCTGACATCAGTAACAAATGATTTAGTTGACATTACTTTTTAAATTACAGTGTTAAAGACTGACATCTCAGATTTAAATTTATTTTATTCTTATCAATTTCCTTTAAATCAACTTTGCTGTATTATATTGGAATGAAATATTTGCCATAGTTGACTATCCCTCCTTATTATTGTTCACATATCCTTTTTTAATATTCTTTAGCCAATGTTTTTTCTTTTGAAATATCCCATTTTTCCTCACCAGTGAGACCTTTGTTTCATTCAAACTGCAAAAAATAATTTTGCAATCTGATAAATTAATATAAGAACATTCTATTTAATTCTGTAAGGACTAGTATGTTAGTGATTTCCAATCTGACACAATGAAAACATATTTGTTCCATCTTATTTGACTCACCATTAGCTTTATCCTCTCTACCATTCTCTTTTATCCTCTCTACCATTTTGCATTGGCCTCCTCAAACTGCAATTTGCTCCCATTTTTAACAAAACTGTATTTCTGTCCAAATTCTTTCTCAGGTAGGATAAGATATACTTATGTCTTCTACTGCATCACCAAATTACATCACAAAGCACTAACACAAAGTGAGGTTATATGAGAAATTTTGCATAGCAGTACTGTTATACCAGGTTCCCTGGTGGCTCAGACGGTAAAGCGTCTGCCTACAATGCGGGAGACCTGGGTTCAATCCCTGGGTCAGGAAGATCTCCTGGAGAAGGAAATGGCAACCCACTCTAGTATTCTTGCCTGGAGAATCCCATGGATGGAGGACCCTGGTGGCTCAGACGGTAAAGCGTCTGCCTGTAGTGCGGGAGACCTGGGTTCGATCCCTGGGTTGGGAAGATCCCCTGGAGAAGGAAATGGCAACCCACTCCAGTACTCTTGCCTGGAAAATTCCATGGACTGAGGAGCCTGGTAGGCTAGAGTCCATGGGGTCGCAAAGAGTCGGACACGACTAAGCAACTTCCCTTCCCTTCACTGTTATACCAGTTATAATTTACAAGGGACATTAGTAACAGCTGTGTCTCCAAACTTTGATGCAATGTCAGCCAAGCCTCCCAAGTGAGCCAGTCTCAGCCCTTCCAGACTTTAATCACAATCTCATAATTGCCTGCCCTCAAGAATGCAAGGTGCTTCCCCGATAGTTCTCAAATCTGCCAGCACAACCTCCAACCCATTCAGGTAATATGTACTTCTTAGAAGAATGCAAGGGCCCTCCAGATTTTCTGAATAGGAAGGGCTTCTGGGCAGCTCTCTGATTTGAGAAAGTAGTTGTACAACTTGAGGCCAGCATACATAGAAAGCTTGCTATTTTTCTTAGATTATATGAATATTCAGATTGCTTGGGGGTTCCCCTCCTCTTAAGACATCCCTTGGTTCCTCAGCTGCAACAGTGACTTGACTTTTCATTTAACTGGGAAGTCCTGTTACAATGAAAGTTCCAGAGGGTGGGAATTGACTCTACTTCTTTATACAGACTTTCAGATGTTAACTATGCTGTGGGATACCGTCTGGCTATGACAACTGACTTTGCGCAAAAACAAAGTCTGCCTTTTATTCAGCCTGAAAATTTTCTACCTACTGGACAACTGTCATGATTAGCCATCCTGGGTAACTCTTTTTACTGGGTCAAAAGTATAATGTGTTGAATTTTTAAAAATTTTACTCATTGTTTCATTTATTCAACAAATATTTATTGAGAACTCACTACTATATATAAAAAATAAAACCAAAATTGTCTTATGGGTAAGGTTTTTTGTGCTTATTTCAACCTATAAATTATAATATTCTTCAAAACTATAGCTTAAGAGTAAATAAAGAAGGGCTAAGTGACAGACCTATGGATAACTAGAAAAGATATCTACCTAAAAGTCTTCATTTGAGCTCACCACCCGCATGTGTTTATTCTCTCTCTCTTCCCCCAGCACCCTCCTAATGTTTCTGTTCATATTTCCCACTCTGAGCTTAATGAGAGAAACCTTCTGTCAGTAATGTGTTACCACAGATGGGAAGCACACCAGTCTCCTTAAACTCATCTGTGCCTGGATAGATCACTCAGTTAGTTGTAGTGCCAGTGGGTTCCCTAGAAAGTGGGCACTGAGATGGTTAGGAGTATAAGAGGTTTATTGGGTTGTGATTCGAGAAGGAGTAGAGTCATGATTATGAGAAATAAAAAAGGAGAGGGAGCACGATGGGACAGGAAGAAAATCAGATCACCACACGGATCTGACAAAGTCTTGCCAAGCCAGTGAGGAGTAATGGAACAAAACTTATCGGGTACAAAGGCTGGGTTCTAGTACCTCTGTGCTCAGTAGCTGACTAATCATTGCCCAGGAAGAGCATAGCTTCATCTAGAAAACTGAAGTGGATCCTAAAGTCATTAGCAGCTGGAGGCTATCACTGACCACACTCCCCATAGCTAAACATCAAGTTCTACCTTGAAGGAAAATCCAAGCCCCGGCAACTGAAATGTTTTCAAGCACAAAGCCCTAAGGAAATGGGGTAAGACTCTCCTCAAACGCAGTCTATGAACAGGAGCACAGAAAGAGCTGCCTAAAAGGAATGTAGGAGGACTGGGAAGAGTAATCAAAGGAGATACCTAGAACATCTCTCGGGCACCTGAGTCACAGAGAACCCAAAAGACTGTGAGAACCCCAGGGTGTGAAGACATGAACCTAGTGCTTGAATCATCTGAATCCAGACCAGGAATCACTCCTAACTCTACCACATAAGAGCCTGGTGATATTGGTTATTACCCAGTCTCTCCACATTGTAGCCTCCTTATCAGTACAATGTATGAACATAAGAGGACTATTGAAAGTTAAAGATAATATCACTATAACATAGTAATGCTCAATATTAATTAAGGTATGACCTAAATAAAATCCTTTACAATTATACTGTAGAAGTGACAAACAGATCCAAGGGATTAGATCTGATAGACAGAGTGCCTGAAGAACTACAGAAGGAGGTTCATAACATTGTACAGGAAGCCATGATCAAAATCATCCCTAAGAAAAAGAAATGAAAAAAGGAAAAATGGTTGTCTGAGGCCTTACAAACAGCTGAGAAAATAAGAGAAGCAAAAGGCAAAGGAGAAAAGGAAAGATATTATCCATCCAATTGCAGAGGTTCAAAGAATAGCAAGGAGAAATAAAAAAGCCTTCCTCGGTGATCAATGCAAAGAAATAGAGGAAAGTAATAGAATGGGAAAGACTAAGCGTCTCTTCAAGAAAATTAGAGTTACTAAGGGAACATTTCATGCAAAGATGGACACAATAAAGAACAGAAACTGTATAAACCTAACAGAAGCAGAAGATATTGAGAAGAGGTGGCAAGAATACTCAAAACAACTACACACAAAAAAAAGATCTTAATGACCCAGATAACCACAATGGTGTGATCACTCACCCAGAGCCAGACACCCTGGAATGTGAAGTCAAGTGGGCCCCAGAAAGCATCACTATGAACAAAGCTAGTGGAGGTGATAGTATTCCAGCTGAGCTATTACAAATCCTAAAAGATGATGCTGTGAAAGAGCTGCACTCAATATGCCAGCAAATCTGGAAAACTCAGTAGTGGCCACAGGACTGGAAAAGGTCAGTTTTCATTCCAATCCCAAAGAAAGGCAATGCCAAAGAAGGTTCAAACTACTGAAAATTGCACTCATCTCACAAACTAGCAAAGTAATGCTCAAAATTCTACAACCCAGGCTTCAACAGTACGTGAACCATGAACTTCCTGATGTTCAAGCTGGATTTTAAAAGGCAGAGGAACCAAAGATAAAATTGCCAACATCCATTGGATCACCAGGGCCTCCCTGGTGGCTCAGACAGTAAAGAGCCTGCCTGTAGTGCGGGAGACCCAGGTTCAATCCCTGGGTCAGGAAGATCCCCTGGAGAAGGAAATGGTAAGCCACTCAAGTATTCTTGCCTGGAAAATCCCATGGACAAAGGAGCCTGGCAGGCTACACTCCATGGGGTCGCAAAGAGTCAGACATGACTGAGAGACTTCACTTTCTTTCTTTCTTTCACTGGATCATAGAAAAAGCAAGAAAATTCCAGAAAAACATCTATTTCTGCTTTATTGACTATGCTAAAGCCTTTGTCTGTGTGGATCACAACAAACTATGCAAAATTCTTAAAGTGATGGGAATACCAGTCCACCCGACCTGCCTCCTGAGAAATCTGTATGCAGGTCAAGAAGCAACAGCTAGAACCAGACATGGAACCACAGACAGGTTTCAAATTAGGAAAGGAATACCTCAATGCTGTATATTGTAACCCTGCTTATTTAACTTATATGCAGAGTACCTCATGAAAATTTAAGAGTAAATAAAGAAGGGCTAAGTGACAGACCTATGGATAACTAGAAAAGATATCTACCTAAAAGTCTTCATTTGAGCTCACCACCCGCATGTGTTTATTCTCTCTCTCTTCCCCCAGCACCCTCCTAATGTTTCTGTTCATATTTCCCACTCTGAGCTTAATGAGAGAAACCTTCTGTCAGTAATGTGTTACCACAGATGGGAAGCACACCAGTCTCCTTAAACTCATCTGTGCCTGGATAGATCACTCAGTTAGTTGTAGTGCCAGTGGGTTCCCTAGAAAGTGGGCACTGAGATGGTTAGGAGTATAAGAGGTTTATTGGGTTGTGATTCGAGAAGGAGTAGAGTCATGATTATGAGAAATAAAAAAGGAGAGGGAGCACGATGGGACAGGAAGAAAATCAGATCACCACACGGATCTGACAAAGTCTTGCCAAGCCAGTGAGGAGTAATGGAACAAAACTTATCGGGTACAAAGGCTGGGTTCTAGTACCTCTGTGCTCAGTAGCTGACTAATCATTGCCCAGGAAGAGCATAGCTTCATCTAGAAAACTGAAGTGGATCCTAAAGTCATTAGCAGCTGGAGGCTATCACTGACCACACTCCCCATAGCTAAACATCAAGTTCTACCTTGAAGGAAAATCCAAGCCCCGGCAACTGAAATGTTTTCAAGCACAAAGCCCTAAGGAAATGGGGTAAGACTCTCCTCAAACGCAGTCTATGAACAGGAGCACAGAAAGAGATGCCTAAAAGGAATGTAGGAGGACTGGGAAGAGTAATCAAAGGAGATACCTAGAACATCTCTCGGGCACCTGAGTCAGAGAGGACCCAAAAGACTGTGAGAACCCCAGGGTGTGAAGACATGAACCTAGTGCTTGAATCATCTGAATCCAGACCAGGAATCACTCCTAACTCTACCACATAAGAGCCTGGTGATATTGGTTATTACCCAGTCTCTCCACATTGTAGCCTCCTTATCAGTACAATGTATGAACATAAGAGGACTATTGAAAGTTAAAGATAATATCACTATAACATAGTAATGCTCAATATTAATTAAGGTATGACCTAAATAAAATCCTTTACAATTATACTGTAGAAGTGACAAACAGATCCAAGGGATTAGATCTGATAGAGTGCCTGAAGAACTACAGAAGGAGGTTCATAACATTGTACAGGAAGCCATGATCAAAATCATCCCTAAGAAAAAGAAATGAAAAAAGGAAAAATGGTTGTCTGAGGCCTTACAAACAGCTGAGAAAATAAGAGAAGCAAAAGACAAAGGAGAAAAGGAAAGATATTATCCATCCAATTGCAGAGTTCCAAAGAATAGCAAGGAGAAATAAAAAAGCCTTCCTCGGTGATCAATGCAAAGAAATAGAGGAAAGTAATAGAACGGGAAAGACTAAGCATCTCTTCAAGAAAATTAGAGTTACTAAGGGAACATTTCATGCAAAGATGGATACAATAAAGAACAGAAACTGTATAAACCTAACAGAAGCAGAAGATATTGAGAAGAGGTGGCAAGAATACCCAAAAGAACTATACAAAAAAAAAAGCTCTTAATGACCCAGATAACCACAATGGTGTGATCACTCACCCAGAGCCAGACACCCTGGAATGTGAAGTCAAGTGGGCCCCAGAAAGCATCACTATGAACAAAGCTAGTGGAGGTGATAGTATTCCAGTTGAGCTATTACAAATCCTAAAAGATGATGCTGTGCAAGAGCTGCACTCAATATGCCAGCAAATCTGGAAAACTCAGCAGTGGCCACAGGACTGGAAAAGGTCAGTTTTCATTCCAATCCCAAAGAAAGGCAATGCCAAAGAAGGTTCAAACTACTGAAAATTGCACTCATCTCACAAACTAGCAAAGTAACGCTCAAAATTCTACAACCCAGGCTTCAACAGTACGTGAACCATGAACTTCCTGATGTTCAAGCTGGATTTTAAAAGGCAGAGGAACCAAAGATAAAATTGCCAACATCCACTGGATCACCAGGGCCTCCCCAGTGGCTCAGACAGTAGAGAGCCTGCCTGTAGTGCGGGAGACCCAGGTTCAATCCCTGGGTCAGGAAGATCCCCTGGAGAAGGAAATGGTAAGTCACTCCAGTATTCTTGCCTGGAAAATCCCATGGACAAAGGAGTCTGGCAGGCTACACTCCATGGGGTCGCAAAGAGTCAGACATGACTGAGAGACTTCATTTTCTTTCTTTCTTTCACTGGATCATAGAAAAAGCAAGAAAATTCCAGAAAAGCATCTATTTCTGCTTTATTGACTACGCTAAAGCCTTTGTCTGTGTGGATCACAACAAACTATGCAAAATTCTTAAAGTGATGGGAATACCAGTCCACCTGACCTGCCTCCTGAGAAATCTGTATGCAGGTCAAGAAGCAACAGCTAGAACCAGACATGGAACCACAGACAGGTTCCAAATTAGGAAAGGAATACCTCAATGCTGTATATTGTAACCCTGCTTATTTAACTTATATGCAGAGTACCTCATGAAAAATGCTGGACTGGATGAAGCACAAGCTGGAATCAAGATTGCTGGGAGAAATATCAATAACCTCAGATATGCAGATGATACCACCTTTATGGCAGAAAGTGAAGAAGAACTAAAAAGCCTCTTGATAAAGTGAAAGATGAGAGTGAAAAAGTTGCCTTAAAACTTAACATTCAAAAAACGAAGATCATGGCATCCGGTCCCATCACTTCATGGCAAATAGATGGGTAAACAATGGAAACAGTGTCAGACTTTATTTTCTAAGGCTCCCATATCACTGCAGATGGTGACTGCAGCCATGAAATTAAATGATGCTCGCTCCCTGGAAGAAAATTTATGACGAACCTAGACAGTATATTAAAAAGCAGAGACATTACTTTGCTGTCTAGTCAAGCCTATGGTTTTTCCAGTAGTCATGTATGGATGCGAGAGTTGGACTATAAAGAAAGCTAAGCACCAAAGAATTGATGCTTTTAAACTGTGGTTTTGGAGAAGACTCTCTCAAGAGTCCCTTGAACTGCAAGGAGATCAAACCAGTCAACCCTAAAGGAAATCAGTCCCGAATATTCATTGGAGGACAGATGCTGAATCTGAAATTCCAATACTTTGGCCCCCTGATCCAAAAAACTGACTCATTAGAAGAGACCCTGATGCTGGGAAAGATTGAAGGAAGGGGGAAAGGGGGACAACAGAGGATGAGATGGCTAGACGGCATCACCAACTTCGTGGACTTGAGTTTGAACAAGCTCCGGGAGTGGGTGACGGACAGAGAAGCCTGGCGTGCTGCAGTCCATGGTGTCGCAAAGGATTGGACATGACTGAGTGACTGAAATGAACTGATTAATTAAGCATTATTACTGTTGCTATCAGTTGTTGTTCTATTGAAGACCTTGTTAGCTTACTTCATATTTGCCCCAGGACAGGGCTGCTAGAATAGAGAGCAGCTGGTTGAGTGGATAAGGCTTTGGAAAGAGCCTGACTTCAAATCCCAACTCTACTATCTATAAGCTGTGGAAACTTGAGTAGTTATTGAACTTCTCAGTGCCTCAGCATTCTCATCTACAAAAGGAGGATAATAACAATACCTATTTCCTGGGTTTATTTCAGGAAAGGTATTTAGTGCAAAGCCAGCCACTTAGCAATTGCTCAATAAATCATACCTATTATCACTAAAAGTATTTTTGCTTTATTATAACAATACTAATTTTATTTAAAAACATTTCAAAATTAGATGTTTAAAACTATAATAAAACAAAAAAAATCCACTTGTTTTATGTAAAAAGACAGTTTACACAATCCCAAATAATCTATACGCAGGGTCCCAAAATTCTCTATAGCTTTCCACTAGCACCTAGCATGTTGCCAACATATATCTAAATATTCCATACTCATTCTTCAATGATTATCTTGCAGGATACTGTAAGGAAAAACCTCCATCATCTCCACAAATTCTGAACTTTCTTCTTGTTCCAATTCAAGAAGCAAAAATGCATGCAGTGGACTCAAACAGGAAACTGTTGATACACATTACTCCTTGATCTACTTTTTCAGTTTTGATTCTAGATACATCCATAGACTATATAACATCTGGTTAGAAATATTTTCAGTAATCTAGGCCTTTGGCATTATGTTGACAAAATTGAATGACTGATTGTTCCTGACATATTTTTTAATCCAGATGTTTGGATTTCCTGAAGGCCTGGCCCAAGTGTTGGTTTGTTCTTGGAAAGATATTACAGTGCAAGCATCTTAAAATTCAGAACTCTACTTTATAAACCTATTCAGAAATGTGCCCTATACACTTAATCCCATAAATGCTACTTGATTTGTTATCCAACCAAATTGTTAATTGAAAAGGCATTTTGGGGGTAGAATGATACGTGTATTTGTACCGCTGAGTCCCTTTGCTATTCACCAAAAGCTATCACAATGTTTTTAATCAGCTATACCTCAATACAAAATAAAAAGTTTTTTAAGGAAGAAAAAAAAAAAAGCATTGAGAGGATACTAGAGATGCAATATTCAGGGAACATGTTAACAACAGGGCACAAAGATGAAAAAATGATCACTAAATGGCACTAATGCATTTTAGGTATAAACTCCAGACTTCTATAGACTGAGCTCTTGGCCTGAAAATATGTGGTTGAGTTACTGTAACTTATGGGTGAATTTTCTGAAGGCCTTGTTGGTAGAATGAATTTACCCATTAACAAGAGGAAGCCAAAAAAGCTGGCTCAAAACTCAGCATTCCAAAAACAAGATCATGGCATCTGGTCCCATCACTTCATGGCAAATAGATGGGGAAAAAATGGAACAGTGGGAGATTTTATTTTCTTGGGCTCCAAAATCACTGCAGATGGTGACTACAGCCATGAAATTAAAAGATGTTTGCTCCTGGGAAGAAAAGCTATGAGACACCTAGACAGCATATTAAAAAACAGAGACATCACCTTGCCAACAAAGGTCCATATAGTCAAAGATATGGTTTTTCCAGTAGTCATGGATGGATGTGAGAGTTGGACTATAAAGAAGGCTGAGTACCAAAGAATTGGTGCTTTCAAACTGTGGCGCTGGAGAAGACTCTTGAGAGTCACTTGGACTGCAGGGAGATCAAAACAGTCAGTCCTAAAGGAAATCAACCCTGGATATTCATTGGAAGGACTGATGCTGAAGCCAAAGCTCTAACACTTTGACCATCTGATGCAAAGAGCCAACTCATTGGAAAAGAGTTTCTTGATGCTGGGAAAGACTGAAAGCAAAAGAAGAAAGGGGCAGTAGAGGATGAAATGGTTAGATAGCATCACCGATGGACATGAGTTTGAGCAAACTCCAGGAAGCAGGGAAGGACAGGGAAACCTGGCACGCTGCAGTGCACGGGGTCGGATATAACTTGGTGACTGAACAACAATCCATTAACAAAAATTATAAAGGATGGTAAAGTTCAATGTTTAGTCCACAAAAGTCTATTTAACTGCATGTTATTAACTGACTCCCAGAATTCTACCTTGAGTCTTCTGGGTTCTGCATGTTCCAGGAATTTAAAGCCATTAGTTACAAGTAATTCCTAACCTACTCTAAGCCAGGGTCCTCCTAAACTGTAAACCCTGATCTCAACAAATCCATCCTTAAAAGAAAAGATTAACCAGCTGTAGAGAGTGGGCCTAGTGATACCTCTGTTTCTAGACAGCTTCCACCTCAAGAAAGCAAGATTGAAAACATGTGGACACATAAGTAATATTTTCCCTCCACTTTATACTTCCCAGAGTCTAGTTTCATAACACTTGGTATTTCCCACTTTTAATTCTTCCTAGTCTTATTTTTTCCTTCTTAGTCTTTCAGTGGCTGGTCTTTCAGAGACCAATCTGAAGAATTACCACAATGGTCCATAAATTCAGTTCCTCCTTTCCTAACACCAACAAACAGGGCTCTGGAACCACCAATAATTGACCAAAAAATTAAAAATGATGGTGATTCAATGTGAGTTTAAAAAATTAAAAAGTAAAGAAGACATATATATGAATGTGATATCATCTTGAAAATGTACACGTATCTTTATTCATTATCTTCTGGCTCATTCTCAGCTCAGGCATTTATTCCCAGAGCCTTCCCTGATCACACCTCCATCTCAAGCCTTGTTCCATGTCTCTCCTCTGTGCTTCTAACTTCCTTATATCTCTCTCTGTGAGTGCCCTCACAACATTGCCCACTTATATACCTGCCTCTCTGATTAGATTGGAACCTTCTTGAAACAAGAACTTTGACTCACCTGTCCTCTCATTCCCAGCACCAACAAAGTATCTGTATGCAGTGTATGTGCTCGGGAAGTTTTTATGAATAAATTACCCTCTATCAGGCACCAAACAATATGCAAGATATTTTATAATTATTTGTGTATATAATGTAATAGTATAAATATTTTTTAATTATAGGTATTATCCCATGTAATTCTAGCAAAAATCTTATGAGATAGGGATGACTGTTGCCAATTTAGAGGGGTTGAGTCATGCAATAAGACAGGATCAAAACTGGAACTGAAAGTTAGGGGAAAGGATTTCCAAAGCCCTGTGTCCAGCACTCTTTCTCACTGCTCGTATGAGCTATTGGCACTACAGAATGATGCATTATTCACTTTTTTCCCCAAAATAAACCATCTGCTTGTTCTCTCCCATTAATATGTAATCAAGAATTAGTAAGATTTGTTTGCAATAATTTTGTCTTAGACATTATACTTTAGAGTCTAATCAAGTACACATTTTTCTATTGATGTCAAAGTAACAGCATTAACATGCAGTGTCAATGTAATAACTGAAAGATAATGCCAGCTGAAATCTCACAGACCCTAGGTATGAGCTTCATGGATTGTATATGGAAAATACTATCTTCTTTGTTACTTAGAAGATCTGATCTTTGTCAGCTGTTAAAAGGGCTTGTAGATGATGTGGAGATTCCTCTGGCTTTGTAGGCACCATCATCATGAATTAATAGATGAAATACAGCCTGCACACACACTTGGAAAACACTGCTGGCTTTTATTTTGCATAGTCTTACATTTTCCACTGACAGGTTCCAGGATCAGAGAGGAAGTCTGGAATCATTATAATCAACAGCTTTAAAAAAAAAAAAAAAAAAGGCAGAAAGACAGACCTCACTCATTTCCTAATGGCAACAAAATTGAGAGAACAAGTTCAGGACCCCTGTGCCTTGCTGCAAAAAGTGACAAGATTAAAAAGGATAAGACATTGCTGCCAAGATGCTGAGGAACCATCTCAAAGAACTTGGAAGGTGACTCCAAGACATATGGTCAGAGCATGGACTTCCAGTCAATCCATGAAATCAGATGTAAGATGAAGCCTGCCCTCAGGGATCAACATGAAGGCTCCAGATTGGCATATGAGTGTGGGACACCTGGAAAAAGTAGGGCAAAAATCAAAGCTCATCTCTTAAGTGAAGAGGAAATCTTGCATGATATCGGCTAGGGAAGGAAAGATACCCTGGATTACTGCCCAGGACAAAAGATGCTCTCATGGTATCTGAGATCAAACTAAGCACTTATATTCTCAGAGACTTAAGTTTATTCAGTATATTTGGATCATTGTTAAGAAGGGACTCACCCATGTCTAGCAACTTTAATCCCTATGAATTTTTGCCTCCAGCATTCTCTGTGGAATATTATGGCCTGTTCTGGGACTATATGGAAAATCCTATGTTCCCAGGTGACCTAGGGACCTCATCCAAATAAAAGAATACCACCCTCCTTCTCAGATAATTTAAACTCCATTGACAATTTCTCTGCTGGTCTTATGTACATATTCACAGCTCAGTTAAGGAAGCTGTGCCTGTCTAGTTCCCCTACCTGACTGTAAACCTAAAACCTTACCCTACCAAAGAATAACTGGGAAATGAACTCTCCAGATAAACAAAAATTCTTTGTCTAAAATCTGATTCTTTAATGAAAAGAAAATGTTTCCTTTAGACCAATAGTAAAAACTCACTCTTTCCTTCTGCCCCCATCCCTGTTAGTCTTTTTGCTAAGTAATATAAGTGACAATAGGTTACAAGATACCATGCTTAGCATTATCAAATATCTACAGCTTCAGTCTGTATAAATTCAAACAGTAGAAGAGCTTTTGTGAAATAGTTAAAAGACCTAAAAAATGCAACAAGATGTAGATTTTACTCAAATTTTCTGAATGCTTAGTATATTATGTAAAGTGCTGATATGCTCTGATAGTTTGAGTTTCAAATCATGACAACTAATTTGAACTAATATATGCAATGCTAGGACTTCTCTGGTAGTTTAGACAGTAAAGAATCTACTTGCAAGGCAGGAGACTTGGGTTCAACCCTTGGGTCAGCAAGATCCTCTACAGAAGGGAATGGCAACTCACTCCAGTATTCTTGTTTGGAGAATTCCATGGACAGAGGAGCCTGGCAGGCTACAGTCCATGACGTTCCAGAGAGTTGGACACAACTGAACAACTAACACTTTCACTTTCGTGCAACTTTAAGGGAATTCATTAGAAGATTTCTGGAGGGTTGCACCAAACCCAGAGTGAAGATCAACCTAGATTCAGGAATGGAGCTGGGACTGGGTGTCCTATCCCAGGCTGAGACAAAGGCTGAACCAGAGTCCTTTAGTCCTGTAGGGAATGAGAACAGACTCCATCTCGCAGTCTGCTTTTCTCTATCTACCTGATTCTTCTTTCTCACTGCTGTCCTCCTTCTGCTCATGAGTTCTTAGTACAGACCACAGTCACCAATAGTTACTCAGTTTTAAATTCTACCATACAGATACTCAGAGGGAGACATCTCCCTGTTTTCTGCTTACCTCAGTCTCTCTCCCTTAGAAAGTAAGCTGAATTAGGCTTGAAGATAGTGAACTGCCAATAATATAATTTAACTGATTTCAGGAAGATACACAACAAAATTTCCATGATGTCATTAAGCATAATATAGTGAAAGAAAACAAATATTACAATAAAACCACAGGGCTTGTATCACTGAAAAGCACGAAGATTTGCAAACCCATGACTGGAATAATAAAGAATTACAAAAAATAAGGACAGTGTGAAAACAAATAAAATGTTATTAAATATATGTGCCATGTGTGAGTGAGCTGAGCACTCAGGGATGCAAACAGACAAAATGAGGAGCTCAAGACTTTTGGGGCAGGATGAATGCAGATAAAAGATTAAAGAAGGAAGCAGCATGATTGGGCAAAGTAAAGCTCAGATCACCATGCAAATTTGACGAAGTCTGAGACAAACAAAAAAGCAGCTCCAAAGTAAAGATCCCCTATTAGAGGAGGTCATTGTTGGACAGAAATAGCCACGCCCTAGTACCCCCTGCCACATCACTCATTGGCGAGAAGCTGCCCAGAAAGAGCAGAGCCATAGCTTGAAAGCTGAACTGAATCCTGAAGCCAGTAACAGCAGGAAATGGTCTGCTAACTGCACTCCTTGCAGCTGAATAGCAAATTTTTTCTTGAAGAGAGATTTAAGTGGCACAACTCCACTTCAGCAGCGTATAAAAGCAGAATGATAGCCAGGTGGATAAAAGCCTGCATTCCCACCAGCAGAGAGAACATGCTTGTTTTCTTGTACCTTTACCAACACTGAATATTACATGTGGTTGATTCCTTTTTTAGATTTTCAAGTCTTCTGTACATAGTATTTTCTTGTAATTTAAAAAAATTAACTTCCATAACTACGCTTACCAATAAGAAGTAGAAAGACATTTATCATTTTTTGCTGCCTTGAATCCATTCCTTTTTGTAGAACGCCCCAGTTTTTATTCTGGGAGAGTCACTTCTCCTGCACGCTGGACTGTCAGTAGAAGGGCAATGCCAGTGTTATAGGCTACATTGCGCCTCCCCCCCATCACACACACACACAAAAATCATACGTTAATGTCTTAAACTTCTAGTACTTTAGAAAGTGACTATATTTGGAGATAGGGTCTTTAAAGACATAAATTAAAATAAGGTCATTAGAGTCGACCCTAATCCAATATGATGTTGTCTTTTTTTTTTTTATTTTATTTTTATTTTATTTTACTTTACAATACCGTATTGGTTTTGCCATACATTGACATGAATCTACCATGGGTGTATATGAGCTCCCAATCCTGAATCCCCCTCCCACATCCCACCCCCTATCCTCTCTCTGGATCATCCCCGTGCACCAGCCCCAAGCATCCTATATCCTGTATCGAACATAGGCTGGTGCTTCGTTCTTACATGATAGTATACATGTTTCAATGCCATTTTCCCAAATCATCCCACCCTCTCCCTCTCCCACAGAGTCCAAAAGTCCGTTCTATACATCTGTGTCTCTTTTGCTGTCTCGCATACAGGGTCATCTGATGTTGTCTTTTTTAAGAAGAGGACATTCAGACACAGACATGTACAGAGACTATGTGAAGACATGGGGAGAAACTTTGTTGTTCAGTCACTCAGTCATTTCCGACACATTGCAGTCCCATGGACTGCAGCACTCCAGGCTTCCCTGTTCCTCACTATCTCCCAGAATTCGCACAAACTCATGTCCATTGAGTCGGTGATGCCATCCAACCACCTCAGCCTCTGTCGTCCTCTTCTCCTTTCGCCCTCAATCTTTTCCAGCATCAGGGTCTTTTCCAGTGAGTCGGCTCTTTGCATCAAGTAGCCAAAGTACTGGAGCTTCGGCTTCAACATCAGGCCTGCCAATAGATATTCAAGGTTGATTTCCTTCAGGATTGACTGGTTTGATCTCCTTGCTGTCCAGGGGACTCTCAAGAGTCTCCTCCAGCATCACAGTTTGAAAGCATCAATTCTTAAGCACTCAGTTACCTGGTCATCTACAAACCAAGGAAAGTAGCCTGGAAAAGATTCTTCTATGACAGCCGTCAGAAGGAATCAACTCTACTGAAATTTTGATGTTGGATTTCTACCTTCAAAAATTTTAAAAAATTAATTTCTGTTGCTTAAGCCCCTACCCCAGGCTATAATATTTTATTACTGCAGCCCTGGAAAATTCATATAATCAGGTCTCTACTTCCTATTATGAAAGAAGAGAAGAACGGATCCTTCTTCAGGATATAGCTGGGAGAAAGCTTATGATACAAGCTGCAGGGTTGGCAGTAGAAGCAATGCTCTGCCCTGGTCGCTCTACTGTGGACAGTATTCTATGCTCCTTGACTTGTTAGAGAGCATCCCTACCTAACATTCGCCCCTTTTTCTCATGAGTATTTCCCTCCCATCCAATAGCCATCCAATAATTTCACAGTCACGTCTGATAGCTCAACCAGGATTCCTAACTGACCCAGAAAGTTTTCCTATCACTACTAAATAAATCGGGTTGGCAGCAAAACCCAGTGTGGAGAAACTGTTCATCGTTCAGGAAACAAACATGTAAATATATCATTTACATCCATCCAGAAGGTAGGTATAAAATCAGCTTCCTCAATGGTTCAAGAAGCAAATTTTGAGACTTTACTGTTAAGAGAGATTTTTTCCCATAGATGTCATGATAGAGAAAATATGCCTGCTTTTTCAAATTTTTCACCATTTCTTATAAACTAAAATTTTACTACATTTGCCCTTGCCTTCTCCCGACTTTGACTTTAGCAAATCACAGGTAAAGATTTACGAAACTAAACTGCACTTTTCACAATTTGCTGTGGCATTTAAGTGGTTGAGCTTTTGGGGTCCAGGTCTTCTAGTCCTATTTTGAGAAAGAATGACACAAATAGATCTCTTTCTGCACTAGCTCACAGGGCAAGGGCCAGAAAGGTAAAATCACATTATCTCAAACACTTGAACTGATATAACTAACTGCATGGTACCTAGATTTGATACTATTTAAATAACTGTGTGCTAATAATATTGATTAAGGATGGAGTAACACCTGAAGTAAATCTCTAATAGTGGAACTACCTTTAGTCTAATTCTGGTCAATATTTCTCTTCAGTGACCTCTGCCAAGGGTAGGAGATATGCTTTTCAAATTTAACAAGTATAAAACTAAAGGAGATAATCAATATGTTAGACACAAAAGTTAAAATTTTAAATGATACTGATTGCCCCAACCAATGCTGTCATTTCATCTTCATTGACAAAATAAAAACATAAAAAATGGCATTTTAAAATGTCTTGAATTTAGTATCAAAATTTTTACGCTAGTACCAAAATTTCAATAACAATATATGTGGCTTTAAAATGTTCCAGCCAAACCATTTAACTCAGAAAAGTATAAGGGAATTAATTGAGATGTAGAAAAAAACACCCAAAGCAATGTCTATTTTTATAAGACTACAGATGTGTATATATTAATACATACATACACAAACAAGTATGTGTATGCATACTTAAATACACAAAATAAGGATCTAAATTGTTGAATGTTTCTCTCTTGGGAAGAGTATTTAGGAAAGAGGAGTGGGAAGAAGTGTTTCTCTTATTTTATTCTACATATTTATCTATGGTATGGAACTTTTACCAAAATAACTTACTCATATATTAATTGTATAATAAAAAATTAATTAACCAAGTATATAAGGCACAAGTTAAAAACTTTGAATTTCATCTTAGGCTTCAGGATAAAATTTTCATGCCTAAATTATAGGAAGAATTAGTTCTAGACCTCACTAGTCCAGTCAAAGAGCATCATAAAAAATGCATTTGATCCTCAAAAGTATGTTTACAGGGGAGGAAAAACATAATAGCTAGTAGTTTAAAATCCATTTCATATATTGGAAGAGATTAAACTGATTAACCAAAAAAAGAAAGCAAAATAAGAGGCAACTGAAGATTTTTTAAAATATCTTAGGCTTCAGGATAAAATTTTCATGCATAAATTATAGGAAGTATTAGTTCTAGACCTCACTAGTCCAGTCAAAGAGCATCATAAAAAATGCATTTGACCCTCAAAAGTATGTTTACAGGGGAGGAAAAACATAATAGCTAGTAGTTTAAAATCCATTTCATATATTGGAAGAGATTGAACTGATTAACCAAAAAAAGAAAGCAAAATAAGAGGCAACTGAAGATTTTTTAAAATATTTCAAAAGACATCAAAAAAGAGGTCAAGACATTAAAAGTGAAAGAAAGTGAAAGTGTTAGTCACTCAGTTGTGTCCAACTCTTTGTGACCCCATGGACTGCAGCATGCCACTTTTCCCTGTCCTTCACCATCTCCTGGAGTTTGCTGAAAGTCATGTCTATTGAGTCAGTGATGCCATCCAACCATCTCATCCTCTGTTGTCCCTCTCTCCTCCTGCCTTTAATCTTTCCCAGCATCAGGGTCTTTTCTAATAAATCAGCTCTTCACATCAGGTGGCCATACTATTGGAACTTTAGCTTCAGCATTAGTCCTTCCAGTGAATATACAGGGTTGATTCCCTTTAGGATGGACTGGTTGATCTCCATGCAGTCCAAGGGACTCTCAAGCACCACAGTTCAAAAGCATCAATTCTTCAGTGCTCAGCTTTCTTTACGGTCCAACTCTCACATCCATACATGACCACTGGAAAAACCATAGTTTTGACTATACAGATCCTTGTTGGCAAAGCAATGTCTCTGCTTTTTAATATGCTTTTTAAGGTAAGCTTAAAAATGCATTCCAATATTAGTGTGTTAGTGTTAGTCACTTAGTCGTGTCCGACTCTTTGCTACTCCACGGGCTGTAGCCCATCAGACTCCTCTGTCCATGGAATTCTCCAGGCAAGAAGACTGGAGTGGGCTGCCATTCCCTTCACCAGGCCAATAAACATTAGGTACAGACTTCTTGATTCCACTTATACAAGGTACCTACAATATTCAAATTCAAAGAGTCAGAAAGTACGCTAGTAGATGCCAAGGGTCGGAGGGGGGAGGCTATGGGGAGGAAGGGTGAGGAGTTGGTGTTTAACAGGGACAGTTTCCATTTAAAAAGGTAGATGTTTCAGTTTACCTTATTTTGCTTAACATTCTTTTGAAGATCAAATACATTTTCTGTGATGCAGTTTGACTAGACCAGTGAAGTCTGAAGCTAATTCTTCCTGTAACTTGGGCATAAACATTTTTTTTTTTTTTCTTGAAGCTTAAGGGGAAATTTAAAGCTTTTAACCCTGCACCTTGTATACTTGGTTAAT